>OX393576.1:2499911-2874027 GCA_947652605.1 Elmis aenea | reverse complement strand
TACACTTGACTAATAATTAAAAAATGCATAAATGTGTGTTTACAAATTGTGTTTTATAACCACTGATTTAAAAAAAAACGGCACAAGCCTTGAAACCCATTACAGCTGCAAGCCGATAACTTAAACTTTTAAACAAGTTTTGCAACGTTGGAAATAAATAATTTATTAGCACGATACCAAAAACTTTACTCATAAAAAAAATTATTCAGCAATTTCTTTTTTCTTGGGACAGCTTCAAAACTTAGTTTTCTACTATACCTTTTTTTCGCAACATAGTATGGTTACCAGCTAACGAATTATTTAATACAATCTATTACGAAAGATATTTTTAAATTAGATGAAATTAATTAAAAACGAAATCAGATATATGATTCAATTTTTGGAAAACTCCGTGTTACTTTGTATGCATTTTAGTTGTTGATTTTTTATCACGAAATTATCGGTTATCAATTGGTTAACAGTTCCAATAATTCAGAAAAAAACAATAACAATCAATCATTTACATTATGTATTCAAACAACGCTTGTAATTGTATGATAAATTTATTTCAGTTAATTTCGACGCTCAAAAACCAAGCAGATGTCCTTGTAAGCAGTTTAATAAAACTTATGGGTGCCTGTAACGACTAAAAGCATTTAATTGTATGTATTAATCCTCTGAATCCTTTAAATAAACTATCGATATTATTGTACTCTATGAATTTCCAAGTAATCGCTTTATTATATGGCCTAACATTCGATTTTAATATTTTTACTGTTGACGTTACAACATTTTTTTAAATCTAGAGGTTTTTGAAAAGTTCATAATAAATTATTTTAATTTTTGCTCCACAACCGACGTTTTGTAGTTTGAAGAGTTTATTTTCGTTAACATTGTACTGACAGGTGCTCAAACACATTTTTATAAATAACTTTTCTCGGTTTTAAGATACACAGCTGGTTTTTTTCGTGCATTGCTTCAGCACAGTGTACTACACCATTCCTGAGTATTATTAAGATTTTCTTTTACACTAACTGGTTTTATTTGAGTTTGAGCTGTGATGTTTTTTTTTTCCTTTTCTTGACGAGTCACTAGCACTCAATCAGCAAAGAAATTGTCTGTCTTTTGAAATTACATTACGAATATTGGACTTTTTGACGAATACCGGGCCATACTTTTGCTCAAAAAGTTTGACGAATATTGGTTCCATTGTGATCTGATTTCATTCAGATTAAGACATATTCTATATTGTGTTGAAAAGGTCAACTTAGGATGAATAGTCAATTATATTGGTTATGTTTAACTAGCCAAAAAAAGTTAAAATGAGTTTTTGTAAGGGTTTTAATAGTATATTTTTCGTGAGGTGAGATTTATTCACGAGCCGCAAAGCGGCGAGTGAGCAAATCTAACAAAAGAAAAAAATTGATTTCATCTCGAGTCGTAAATGCTATTTTTTCTTCGAAATTAAAATTATATTATAGAACGAACGTTAATGTAAACGAACCAAATGGCAATTATTAGGTGTAAAGTTTTAATTAATCATTTCATTTCCATAGCGACACCACCACACTGACATTGACATAAATAAAATGATAACCTGCAAACGAAATATATTTAATATTAATTTTTTTTCCATTCTTAGGCTTTTATAATAAAATGCCACATTAAAATTAAATTATTTGATTAGAATATTAACGCAATTTTATTTAATTATGAGTTTAAGCTTAAAAAAATCGTAAATTTTACAATTTGATATTGACATTGACATTACTTTCGCCACTAGAGACGAAAGAAAAACTTTCATGTAGGGTAGGCAGTGAGAAAATGACCACTTTCATATACATGAGTAGAAAAAGTATTTATTTAAAAAAAATTGTAACTAAACGACAAATGAAGAGCGCATTAAACGCAAAATTTATACAGGTACAGAGCAAACAACTGAGAAAAGCGGTTTAACACTTTAATCCTGAGATTCCCTAAACGCCAAAGGCCCGTTTGCAGTCGCTAAAACCGTAGTTTGCACCTGTGTGAACGCGTTTAGCACGGCAACACAACGCGATCAGGTTGATATCGGTACTATTTTCGCATTATCTCGACACATAGATAGCACTGTGTTGACCCCGGTTAACCGCGAATATGCTTTGCATGGTCCCTGATGCGCTTGATCTGCCAAAACTCCAGTCCGACCACGAGTTACCGGCCTAGTGTTTGTTTTCGAAATGGGTAAGTAAAATTTATATTTATGTATTGTAAAAGGATTTTGATGTGATTTACAGTCAATAAAGCTTGAACTAAACCAGGCAAATTAGTTTACATTAAGGTATATCAGTAAAATAAGCAAAAAAAGAGTTTAATTTAACATCTATTTTTATCTCGTTCGTCTGCGGCAACCCGATGAGTGCTAAGTATTTAGCAACGTGTAAAGTAGCCAGAGGCGGATTAAGGTCGGTTGAGGCCCCGGGCGCAAAAGAAAATATCGGGCCCCTTAAAAAAAAGAGAGACAGGGAAAATTAAAATACACGGTAACCATATTTTTAAATAAATAAAAAAAATGTATGACCTGTTGATGTTTTATTAGATACCAATAAAATTTGAATATATGTTTACTTGTAATTAAAATTACAAAGGTGAAAATATTTAAATAATTTTTTTTTCTTTTCGTTCCGCAAACTTATTAAACTATCTCATCACAATCAATAATTTTAAGTAAATCGCTCTTTATACAGGGTGCAAACTTTAACTGGAATAAATTCTGTAACTTAGGAATACAGTATATCGGTAAAACTTGCGAAAACACGTCGATTTTAGTTTTTCGCCGGATACATTTCAGCAGTATTGCTTTTGGGATATCTTCATCCAGAGGGGTGCAACAACCCCTAATAATTTTTTTTAAATGTAAGGATATGTCGAGTGGCATATCGTTGGAAGGCTCATTTAGAGAGGAATACAATGCATGTTTTATTTTCGAAAAATTCCAAGAGGTTAGATGTTAACAAAATAAAGACTGAGGTTTAAAGTTTAACGCTATTTAATGTAAAGGTTGTTTACAATGTGCACAATTTCAATCTGTAAGCGTTCATCTGGGCATTTCTTCACAGTTAAACAACTTTTTGTTGCGACCTTTTAGCAAGTTGAAAATCTTGCCTCTCTTCTCTCTAAAGCTGGATCCACATCAATAAAAATGTGCGTTGTGCGTTGTATTTGACACAAATTTGCTCGTGTTCGTCGAAATGTTTGTTGGACTGTGCGCCGCATAGAAATGCACACAAATAATTTCGTGACGAACAACGCACGCTATCCATCGTGCTGTCGGTTTTTAGCTTAGCCAACTTCAAAGAGATTTGCGGCGCACAGTCGTTTCAATGTGGACTTGATTCTGAGTGCATCTGTAGTTTTGTTTCATTTTACTACGTAAATACCTGCGTTTGGGTGATTGATCATGTCTCATTTAAAAAAAAAGAAATGTACATTGTTCATAATTACATCGGATTATTTACATCGCACAAATAAAGTGAAAACTCCACTCCATTTTATAACAACAGGCTCTCTAGCAGCAAACTGTTGCGCTCTGCATAAACAAACGTGCACAAGCGGATTCTGCCGTACAACACACAAGATAACTATTTACGTGGTAAAATACTTAACCAGATTTAAATTTGCGCCGCAAATATTTTTGTTGAATTTGAAATACAAAATACAACATACATTTTTATGGATGTGGATCCGGCTTTAAAGCTGGATCCACACCAATAAAAATTTGCGTTGTGCGTTGTATTTGACACAAATTTGCTCATGTGTCGAACTTTTTCTTGGTGTGGACTGTGCGCCGCATAGAAATGCACGCAAATAATTTCGTGACGAACAACGGAACAACGCACGCTATCCATCGTGCTGTCGGTTTTTAGCCAACTTCAAAGAGATTTGCGCCGCACAGTCTTATCAATGTGGACTTGATTTGAGTGCATTGTTCTGCATAAACAAACGTGCACAAATGGATTCGGCCGTTCAACGCACAACATAACTATTTACGTGGTAAAATACTTAACCAGATTTAAATTTGCTCCGCACATATTTTTGCTGAATTTCAAAATACAAAATACAACATAAATTTTTATTGATGTGGATCCGGCTTAAGAAACTGCCTTTACATTAAAAAACGTTTAAATTTAAACCTCAGTCTTTATTTTATTAACACCTAACCTCTTGGAATTTTTCGAAAATAAGACATGCATTGTATTCCTCTCTAAATGAGCTTTCCGACGATATGCCACTCGACATATTGCGATTATCTTCTAATGTTTTATCTGTTATTTTTTTAACTTCTGATTTGATTTCGTTGAAATGATGTTTTATGGTTTCATAAATAAAAATTTCTAGACTTTTTAATAATGACGCACCTTGGACAATTGTGGGGTCAATAAATTGTAAAGATTTACATTGATCTTTTGCAAAACTTTATTCTACAGGACTGTCTTTACAGCAGTTTCATAGACATTTATTTGTTTAAGTAATGATTTTGCTTCAATAACTTTTTTTTTTTGTGGGATTGCTTATCTCATCTAATGCCTCTTATATTTTTGTAGCCACATTTTAACGCTAAAACTGCATCAGCACTGGCTGACCGACCACCTTGTATCTGACAATTTCTTTAATGTATAAGAATCTTTATCCAATTTATTGCATAACATGTTTAATCGAAATGTTGATGCAGAGAAAAAAAAATTTCACGAGTAAAAGATATCTGGAAGCATTACCACAACTCTCTGCAGCAACATTACCAACTAAATTAAGCGAATGATTAGTACTACTATCAGGTTTAACCGCCGTATGTAAACTAATACGTAATTAAAATTGCACATATGAAATCAAACTTGGTGTCATTAGAAAAAAGTGTAAAGTTAGGGTTTTGCGGGGCCCTTCCGAAGTCGGGGCCCAGGGTGCGCGCCCGCCGTTAAATCCGCCTTTGAAAGTAGCGCTGGTTTGATCCGAATTTCATGCTATCGGGCGTAAGTGGTGTTGTGTCAGCTTCTGTAACTTTTGATGTCAGCTTGTTTTACTAATAAGCTTTAAGGACGAACGTATGTAGACAATGACACGGAACTACTTAGTTTTAAGTTATCACACGTATATAATATAATGTTAACAAGTAAAGAACAGTGTGTCACGCACAATCGTGGTATGTAAATAGTTGTTTGATAAGGAAACGACGATGATTCAGTGGAATTTTAACGTACCGACCGGCCCACTTACATATTATTGGTACATTTTGATGCTTTTGCATTCGAGTAATCCCAGTTCGTTGTAGTTTGTATGCAAAACCGTGGTCGGTACATTTGAGATATGGGTGTATAAACTGTAACGTTGTTACCTTGATTGAATACATACCGGCTGACCTTAATCTTAATTTTGTTCATGTCTAGCATTTATTATTTGACACGAAATCTAACCATATATGGTTTTAATTTATATAACCAGCAGGCTATAATACAATTGCAGTTTTAATAAAATAGGATGGTCAAAAATGTACCTGCTGTTTATAATAATAATAAAATATAATAAAATGCCACAAATATTTAAAACTTTATATTCACAGATAACATACCTAAATTTTAACATTACTACAACAACGATAAGCTCAAAGCGAATAACGTCAAAAATACCAAGAAATTTGTGCAAACTATTTTATTTAATAATAGAGAGAAGAACCGATGAAGTATTAAACATTTAAATCTATACTAAAATTTTATTTAAATACTAGACAAACCGCTCAGGAAGCATTAATTTTTAGTTTTAAGAACACATATTTAATTTTGAGTTTAATTTGACATAAAAGTACAATCATACTGTTATTTTAAGTATATCTGTTAAACTTTTAATATTATTTCTCGCATAATTATCACATTTAATACATTTAAACTGAAAAACTTTGTGCTGTTTCAATTGAAACTGTATTAAAGATTGTTTACTATTCAAAAATACGACCAAAGGTGAAATTTGACGTTAAAATTTCAATTTTTATTTTTGAAGTAACTTGCGGTTGATACTTAACCCTTTTTTGAAAATTATCCCTGTATTATACAGGACGTGTATAAATTGGCGGAAGCGCTACACGTGACAATATTCTTCGTAAAATTCGAAAATCTTAATATAAAAATGTTGTACCATGCTTTCTATGGCCTCAGGAACCATTTAAAGAAACAAAAATCTGGAAACACTGCATCCATTGATTTGCGTTTGGACTTTTTTTTATCAGCAATTTTTACTTAGGTATTTGTAATATTTGTTCAAACTGAAATCCTTCAGTTCGTAAACATAGCTGCAAACTTTTAGGTATCGTCTAACACAAACTAGAAATAATTACGAGAAAAACAGAGATGACAGCTAATGACAATGTTGCCATGTGTATTATTTTCATTCAAATCAGTAATTTACATATTTTCAACACCAAGTTTTAAAAGGAAGAACACAATATCTAGGAAAAAATACTATTCGAAATTTATTTTTATTCCAAATTGCAGCTTTTTCATTTGCAAGTAATAAATAATAACGCTTATTAAAGGACTAAATGTCAAAACTTTGAGGACCTCTTGCAGACACAGCAAAAGCATGGTACAACATTTTCGTATTAAGATTTTCGACTTAGAATTTTACGAAGAACATCGCCACGTGTAGCGCTTCCGCCAATTTATACACACCCTGTACAAACATATGAATATTACCGGCTGTACATCAACTACAGGTGAAACCTCTGATACTCGACACATCTGTAACACGATTTGTATCAGTTGCTCGATTTTAGAAAGAGTCCTTTGAAATCAGTGCGCATGAACTGTAAAAATTCTAATAAAATCATACCCATAACCCGCATTAAAATTTATGATCTTGCCTTAATCCTCCACTCAAATTGCACGACCTCCCTAAGTCGATTTCCCTCCATAACTCGATTTTTATAAACCCCCCTTGAAAGTCGAGTAAGAGAAGTTGCACCACCCATATAATTCTTTCTGCGCATAGTTATTAAAAACAAATCACTGCAATTTTAAAGTGTTTTGCGATTATCCAAAACACAATTGTGGTCCATGGAAGGAAATTTGTAATATTTTAACACATTTTTACTATTATTGAATCTTATAGAATATAGAACATCACTTTCATGGACGTCCGCAGAAAATTATCCAGGGGGAGGCAAAGCTTTAAAAGGATTGCAGTAAAATATTAACGAACTTTTAACTTGACCCGCTTTCATTTGGTCATTAATGAAGTACTCGGTTCCAGGGAGGAGCAAGTGCCCCGTTTGCCCTCCCCTGTGGACGCCCATGATCAAGTTGCTCGCCATTTGAATTATTAAAACAATTGTACGTATCCAGGTTAATAAAAACAAGATATCGTTCAAATACAACAAATACACTTAAGTCGTATTTGCATGTTTTACTTTTTGGGCCAAACTGCATTGCATAACAATTATTTTAAATGCCATTCTTTTCTTCCCACGAAATGGGCTCAAAGCCAATTTATATGTTATACAATAACTGGCAAATATATTGTACGTTCCCCAAACTGCTTGATATTTTTATTTAAATACATTTAAGGTGCAAATTTGGACCATGTTCGCAAGAAAAAAAAACTTATTCCATATTTCATATGCTTGTCTATATTGAATATGTAAATTAAGAAAACTTAAAGCTGGGCATGAGCGCGTTCTGTACGTGTACTGAATGTTTTGCTGGCATCAGCAATATCGTAAAACCAAGGTGTACTTTGCTGCTTTGATTTTATAAAAGATTTAAGGTGAGAAGATCCGATAGCAATAAATAAAGTCTGGCACGATAAAGATCCAACTTAAATCAAACATTTGAGATCAATGCCAAATTTAAATGTATCTTGTTCTTATTCACTTGTACAAATCTGTCGTTAACCAACTAAAAAACGAATAAAAAGTAGTGTAAGAAAACAATAAATATGAATCACTGTGGCATACTTCTCAACAGGTATGGTTAATGCATTCTTGATGTCTTAATTCATTTAAAAAATTGAATGCATAGGTACACATGGGGATTAGTAAACTTACAAAAATTCCAACTCTCATTCACTCATTCGCTGTAATTTACAAGATTAACCAAATTCGAATGTATTACGGGATATCTTGGTTACCGTAACAGTTAGCTAAAATCTGAAATCGGTCTCTTGCGCAAATTTTTTGAAAAAAGAACGCCTGTGTAATCAGATTTTTTAAATCGCTTTCAATTTTGCCACTACAGACGAAAAATGAAGTTTCGTGGTTTTTGAAGATTCACTATAACTTCTTTATTTATAATTATAAAACTAAATGTTGTACAGGTTTTTAATAAATATTTTTATGACTAATTTTACGTGATTTAAATTATTTTTAACGACCTTGACTTTCGAGATATGAAGTGAACTTATAATTTTTTAAATGGAAAGTCTAGTAGGCCATAACTTTATATTGAAAAGCATTTTCTTAGCTTTTCAAAAATATATAGTTTTATTCAGGGAGTCACGACGGACGCCACGGAGTTTTAAGTCGAAACGGCATATATTTTCAAACTTCTGTCGCTGTTAGATTATGTAAGTCAATAAGGGTTACATTTTAAAAATATTTTCGAACATACAGGTTGCTACAAAAAAGAGTGGCATATCAAAGTTACACTTTTTCTTATGGAACACCCTATATATTATTACATTTTTTTATTCCTCTTAAAATTTGCTTCAAAAAAATGTATAAGGTTGTATGGGTCTAAAGTCAACCGTTTTCGTGAAAATCCCATTTTCATGAAAATACAGTACTTTCAAAAATTTTCAACATTTAAAAACTTTAACATGTCTGAAGAAATTCGCTTGGAGATGATTGACAATAGATTATTTAACACTTTGCATTTTAAAAATATTATACAGCGCGTTTCTGACGCTTGGTCAAACTTGTAAAACTTTACATCGATAACTCATTTTTTTTTTTTAAATACAACACCCTATATTTTTTTACACAGTCTTATAGAAAATTTAATTGTCTTTCTAAAACATTTAGGCTCTTTTTTTACCTGAAACTGATATTTTCCGAGATATCGCGATTTTATTGTTAATTTTTAGGGCAACGTAATATTTTCGAGTAAATCATTCATGTTATTTCTGAAGCTATAAAACAAAACATTTTAGAAATATGTAGTTGAGTCGAAATATTATTCTTTAATTCTTGATACCACCCTGGACTTAAGCCACATAGAACAATTGACTATTGTTATTAGATTTGTTAATCGCAATAAAGATACAAATATCGCGAAAATTGTATAACATTTTTTTTTGTGTTTTTGGTCTGTAGACTATATAACCGGCGAGGGATTATTCGAATTTATTATAAATCTTTTAATTGTTGAATATCAATCCCGGAAAATCAGTTTTTTAAAGCTAAAATGAATAAAGACTACTACAGTGTCCAACGAGGGTTTAGGAGGATAAATATGTAATAAATGAAATATCATATTAAAGTTTGGACGTTCGACTGCAACTTTTGTTTGACGCGTATCAACTGCTTAAAACTTTGTACATTTAAATTACCAGAAAAATAAAATTGATTTAGTCAAAATAGGCAGGTCTTTACAGCGCAAAACAGATGTTTGAAAAAATAGAGATTTAAAAATACCTTTTACAATAAGGTTTAAACTACCTAGAATTTAGTACTTAAATGTTGCAAGATCTCCTATCGTAAAATTGTATTTCTTAAAATTCTGAACTGAAGGATTTGAACAATCTGGCATTTTGGCACGAAATGAAAAGAAATATAATACAAAATATGCAAAACTTAAATTACTCAGGAATTTGCCGCCCCTTTGGTTAGCCGCCCTTGTGCGGTGCACAACCTGCCACCCTACACGCGGCGGCCCTGACGACAGTCGATATATTAAAACCTAGAATGATAGCCACGCACACCTTATGGTTTGTGGTGTAGCCTTCAGTATAGTAAAATGTCTTCAACAGTTTATTGTGTTGAGACAGTGTTCCTTTTTATGTCAAGTTAAAAAAAAACTATATATTATGTACTACGTGCTTGTACTGTGTTTAATTTATGTTTAATTTGTACAAACGTGTGACAATATCCGACATTTTAGCAGCACCACTTATTTTTTTAATTAGTAACATTAATAGGATATTTAAAATTATTTATTATTGTGTATATGTTGCTCTCAAAGATGCAGCAAATATTATTACATTTTGATATTAAAAATCATTAGAAAAACACAGTTGGAAACTATAGATAAAAATAGTTTCTAACATTGTTGCAAATTTTTAGTATAGATAACGATAATATTTTGCCTCATGTTGTAGTTCTTTGCACTTCTTTTTCCTATCAAACACTCTTAAATTTTAATTAATATTTTAAGGTTATTTACCTCGTACCACGTACCTAGATAATGTAAATTTGACTTTAACTTTCAGTAATTCATGTTACTATAATTTTAGCACATTCATTTCAAAAAATGTTTAACTACCCAGATCTAGCTCTTTAATTTTAGGTTGTTTTAAAAAAATCATTTGTCTATTCTTATTTATAGTTTGTCTTCTCTATAAAATAGCAATAGTACTTTATAAAAAAATACCATTAGCAGATCTCATTGTTTTGCAAATTAGTAACACATTTTAATATATAAACAGTAAAAACTAAGTATTATAAAAAATGTTGAGTCAATCTCTGTTGTTTTTATAACATTGTATTATTTTATCCAAATAACTTCAATAAATTTAAATGGAAGCGTAGAATTTTTTTTTTAAAGATCATAAATACTTAAAAACTCAAATCACACAAAACATGTAGGGTTGACTATCAGAATTAAAAAACATTTTACAAAACGAGGAAATAATTAGGTCATAATAACATGTACAATGTACATATTAGACATATATTTTAGATGTATGTATATCTTAACTTCTTGTTATCAGCATATATTTTGTAACATACCCATGTACAGGGTGGACTATTTTCGATGCCCATGCAGGGTATCTCGGTTATTATCAGAGATAGAAAAAAACTAAGTACGTAGTCTTGATTTATTTTTTCGAGAGAAATTCATTGTCGTAAACAGATTGTCTACGCCACTGCATTCCTATCAAAAAAGTGCCTGTAGAACGTCATTATTATTTTTGTTTATTTTCATAAACAAGCGAAATATAGTCATAAAACGAACAGTCGAAAAATCGAGTTATCGGCGATAACTCGAAAACAAAAGACGATAACCAATTTTAGTTTTCACCATTAACTTTTTCTCGAAAAAAGAAATCGAGGATGCGCGGTCCGTTTTTTGATACCTCTTATAATTATCGAGATTCCCTATTAAAACATCGAAATTTGCCCACCCTGTACAGTAACTTGACAAATAAAAAGATTTTATTATTATTATTATTATTTTTATTATTATTATTATTATTATTATTATTAATATTATTATTATTACAGAAATGACTGACGAACCTGGAGAAAGAAAATACTCTAATAAATTAGATTCTATATTGAAAGAAAGAACAGTAATTAAAAACGATATTAATGATGTAGTAACCTGTAGTAACATTCAAGTGAAAGAAGACTTTTTAGACACTGAAATTAAAAGTGTAGATGAGGTTGATAAAATTGAAATAAAAGAGGAACCATTAGAATCTAATAACGATCTACCAAATTTGACAAAAAAAAAATTCACGGATGCTGATAACAATGAGAGCAGTGACAATCAAGAAACAGAAATGATGGATGTAAGTGCAGAGAGCAAATATTTCAATTATGTAGATTCTCTACTAAAAGACAGAGTAGTAATTAAAAATGATGTTAATGACCTCAATATCGTATCAGATGTATTCACCTCGGGTACAGCAACATGCGATTTGGGATTGACACATAGAAGTGAAAATGTAGAAACAAAAAGTGAATGCAATAATAAAAATTTACATGAAGTTTCGACGAGACAGCTGAGAAAAGAACGAAACAAAAATATGGACAAAATAAAGACATATGCAATTAGTAATAAACATTTTAAACTTAAATCAAAACTAAATGTTCATATGAGAAAACACACTGGTGAAAAACCTTATAAATGTGACACTTGTAAAAAATGTTTTATTCGGAATAGTACTTTAAGAACACACATGAGAACACACACTGGTGAAAAACCTTATAAATGTGACACTTGTAAAAAATGTTTTATTCGGAATAGTACTTTAAGAACACGCATGAGAACACACACTGGTGAAAAACCTTATAAATGTGACACTTGTAAAAAATGTTTTATTCGGAATAGTACTTTAAGAACACACATGAGAACACACACTGGTGAAAAAGCTTATAAATGTGAAACTTGTAAAAAATGTTTTATTCGGAATAGTACTTTAAGAACACACATGAGAACACACACTGGTGAAAAACCTTATAAATGTGACACTTGTAAAAAATGTTTTATTCGGAATAGTACTTTAAGAACACACATGAGAACACACACTGGTGAAAAAGCTTATAAATGTGACACTTGTAAAAAATGTTTTATTCGGAATAGTACTTTAAGAACACACATGAGAACACACACTGGTGAAAAAGCTTATAAATGTGACACTTGTAAAAAATGTTTTATTCGGAATAGTACTTTAAGAACACACATGAGAACACACACTGGTGAAAAACCTGATAAATGTGACACTTGTAAAAAATGTTTTATTCGGAATAGTACTTTAAGAACACACATGAGAACACACACTGGTGAAAAAGCTTATAAATGTGACACTTGTAAAAAATGTTTTAACTGCAAAAGTAATTTAAGAACACACATGAGAACACACACTGGTGAAAAACCTTATAAATGTGACATTTGCAAAAAGAATTTTACAAATAGTGGCAATCTAAATGTTCATATGAGAAGACACACTGGTGAAAAACCTTATAAATGTGACACTTGTAAAAAATGTTTTATTCGGAATAGTACTTTAAGAACACGCATGAGAACACACACTGGTGAAAAACCTTATAAATGTGACACTTGTAAAAAATGTTTTATTCGGAATAGTACTTTAAGAACACACATGAGAACACACACTGGTGAAAAAGCTTATAAATGTGACACTTGTAAAAAATGTTTTAACTGCAAAAGTAATTTAAGAACACACATGAGAACACACACTGGTGAAAAACCTTATAAATGTGACATTTGCAAAAAGAATTTTACAAATAGTGGCAATCTAAATGTTCATATGAGAAGACACACTGGTGAAAAACCTTATAAATGTGACACTTGTAAAAGATGTTTTAATCAGAATAGTACTTTAAGAACACACATGAGAACACACACTGGTGAAAAACCTTATAAATGTGACACTTGTAAAAAATGTTTTATGTGGAATAGTGCTTTAAGAACACACATGAGAACACACACTGGTGAAAAACCTTATAAATGTGACACTTGTAAAAGATGTTTTAATCAGAGTAGTCATTTAAGCTTTCATATCACAACACACACTGGTGAAAAACCTTATAAATGTGACACTTGTAAAAAATGTTTTATGTGGAATAGTACTTTAAGAACACACATGAGAACACACACTGGTGAAAAACCTTATAAATGTGACACTTGTAAAAAATGTTTTATTCGGAATAGTACTTTAAGAACACACATGAGAACACACACTGGAGAAAAAGCTTATAAATGTGACACTTGTAAAAAATGTTTTAATTGCAAAAGTAATTTAAGAACACACATGAGAACACACACTGGTGAAAAACCTTATAAATGTGACATTTGCAAAAAGAATTTTACAAATAGTGGCAATCTAAATGTTCATATGAGAAGACACACTGGTGAAAAACCTTATAAATGTGACACTTGTAAAAGATGTTTTAATCAGAATAGTACTTTAAGAACACACATGAGAACACACACTGGTGAAAAACCTTATAAATGTGACACTTGTAAAAAATGTTTTAATTGCAAAAGTAATTTAAGAACACACATGAGAACACACACTGGTGAAACACCTTATAAATGTGACATTTGCAAAAAGAATTTTACAAATAGTGGCAATCTAAATGTTCATATGAGAAGACACTGGTGAAAAACCTTATAAATGTGACACTTGTAAAAGATGTTTTAATCAGAATAGTACTTTAAGAACACACATGAGAACACACACTGGTGAAAAACCATATAAATGTGACATTTGTGGAAAATGTTTTAAGCAAAATAGTGAACGTAATAGTCATATGAAAACACACACTAGTGAAAACCACATAAATGTGACACATGTAAAAGATGTTTTAATCGGAATAGTAATTTAAGATCACACATGAGCACACACACTGGTGAAAAACCACATAAATGTGACACATGTAAAAAATGTTTTAATCGGAAAAGTACTTTAAGAACACACATGAGAACACACACTGGTGAAAAACCTTATAAATGTGACACTTGTAAAAGATGTTTTAATCAGAGCAGTAATTTAAGCTTTCATATCAAAACACACACTGGTGAAAAACCATATAAATGTGACATTTGTAACAAATGTTTTAGTGGAAGTAGATCCCTCAATTTTCATAAGAAGGCACACACTGGTGACAAATAATTAGTATAAAATAATTTTATAAACTATATTTTTAATTAAACTTATATAGTGTACATAAGTGGAACACCCACCATTGGAATAGTTATTCAATAAGATTTTGGTAAATTTTGTTTTGATAATTTGGTTGTTCACTTGATTTTTTGGTAGTTGTAATAAGGATAAGTTTATTTCTGGTGGGGTGTATGTCCGCGGTGGTGTACTAATATGCTAATTATACTATATATATTATATATCTATTATACTATAAAATTGTAATCAGAGTACTGTACTACATTTTTATTGAAAAAGAGTTCATTTGTATTTTTCGATAAATACACAATTGTCTGAGTAACTTATTCATGTAATATAAATAAGTGTATTAAAAAAATGCAAAGGATCTCTTTAAAGGATGTTCAATTTTGTTTTGATAATTATTTGGTTGTTCACTTCATTTTGGTAGTTGTAATAAGGATAAGTTTATTTCTGGTGGGGTGTATGTCCGCGGTGGTGTACTAATTTGCTAATTATACTATATATATTATATATCTATTATACTATAAAATTGTAATCAGAGTACTGTACTACATTTTTATTGAAAAAGAGTACATTTGTATTTTTCGATAAATACACAATAATTGTCTGAGTAACTTATTCATGTAATATAAATAAGTGTATTAAAAAAATACAAAGGATCTCTTTAAAGGATGTTAAACCAGTTTAAGACTCGTTTCTTCGTCAGAAGCATCTTATTAAATAAATCATAGTGGCTTTCTAATAAGAGAACAGGCAGAATTATTGCCTCGAATGAAGAAAGAATAAGATATTTAAACAATAAGAATGCTATTGACCAAGAGAAGAGAGTCTTCAAACTGGCATAGAAATGCTATAAGATATTTTAAGTACAACATTTTTTAATCAAATGTATTTAAATCACATTCGTATTTTTTGTAATCCATAATAAATAAGTTTAATAAAGCAAACATAAAAGTGACTATAATGTCGATTAATTTAGTTTAGGATTTATAGCAAAGGGTAACAAGCTGTTTAAGTTTTGAAATAATAAATTTATTATTAAAAATAGTTCACCAACAGTTGATACAGCAAATCGTCAAAAATGTATGTGCGAATCATTGGACAACAACTGATTTGTAGTCATTAGATTGTCCGCTCGGGTATAACGTAATCTAAAGCAATTTTGGCAAAATGCCAGATTCTGAGGCTCTATGTTCGTTCTTATAAAAATGCAATCGTAAAGGAAGTCAACGTAACGGCAATGATGGCATATTGTACGACTTGCAATAAAATAAAAAAAGCAACAGTCAAATGACGTATGACTCAGTCCAACCGTTTTTGTAGGAACCTGAAATATTTCCAGTTCAGAGAAGCTGCTGCTAAACGCACGCATTATTGAGAGAAGCGCCTCTACTACAGCGAAGACACGTGAGCAGAGAGCAAACTATTAAAAAAAAAAAAACGCCTACACATACCTACTGTTCGCACATTTTTAACGAACCTTATTCGATCAGTGTGAACATGCCTTAACGTGAACAGCATGGGGATCTTGTAAACGGTAAGAGATACAGAGTTAGTTAAATGGGCGAGAATGATGTATGATTTAAGAGCAATTATTCCATTAAAAAATCTCGAAAAAAAAGTACAGTTTTTGCGCTATTCATTAAAAACAAAAAAAAATACGTTTTCGATTTTTGCCTATAACTTGCTTATTTAAAATCATACCCAAAATATTTTTCGACATTATTAGGACACTTTTTTGCGTAGAATTGAAATTGATTATTAAATTTTACCCATCTTCATTTGTTTTTGTTATCTTAACATCAACTTTCTTATTTTAAATACGGGTCGTAGTTGGCTATGACACCATTAAATAGAGGTTTTTTTCTCGTTTTATTGATGTATGGGTTGTTAGGTTTATTTTTAAAAATAAGCAAGTTATAGCAATATTATTGCATTTGTTAAGTTTAATCAAAGTGGCCATTGGAAAACAAAACAAAACATCACATCACATCACATAAACTAGCTGTACTTAATTAAACACAAAGAAACCTAAATAATTTAAGATATTTTTCAAATTACGTAATAATTTATGATTTTTCATTTTCTATTACTATTGAATCTAAATTGTGACATGCGCTCAAAGTGTAGCCCACTCTCCATAGGCAATGCAAATTTGAGATCTGCATTTTGTAGATAATAATGTTTTCCTAAACATATTTCTTTCTATTTGATATAGCAAATCTTAATTTTTTAATTGTGTTCAACTGTCTTTTTATGATTAGCTGTCTTAAGAATATTTCATCAAACAAAAAGTAACATTCTTGGGAAAACATTGTTATCTACAAAGTGCAGATCTCAAATTTGTATTGCACATGGAGAGTGGGCTACACTTTGAACGCTTGTTATAATTTAGATTCAATAGTAATAGTAATTGAAAAATCATAAATTATTATGTAATTTGAAAAATCTCTTAAATTATTTAGGTTTCTTTGTGTTAAATTAAGTACAGCTAGTTTATTTAAGTGATGTTTTGTTTTGTTTTCCAATGGCCACTTTGAATAAAAATTTAACAAATACAATATTGCTATAACTTGCTTATTTTTAAAAATAAACCTAACAACCCATACATCAATGAAACGAGAAAAAATCTCCTTTTAATGTTGTCACAGCCAACTACGACCCGTGTTTAAAATACGAAAGTTGATGTTAAAATAACAAAAACAAATAAAGATTGGTAAATTTTTTTAACTAATTTTAATTCTACGCAAAAAAGTGTCCTAATAATGTCGAAAAATATTTTGGGTATGATTTTAAATAAGCAAGTTATAAGCAAAAATCGAAAACGTAATTTTTTACGAATAGCGCAAAAACTCTAAATGTTTTTCAAGTTTTTTTTTTTTATAGAATAGTTGCTCTTAAATCGTAGATCATTCTCACCCATTTAACCAACTCTGTGTCTCTTACCGTTTACGAGATGCCCATGCTGTGCAAGTTAACTGGGACACCCTGTATGCATATTACAAAACTATTTGGGTGTGGGCCGAATCGAATAAAATTATATCAATATGGGCTTTACACATAATGATTTATTACTTTCATAATACAGGGTGTCATTAGTGGCGGATCGGTCGATTGTGGCTAAACGGTTTGAGATAGAAAGTTGATTCAAACGGTATTCCATACAGTTTTTTCTTCCGAACACGATAAAAATATTTTGAAATATACAGGGTCAGTCACCTCTCTGGAACCAATAGCAACTTTTATATTTCAAATACAACACCCCATTTTTATTTAATATTCTTAACAGCCTTCATTTTATCTTTACATCGATATAAAATAGTACAGGTTTTTATGCGGCCTTGTTACTAAAAAAAAATAATTTTCAAATTTTTTTAAAGTTTTAAGTCTTTATTTAAAAAATTCCCCTGAAGTCATTTTTCGAACTACAGAGTTGTAATTTAGTAAGGACATGCAGAAAACATTGCTCTATTAGCTCGATACGAAAAAGTTTGAATCACGCATACAGGGTGTTCATAAATAGGTGGCAACTTTCCTGATTCTCAAAAGCTCGTAATTCAATTTTTTCAAATGCAAACCCCTGTATTTTCTTATATCATCGAATTCGTCTTTAAGAGAGCTTCATTTTTTGTTAAGTATGTCCTATACCCAAAACTCATACTTTTCGAGATATTCGACATTTTTTCTCGAAAAAACTGACTGTTCACTTCACTAACGTCAAAAATACCGTTTGAATCAACTTTCTATCTCAAACCGTTTAGCCACAATCGACCGATCCGCCACTAATGACTCGCCCTGTATAAAAATTAACGAAAAATTATTAAATTTTAAAATCATAATCTAATATTAAAATACACATCGATATTCAAATAGAACTAGCTATTCCAACAAAACTACGAAAGCATGTAACCAAATTCTTGGAACACCCACTTTTCCCATATCAAACTAGTACAGCGATTTTTTAATTTATTTAAAAAGTCACCTAAAATTCTAAACAACGCGTTAACTTCCGAAGACTTCTATTTGATTGTCTAATATTTGTGCTTTTGGTACAAAACTTTTGTAGAAAAATTTCATAATTTAAATAAAAAATATACTAATATAGATTGCAGTGGGGCTACACATGTATTCGTAATAAAAATTACTCCCAATGCAGCTTCAATTCAAAAGATTTCGTTGTCTAAGTTGCGTTGATTCTTTTAAGTATCGTTTAATCGAAAATTCGATTTCCCTTCCCAGTAAGTTTCGAGGTAAAGCAGTTTTATGAAGCAAATGGGCAAATTCTTTATTTGTTCTAAATCATCCTCTGTATATATGCAAAATATATATTAAATTCCATTTTTTAGCTTTAAAAAAGATTATAATGGAAACCAACCCACGAACGAGGCGCCGCATACAAAAATACCCTTGCCCCTAATACACATGGTGGCTCTATATTGGAACAGATCCAGCTACAAAGTTATTTTTACAACACTCCGTTGGTATTTTTCATTTAAGTGCACAATTCCCACATATGTACTAAATGTAATATCGTCTTATATTTCATAATTCTACCAAAAACATATGAAGTTAAGTAATATTCAACAATTATTTGAAGCAATTTTGTACGAGTTAGGACAAGAGTAATATTTTTGCATTTCAATTTTTTTTACCTAAATTTGACTACAAAATTTAAAAAAAAAAAAAAACGCCCTGATACAAATCAACCAGGAAGTTGTATTTTTTAGCACTTTGTTACATAAAAGGGTATAGTTATAGTTCAAAAAAAGCATATCAGTTCCTGCTAAATTATGGGTTATCAGTGATTATTAGATTTATTAATTATGACATTGTGTAATAGACAAAACAAATTTTTTCAAACCGTTTTAAGTAAGGAAAGCTGTAACGGCAAGTAGCTTAATATCCTAGTTTTGCACTGAAATGAATGATTTAACACTAAACTAATAGAGAAGCACTCACACTGTACGTTGCAACTTGAAAGTAAGAACAGAATTAAAAGGAATACTCACCACGAGCACGGCTATAGACACACGGTCTCAAGGCGACTGAGTACAAGCTGCGCTATCAACTTACGCAAAGCACTCCTTACCGGGGCTTGACCCCACCAAAGCTTTCGCCCCGCCGAGAATAGTCCTGCTAATTTTGAGTTTATCCCGTTTAGGAGGTCCTCAAAATGTTTTATTTCATGCTAATATCTACAAAAGAATATGGATATAAAGTTTTTTAAATATACAAATTACCAACTGGCTGATTGCCGATTACCGATTAATCAGCGTTAGCTTCTCGGCCGATTACTGATTAATCTCACACATTAATTAGTTGTGTTGATTGATAATAAAAAATTACAAGATGTAATGTAACGAAGCAGTTCAAGATACCAGCCAAACTTATCAGATTGATCAAAATGACATTGAAAGGGATCAAGAAGGATTTAGATCAAGGGAAAAACAACGGAAGAATTTGAGATAGGAAC
This sequence comes from Elmis aenea, assembly GCA_947652605.1. NCBI lineage: Eukaryota > Metazoa > Arthropoda > Insecta > Coleoptera > Elmidae > Elmis > Elmis aenea. The sequence continues at coordinate 2,853,959 of OX393576.1, read as the reverse complement.
AGGCAGTAGCGGACTGGGAAATTCAACCGGCCCGGGAAAAACCTGCTAGACCGGCCCCCAAAAAATTAATAACCCAAAAAAATTTTATTTTAAAATGTTGTCACGTTTAGATAATAATAAAATTATTTCTAAAAAATGTCCATGTTCATTCTCATTGTTCTCTAATGAGAATGAATTAGCAGATTCCAATCTGTGAGCCCGAAAAGCTAAACCCCTTTTTTAAAATAGTTTTACAAAACATCTTTAATTCTTTCCAATACTTTGCTTGCGTTCAAGAGCATTTTTTTTTGACGTAGCTTCCTCCATTTGAAAACATTAAACCATAAATATTCTTTTTTTTTTCAGTTTAAGCATATGGCTATAAACACAATTTTCATGGATCGTATTATTTTCATGTTCTTTATTTGCAGAATATGCTTCCAGTCTTTCATTCCATCATTTACAAACGAACATTCGTTCTTATGTATGCCAAGCACACGGAACAAAATAGAGATTCTTTTTCCAAACAATATGATAACCATCGTCTATTTATATTATCATCTCTGTAAAATATAACGTTTGGCTTAAATGGCAAATAAGTTGGCAATAGTTGGCTAATAAGGATGTTTGTTAAAAAAATCCTTAAAATTTTGACTTGTTGGTGTTGTGAAATAACTAGCTGATAAGCATTCAAAATTTTTGTTACTTGATAAGTTAGACTTAAAGATGAAGACTTTGCGTTGATAATCGACGTTTCAATTTTGTCTGTTTTAATGGGGCAGATTATATTATCTTCGTTTGTCGACATTGATGAATGCAAATCTTGATCAATGTTAGATTTTTCAACATCAGGTGCACTAACTTTAGAAGAAAGCAAACAAATCACTTGAAACTTTTTTTAGCAGCTTCGTGAAGTACTTTTTGTCTTTTCTCTTTCTCTTTTTGAGCACATTTTCTTTTTTCCATTTTTCCTTGATTAAAAACTGTAACCAGAATAATCTCACAATCTCACAATAAATGTAAAGAATTTGTTTGCATTTATTAAGTTTAATAATTGTTTATTAATTACTAAAATATTAGAACTAAAATTCTATTAAGGTATAATATCAATATCACTTGGTGCTCAAAAACACAGCCCGGACGGTGAAATTTAACGAAAACGTCGGCATAGCAGAGACAAATCAGAGACGTAGACAGCTTATAAAACGTGGGAGGGCCAGGGGTACAAAAATTATTTATTACTAACCGAAATAATAATATTGCATATTTTTTTCATAAAAACCATAACAAGTACCTACCTACTGTGGGTCGCGGCCTCAGAGTAACCGGCCTACCGGGATTCCTCCCGGTGTCCCGCCGGCCCAGTCCGCCACTGGGAACAGGGCTTAGACAGGGAGACCCATTATCAGCCCTCATATTCAACGTAGTTCTGGAAAAAAATTGTAAGAGACGGAAGACCAACGCATAAGTTATGCCGATGATGTAACTATACTGGCAAGAACTCTGAAGGAACTGGGTGAGATCACAGGCAGAATGACAAAAGCAGCACAAAAAATTGGATTAAGGATAAATGAAGAAGATAAGGCCAAGCTAATGGAAATAGGACAACAAACAATAGAAGACTGGTGGTAGGGAAATTTGAAGAAGTATATGAATTTGTGTACTTGGGGACACTTCTCACAAACAGAATGGAAAAAGAAAAATACATAAACATGAGAATTCTGAAAGCCAACAAAAGTTCAGGAGCTTTAAATAACCTAATAAGAGCAAAACAGTTATCTAGGAGCAGTAAACTACGTTTGTATAAAACAATACTAAGACCTACAGGGATCTGTGGGTGTGAGACCTGGGTACTGAACAAAAATGCTAAGGGAGCCCTAAGAAGATGGGAAAGAAAGATAATTAGGAGAATATTGGGAGGGAAGAGAACAGATGAGGGATATATAAGAAGAACGAACGAGGAGGTATATAAAAAATATGAAGGGTGGATTTTGTTACAGAAAAAAACAATAAATCAAAAAACATATAGTAGTATTTTTAAATAGTTGATGAATATAACAAAGAAGTTTTCAGTGCATCTGTACGATGAAAATAACAGAAATTCAAAACGAATTTCGATAGAGCGCAGCGAACACCTTCACATTTGAATAATTGCATAAAACATTTAAATCGCTTCTTGTATTACCATAGAACGTTAACAATTAATTGCGTTTCAAGATTGTATTACTCATATAATAAAAATGTCTTTCATTAGCCTGGATATAGATTCTTTCGATCGTGAGTCACACATCAAGTTTATTTTTTTCTTTACATTAACCGTAATATCCAGAGACAGATATTAAATGTTGTGACATATTTGATTTAAGGTAAAACTTTTAACTTTTTGAGATCTAACAGGTGTTTTACAAAGATTTCAGATATGTTATTTTAGAGTTTTAGAGAAAGTTATGCCAAGAAAATTGTTGTAAAGTTGTGAGTGGTAGAATATGTCAATTTTAAAGTGGCTTTTGTATTAAAAAATAATAATAAAATATTAAATAATACAAGAAGACTATTTTAAAGAAAATATCCTTCACCTGTCAAATTTGCGTTTTCAACCAATCACTAATCTTAAATCTTCTGGAGACTACCAATAGGAGCATTATTACACGGTAATAATTTTACATTCTCCTGTCAGATGTTGATCCTCCTGTCAAATTTGCGTTTTCAACCAATAACAAACACAGATTTCCTAAAAAAGACAATAAACATAATCATACACTGATAATATCCTTTTTACGATTAACAGATTTTCATGCGTTTATTGGTCTTATCTAAGAGTTGAGATTGTGATTGGTCGAAAATATAAATTTGGAGAGGGAATTAAATATTTTGGTCTTGATAATTTTTTGACGAATTTCGGCGACCAGTAGCGTTACTTTAATATAAATTATATCAAACCCCTGACGCACCATTCTGACAGCACTTGTAAAATTTTACATAACATACATTTAATTTGACAGGTAGGTTAGGTGAAGGAAATTTTCTGACAAAATATAACTCGTGCATTGCAAATCTATAATTTTTAACAAATCTTCACTCATGGAAGTTGAATCAGAAAAACTCACTCGTGCACTTCGCGTGCTCGTGTTTTTTCAGCTCAACTTGCATTCGAGCATATTTACCAAAAATTATCGATAATTTTTAATGCATTTGTTATATTACTACTGAAAATAAGGATCCTAACTTGTTGGGTTGTTTGTTAATATTTATAAAGGTTCCGTTACTTTTTAACAATTTCTAAACTGCAGACAAAATCACAACTTAAAAAAAAACTAAAAATCGAATGTTATTTACCAATGGATAGCCCCCATACTGATTTAATCAGACTGACCTTGTTATATGCAATTTTATTAATTCCTTATATAGAGGAGTTGCTTATTTTAAACTATAACTCGATAAAATGAACGCAGTACCAACATTAATGGCGACCAAAATTAATTTTCAAGATTTTTGGCGATGTGAAAATATGATTTTAAAATTTCGTAAAAAAATAATGTTAAATAAGGGGATAAATTAAAACAATGTGGAGCATTTGCGTTGGTGTAAAAGGGAATCATTGATAAATTGGTCAGTGGGTCACAGCTTCTCATACCGAACGGTCCAGTCAATGTCGCGCTAGCGCAAGACTTTCGTTTTCTTTGCTAGGTGCCATCAGGGTCGGCTTGGGATATTTAAAATTTCATCCGAAGTGTTAAATGCCGTTCGTTTTTAGACACACAAAATAAATCTGTAGTAGGAACACAGTTTTTTCAAACTCGCAACATTCTACAAGGTATTCATAAATTACTGTATGCTTTTTAAAGTTTTGAATAAGTTCTCATCTGTTTTGTTTTGAGTAATTTAAGACTCCGAATCATTTTTTTTTAAATTCTATGTAATTTACCATCTGTTCCTAAAATGAACAATAAGTTAAAGTTTTTAAAAAGGCAAAGAGAAGATGAAAAATGACATGTAGAAAATTCTCCATCGTGTATTCTCAACAAAAAAATATTGCCATTGTTCGTGTATAGTTATGTGTATAAAGAGTTTTTAATCTTGCATCCATCCACTTTAGGCATTATACTTAACCTCTTCAGGGATCCTGGATATGTATACAGGGTGGTCCAAATTAGATGGGATTACATGGGCATCTCGCTTAACTCTTACAGGCATGGTGGTACACGTTATGTACCACCATTTTTCTTACCAATGCTGCATGGTGGTACTGAAATTGTACCACCTAATTTAATATTTCTGCTGTTCTGCACGATCGCTTAAAAACTGTACCACCTATGCCAATATGTACTGACATAACGTAACTTTACGCTGCAGGTCAGAACCCGATAGAAATTGCTTGCATTGATTGTCTGTCAACTCATTTTAGTTGTATTTTGGACCCCAGTAAAGTGTACAAAAATAATTTGTTGTAATTAGTGTGATTTTAACATAAAATAATTGTGTTTATGTTAAATCTGTCTGCTTGTGGTATGGTTTACACTTGACATTGTTTTCATATTTAAAATAAGTTTTTCTTGTGTTTATTTGACAATAATTTGGTGGTACGTTATTTGTACCACTGTGAACATTCAAACAAATAATCACTATTAAAATCATTATACAATTTAGAAGACTTGCCATTTAAATTGAAAGGATTAATTTCTTGCGAAAATTGAAGATATTCCGACTGACCAAGAATCTATAATTGGTGAACTAGATGATACAGAGCAGGTAAATAAGGAAAGGGAAGTTAATTTAGAAATGGATACTTTAGAAACTTATCAAAATTATTCTGATTAGTCAGATTCTGATAACAATATGCCACTAAGTCATTCTACAAAAATACAAGTAATAACATTCAGGAGGCACCCAGCTTGACGAATCTTTGACTAGCTGCTGTTCTGGCCAGTTTGAATATTATGCTGGAATTACAGATATTGTTTATCAAGTTACTGATCCTACACCTTATAAAATATTTAGTTTACTGTTAACCGAAAAAAAATATTGAAAATATAGTTTTTCAAACAAATCTGTACGCACAAAGAAGTAAAATAAAAGAAAATATTACAATTTGTGATAAATCAAGCTACTCAAAATTTCGCATTACAGGCATAGTGGTACATAGGGTGTACCACCTCACCAGGAGTTGCTGAACCCGACGAGGATGCTAAAACATATATTTTTCTTTTTTATTCTGCATCCTCTTTCAAATGCATTTAGTTTCGTTGTTAATAAATAATTTTTAATTTTGTGTGCAGCACGGGCAAAAATATGTCTGCTTTTTATGTGCCTGTAAGAGTTAATAGTCAAGATAGAAAAACGGTTAAATTACCAAAAATGTGCAGTTTTTTTGAAACAAACTCAGAACCGTTTTCAAATATATTCTATTATTTCTTGTTTTTTTTTTTTTTTCACAGCCTACTTTTTGTTTTTCATCTTTAAAAAAAGCCTTTGCGACTTGCGTATTATTGAAAATAAATATATCAATCCTTATATATTTGGAATGGCAAAAAATAAGGAATTTAAATAGATCATAGAAACTATAGGTTCTATTTAAAAAAAAAGGTAAGTTTATCTGATAACTTTTTAACGGCGAGCGTAAAAAATTTTCTTCTAGTACTATCAAAATCTATATAAAAATATCTACACATATACATTTTCAATATTTAAAACAATAAGGGAGGTATGACACATTATATACAGGGTGATTGGTTGAGACCGGGACTTAAAAATATATGAAGAATGAAAAAGGGTATGGATCTGAAATTTTGGTTTTGACCATAATGGCATCTGATTTGTTTATTGAAAATATATTCAATATGGCGACACTTCCGGAAATACCGGAAGTTGACAACTACTTTCTTATTTCAAATACAATGGTCTATTTTTTATTGCATTTTTTGATTCAGAACGTTATTTTTGAGGGACTTTTCTTAGCATTTCCTATACCTAAGTGCAGTCGTTTTTTAGATTTTTGAACTTTTTTGAATTTTTTTAAATTTTCATCGTGATGCTTAATATTATCTAACGCCGCCATTTTTGAAGAAATACCGCTTAAATTTTGACCATGCCTAGAAAAAACCTTGGAGTACATCCTGGAGTTTTTGCAATCGATGCATTACTTACAGGGTGTCCAAAATTTAATTTTCTTTTAATACAACTTCAGACCACTAAAACTCGTTTTTTTTTCAAATACAATGCCCAAACTTTTTTTTTCATTTTCTAATGCAAAATTACATTCTGCATCAATCTGTATTAGCGTTTCCTATACCTATCTGCAACAATTTTCGAGTTATTAAGAATTTTTGATAAAGTTAAGAGAAATTGCAACATTTTAAGTAAGCCTTGGAAATGACAACAAACGCCAATATTAATAACTGTAACTGCGTTTGTCTGAAGTATCCATAAAAATGGAAAATCAAGAGTATTCAAACACGAATATTTTGAATTTACTTTACCTTAATTTTATTATTTTTGGTTGTAATTTATGGCTTTTAAAAGTAAAAAAGAAATTCCAATTACCAACAATATGTTAATCAGTGATATATTCTAGCTCAAGACTCGTGCAAATGATTAAAAAACACAAAACTAAAATCTATTGTTACTACAATCGATTTTGCAGGTTTCACAAATTGATTCTATTGTTTTTCTACATTAAAGTGGTGATAAATACACATGACTAAGAACATATGTTTTAGCAAGAGAAGCTATAACGGGCATTTGTATAGGTACTATTATCTGAAAGCGAAATGTAAACGTCATCAACTTAACAATCAATTGATCACATATAATTACCGTTCCAAAATAAAATGTATTCATGATTAATATTAAAAGCATGGGCGTCCAACTAGCGCTAAAACAAGAAAATTATGTTACCTATAGGTACATTCAAAAAAATGTGCAGAATCAAAAGAACTATTGCTAAGTGCACATACACTGACGTAATCGCGAAAAAAGTCAGGACGTGGTCGGGGGACCCCAAAAAGGATAAATCTGTCGAAATCTCAAATATGAAAAATTTCGTGATTTCAAATTTTCTTCAAACTACTTATAGCAAAAGTAAAAAATTGTTTCAATTGATGCTATAGCCACCTACGATGTGTGTTTTAAATAAAAATATATCTGAAAAAAGTAGGCAGATCTTTGTTTAAAAATTAAAACCTTAATGACTCTAGTTTATTAGAAGTTGTTCATGTTCTAATTTAATCAATTGTTTTTTTTTTAATTGTTGGTTTAAGGACGCTTCAACTACTTTGGCCATTAGCGTCCGGGTTGAGGGGGCGGGGAACAAGGAAAGGGTGGGTAAGGTAAGGGTAGGTGGAAGTACTGTCACAGCATTTGCATATAGTAGGTAGAGGGAACCTTCTTAAATATCGCAAAAAATCGGGGGGTAATTCCTTATAAAAAATTAAGGTGGCTTTTATATACTTTTTTCCTCTTAGACGTCTTCTTTCTGAGTTATAACCCCCCCTAAAGAGGAGCGGTAAAATAAGGTTTTTATATTATTTCTCAAATTTGGATAAATGTACCAAATGATATTTGGTAGATGTTTCATATTTATTAAAAATGCCAAGCCTTCAAAAAGTTCTGACAAACAAAACAACAGGGGTTGTATTTTTCAGCCCCCTGTGGAGGTGGGAAATGATTATAAATATTACTATGGAAAACCTTCTAATAAGTACAAAACATCTACCAAATATCACTCTCCTACACATCTCCAAATTTAAGAAATAAAATAAAAACATAATTTTACCGCTCCCCTTTAGGGGGGTGTAAGAGGGGGGTCTAATGGAGAAAAAAACTATGTAAAAGTCCCCCTTAAAGTTCGATAAGGAATAATCTGCTGAATTTTTTCGCAATATTTAAGAAACACCCTGCAGATTCATTTTTTTGGTTTAATAACGTTTATTAAATTTAGATTTTAATCTATTTAAACTGTTTTCTATAAAATAAAAATCTACAGAGACAAAACCGCTTTTAAAATGTTTATGTAAGCAGTAACTGCAAACAAACAGACGCCAAACTGTTTGTATTAGAGTCGGTCCTGAAGACCGTCTATTTATATACAGTAACTATTAGCAACTGTTTTAATTATTTATTTAATCACCGTTTAGTTATTTTTATTTTGCAGATAAAGCTAGTTAAAGTACCTAATTAATAAAAAAGAATAATCCATCAAATAACATGAAATAGCACACCTACATCATTATTAACATAAAAATAAATTCTTTAACACCAGTAAGTTTAAAATTTACTAAAAATAAACCAACTGTCATGTTTTGCGCGTTTATTAACTAAGTTTTAATTGTTTTGGCATCGATGGAAAATGAAAAAGCGAAAAGAAATGGAAAATGTGCATAAGCAAACTGAATTGACGTGCAATGTTTAATCCTGTCATTCATCTTTTGTTTCATTTATTTACGAGAATGAGACTAAACGCTAAGACAGTTTGTTACAAATATAATATTTGACACAAATAACTAAATTAAGACGACCTAATGCAAGGATACCGCAGAGATATGTAAATGTATTACATTCACAACTTAGCAACCTTATTTCATAATTATGGGCCGTTTTGTTTCTTATTAGGTCGTTTGGTAAACCTCTATTGGTCATGATGTTTTTCAGGTTGCAACGCTGTTTTATTTCGGATACCAAAAGTATTCGAACACGGCAGTTCATCAATTTATCAACAACGAAGTTGACACCCGCACCGTGTTTTAATTAAAGATTGATATATCTACTATGCATTATTTTTAAACAGCTAAGGAATTTAGTGGAATGCCAAAAATAAATCTGAGCTGCTTCGTTTTATTAAATAACAGACTAAAGATGTTAAAAACTGCATCAAACTTAGGTTCTACTGTTATTTAAAAGTTAAGCTTTGATTAAATGTTTTCTCTATCTGAAAATATAAAATTTCAAAATAATTATGCGCAGAGACGGCATAGAAATTTTCAGGGCAGTAGGTACACAAAATTTAAGCACGAATCAAAATTTTCTATTCGCAAGTGGTTGTTAATTGGTTCCTTCCCAAATAAAGTGCCTTTTTGTCGGTCGAATTTATTGTCCTTTGGATTGCCATTTTAGACGTGAAATGGTAATCCAAAGGACTGAAAAATCTTAAGCATTGATGAGAAAAGAAGAAAATCCAGAACTTGTCACCATTTCAAAAGGCATAACAGTATTTAATTATGGGATGTCGCCATTTCAATGTTTGAGTGATGATCCAAAGGTTTAACTTTGGGGGCCCTGTACTAACACTGTTTGAGGGCCTACCCAATTAACCCAAATTTATGCCATTTCGTCAAAAAAACTGTTTTTTACCTTTTTTAAATATGAATAATTATAGGCAACAAACATTGAGGAACTTGTTTATTTTATTTCATGCACTTGGATATCCAAACTTTATATACAGTCATAATGAAAAAAGGTTTTGCATACAAAACAAACAAAAAACGAAACAACAAATTCTCAGGTCGAGAATAAAGGCTAAGAAAAAAAACAAATACAAAAATTATATCTAGTTATTCCTAAAGTTTTTTTTTTTACTGATTTATTTTACTTCGGCATGTTTTTGCTGCTATGGCTAATCACCGAAGTGGAAGAGAAGGGAACTAGGATTAGGTGAGTAAGGGTAGAGGGTAGGTGGAAGTACTGTCACAGCATTTGCCTATAGTAGGTAGGGGAAACCACCTGAAACCCCTACGATGACAGACGGCCGCGGGATTCGAACCCACGCCTCCCGACTTTACTCGCTAGGTTGCATACCAATCGGCCACCGAGCTCGGTATTCCTAAAGTTAAAATAAATAAAACGTTTAAGGGTTATGTAATGTAAGTATTTTCAATATATTAAAGACATTTAACTTCTCTGCGTTTTATTTGATCATTACACTGTAATTTTTTGGTTTATTTACAGTTTAAATTTTTATTCTTTTTTTTACTGCGAAGGGGACCGTTTGATTGAACAGGGCACTGGGTTGCAGTCCATAAAGACCATGCCTAAATCGGCCCTGGTTAAATCTATCTCAGCCCTGCTTGTATAATACTAAAACTAATGTTAATAATTCAACTAGGAATACTTCAATAAAATAATATAAGAAATTAATTAACTATAATGCTAAACATTTAAATGTTTTACCTTCTAGTTCCTAAGTTTTACCAATTTTAACTAAGTTTTAAATTTTTTATATTCTTACAAAATCTTATTTCATGCATATTTCTGTCTTCTTTGAAGGAAATAGCTTTACCTAAATGACCATCCTTAACATATGTATAACAGTGGAATAACTGAATCTTAATTTCAGTAATAATTTATTATTAAAAATGTCCACACATTTATTAGTAATATACAGGGCGTTTCGTAAAAAATGCGAAAAATTTGGGAGGTAATTCCTTATTGAAAATTAAGGGCGGTCTTCATATACAATTTTTTCCTTAGACGTCTCCTTTCGGAGTTACACCCCCCTAAGGGGTAGCGGTAAAATTATGTTTTTAACTCTAAGGAAAACATTTTTTTATAAAAGACTCCCTTAACTTTCGATAAGGAATCACCTCCCGATTTTTTTCGCATTTGAACGAAACACCCCGTATAATATTACATAACAAGAGTTGTAAGAAGCATATTACAGTTGCACACGGAGCCGCGTAGCGGCGAGTGCGTAATTGCTTTACAACTCGTGTTATGTAGCTTACTTTTTCTACGATCACATAATACATACGATTTTAGCGGCTTTTTGGCTAATATACCCATGTGATAACGTTGTCTTGTCAATTTTGACGTAAGCCTACTTTGACGTTTCTGGACAAGTGTGCGTTTTACTTACCGTGCGTTATAACTCACTTATTAGGCATGCAGGAAGTGTTTGACGTGAGTCTACCTAAACATTTCCTTAAAAAAAAACTGTGCTTTTTGCTTACCGTGCGTAAGGACCCACTTACTATGCATGCAGTTAGTCAGTCGTAGAAAAAATATTGTTTGTTATTTTGGTAAATGTTTTCTGCAAGGCACCGCTGACTGTATATGCCATATTTTTCCAAACTCCTAATTTTGTCATACTTTAAGACAACATTCGCGACACTTATATTGCTTTAAGACAGCGAACATTTTGGTTGTCGCCTAATTATCATAATTATTTGCGCGACTAGTGGGAGGTAGGGGAGTACGATGGTGATGTGGAAAGGGAGATACTGGACGCCACACGTCGCGACGCTTTTTACTGAGGCAGTAGCAGCCTCTGATCGCCTTCAGGCACAGGTAGGTGCGTGAAACAAATGCTGCCCTTCAAATAACCATTGCTAATATTGCTAAAAACGTGTTTTGCAACTAACTGCCCTTAATGTTTTTATTTGAATTGTTTTAATCAGCTTCGTCCTGAAAAACAGTTGAAGAACTGTCAAAAACTACCGCCCGTGATTAATTTTGAGCGATATCACGATGTTAACTAACCCATATGAAATGATATGAATTTGTTTGATTATTTTCGTACTAAGTTTGGACAATATTAAAAATTCATTGGATATTTATAGCTAGTAAGATTAAAGTAAAGTGCGCAAGGTCTACTGTCAACTGTCTTAATTATTATTAACGGTGATATAATGGACTTCTATTGAATTAAATGGAGAAACAATAATAAACAATTGCTGACATTAATGAAAACAAATACAATAATACCAATAAAGGTAAGGTTAAGTGTGTTTTAATAACTAATAATATAAATAAATGTTGTGTAACACCGTCAGCAAAACTAGTCGAGTGATACTAAAATAATTTATACAAATGATTTGTTTAAATTACTAGGACGTAATGAGACTTTTAGATGATTGAAATATCAGATTACATTTTGCAACCGTATGTGATCTTGGGAGACACACGCCACCGCGATTTTAGGCTGAACGTAGCGACTACCGCCGCGAGTACATTCAATATCAAAACAAATTCTGTAATTGTCCAAAAAAAGAAACACTTCGATATATGGGTCGGATATTTATATCTGTAAATTTCGTTAAACGCCCGCGCATTTCGCATCCTTTTTGCATAACCCTATTCACTTCAAGAAATCTCTCTCGCGCGCGCGTTTTGTTTTTTCTGCTAGCGAGCGTAGGAATGTTCGGTCGGGCTAAACTTGGTCCGGGTTATTTTGGGATCGCTGGGTACGAACTACACTCGCTGTCCTTTTTCCGCATCTCCGTAAAACACAGTTTCTTTCATGCATATCGGTTATTCTCTGTTAATATAACATGTTCGAGTATTTACACTTTTGAAATGTATCTACATATTTTTGGAGTTTTATATATGGACGCAGGATATTTGTAATCTATTTTAAATTTTGTCGGCAGTAATTTTGATCTCTTAAAATATAATTAAACTCCATTCGTAATTTATTGAAATTAAATTTTTAGAAACATTTTAGAATTTTTTAAACAATAACACATTTCAAAAAAATTATTGAAAAACCCATTTAATTGAGGAGTTAAGGCAACTATCTACTTTAAACATTTAGTGATGTAATAATGAAAGACAAAACTGTGATGGAAATAACTTAGTAAGACAATACATTTGTTTTTGTAGCATGCTTTAATGACACATTCGTAATAAAAAGGACACGTTGATTTAATAAAATTAATAATAATGAAATAGACGGAATGGCCAATAAAAAATATTACATTTTTTTAATTAAAATTAAAGTATACAATTATAATGCGCCTAGAAAGTATTAAAGTAACAATTTTGTTAGATAAAGCTATATTATAGTTAACTAGCAATTCCGTAGCCCCTTCGGGGCTTCTTCACCGCTAGAACCTGCCTTGCGCGTAGAATTCTCTTTGGCCCAAAATTCTCTGCGCAAAAATTACCTGGTGCAAGTCCTATGTTTCTCCGTTCCCAAAATATAGCAATTATAACTAAACGGGTCATCTTCTTTAGAGATGAACAATTGATTGGCTCAAATTTTTAATTACAAATAAACGAATATTCGTACTACTCGCGCTGCGCGCACGTACCCAACGGGTTCGTTGAACCATTGTGCGTAGAATGGTCCTTAGTGTAAAAATATTTTTGCACCCTAATTGTCTATTTTTGTTATCTAACTACAAAAGTTTTAATGCTTATTATAATCCACCTTATCTCAGACTGGCGACTGTGGTTTTGATTTAAAAATTAACCGCATTAAATTATTTTTAGCAACATTAAACAATTTTTCGTAAATTTAAAAATAGTCAACACAGATTTAAAACCTGTTGGTAAATTACGGATTAAACTTAAAAACTAATTTTGATGGCAAAAAAGCTATCAAAAGTGTAAAAAAGCATATTACAGTATTATTAAGTGTTTTAATAGTCACTTACAGTTTTTTTATAAGGATTCTCTTAGACCTCAAGCCCAGGGCCTCATTAACCAATATACAAAAAATAATAATGTGTGGGACCCGAATTTACACTATAAGGTGGAGAAGGTTTAGGTTAGGACTTTATTTTATCATCAAATTCGTGGGACAAAATTTTTCAAAATTGGTTTAATTCGCAAATTACCTCTACTAATGGGGCACAAACGCTAAGTTTTATTTAGGGCCCGCTAAAGGTTTAATCCGGCACTGCTCAAGCCTCTTCGTCAGTAGCGAAGCTATTAAATAAAATAGAATTGCGTCTGTAAACGAGGTCCTCAAAAGTGGTCTAGCATCAAGAGATTATCTCAAGAAAATAGATTTGATTTTAAATTAAATGTATTTACATTATATAATTGCATTGCTTAAATAACTCAAACAATTATCACAAAACAAATTTTCCTCGAGCTGAAATATTTTCTGTTCAGTAACATTTATTTATTTGTTAAACTATTATTGATTTTTGTTTGATTTGTAATAACATTAATCTCATTAATTTTTTTTGTTTACAGCTTCTCGTTTTCCTGTGAGCCAGTCCCAAAAAAGCCGCCACCATGGACGCGATCAAGAAGAAAATGCAAGCTATGAAGCTTGAAAAAGACAATGCACAGGATAAAGCTGATGCGATGGAAGGACAGGCCAAGGATGCGAACCTCCGTGCCGAAAAGGTGGGCGCAAAGTTATTGTTAAAAAAAAAAAACTGAACGCGCACAGAGTAATTTGCATGCAAATGTTAAAACAACTTCGCTCGATTACATTAATAAGTTTCAGAGCGTTCGGGAAAGGTTTAAAGCTCTATAAACATTAAAACAAAGATATTTTTAGCTAAATGAAAAACGCGGATAGAAAACAAACGAAATTTTATAAAAATCATATTTATTTTAACGTTACTGTGTATTTGTTTTAGGTAAATGAAGAAGTTCGTGAGTTGGCAAAGAAATTGACCCAAGTAGAAGCTGACTTTGAAGCAACCAAAAATGCTCTAACACAAGCCAATAAGGACCTCGAAGATAAGGAAAAAACTCTAACCAATGTAAGTTATCTTACTTGAATCGTGAATCAAAATTAATTAAGAAGAGTTGGTGCAAGACTACATTAAAATTATATTTGTAGGCTGAATCTGAGGTTGCTGCTCTTAACCGTAAAGTACAGCTCATTGAAGAAGATCTAGAACGCTCTGAAGAACGTCTTGGCATTGCCCAAACTAAGCTTGCTGAAGCTTCTCAGGCTGCTGATGAAAGCTCACGGTAAAGTAAATTCTTTATTGGGACGACACTCTGTAGTTCCACAACTTAGTTCTGTGACCTACCGATTATCCAAACATTCTGCTAATCTCACATCATAATATTTATTTGGTAATATGAACTCATCCTTCATGTGCTTTCATTTTATCATATAAACATCGAATTACTGCACAGGGTAGTCCAAATTTGAAGTATTTGTGGAATATTTTAGTATCTACAATAGTGAAAATCTGATTAAGGTGCCTGGGTATACTTTTTAAAGATAAATTCATTGATGTTAAGAGATTTGTAGGAGCAATTTTTATTTTTGCGAATTGCAAAACTCACCATTTGTTTTTTAAATCAAAGACTAAGGTTTTTCATGATTATTTTTAATTAAAATTTGTTTAAGGATTCAAAGTGTGTATGCCAATGCTACTTTTTGGAATATAAAGCAAAATTATAGCTTTTTACGAGGAACTCGTAATTAACGAACAATTTCTAAAAAAATAATACGAGAAACCTTTATAGCATGTGGTTTAACTTTGGTTAATTTTTAGAATCATAAAAATGTCAATATTACTGTCTGTAGGGGAAATTTTCTCCGGAACGGTTTAAGATTTTTTTTTAAACTTTCCACCATTTTACTTGCAAAGGATGCGCAAATTGGTAAATAGAAGAATTTCGATTTTATCTTTGACGGTTTCATGGCCAACGCGATCGCAAAAATTACCTTTAATATTCAACAACAGTTTTTCCCTTATGTTTCCGAAGGAAATGGCCAGTGGCACGTATAACTTCTTAATGCAATAAACACAGCCTTCATCAGATTCTAGCGACAACATATCGTGACCCTTCCTGGTGAAGTGCCCTATAAATACGTGTCCGGAACATTCTTCGCCCACAATTCTTCGCCCACAATTCTTCGCCCACAATTCTTCGCCCACAATTCTTCGCCTCCACAATTCTTCGCCCACAATTCTTCGCCCACAATTCTTCGCCCAGAATTCTTCACCCACAATTCTTCACCCACAATTCTTCGTCTACACAATTCTTCGCCTCCACAATTCTTCCCCCACAATTCTTCGCCCACAATTCTTCACCCACAATTCTTCACCCACAATTCTTCACCCACAATTCTTCGCCCACAATTCTTCGCCCTCAATTCTTCGCCCACAATTCTTCGCCCACAATTCTTCGCCCACAATTCTTCGCCCACAATTCTTCGCCCACAATTCTTCTCCCACAATTCTTCACCCACAATTCTTCGCCCACAATTCTTCGCCTACACAATTCTTCGCCACCACAATTCTTCGCCGCCAATTTTTTTTGCCGCACACAAGCATATCACAAATGTTGTTTGTAAATGTAATTAGGTTTACAACTTTAGGTCAATGTAAAATAATCTGTAAAAATTACGTTATAAATAAAAACGATCACATTTACAAATAAAATTTATGATAAGCTTGTATGCGGCGAAATGTGAAGGCGAAGAATTGTGGCGGCGAAGAATTGTGGCGGCGAAGAAATGTGGGAGAAGAATTGTGGGCGAAGAATTGTGGAGACGAAGAATTGTGTAGGCGAAGAATTGTGGGTAAAGAATTGTGGGCGAAGAATTGTGGGCGAAGAATTGTGGGCGAAGAATTGTGGGCGAAGAATTGTGGGCGAAGAATAAATATGTCAAATTTAGACCACCCTGTATATTAAAGTTTCATCCGGTAACAATACCTCAAAAGTTATCTTCTTTGTCTTTCTTTATCTTTGTCTTGCTTTATTCTTTAACCATGCAAAACTGCTATCTAACATGAAATTCTATATAAGCAGCAATACTCCGTATCTGTTACGTTCTAATTGCAGTATTTTCTAGTATGTGCAAAGTATTGGAAAACCGTTCCCTTCAAGATGAAGAACGTATGGATCAACTCACCAACCAACTTAAAGAAGCTCGTATGCTCGCTGAAGACGCCGACAACAAATCTGATGAAGTATCACGCAAGCTGGCCTTCGTTGAAGACGAACTTGAAGTAGCTGAAGATCGTGTTAAAGGAGGTGATGCCAAGATCATGGAACTTGAAGAAGAACTTAAGGTATATAACAGATATGCCCAGTTAAATTGGCTTAATTTTAATTTGAACTGCACTTAATTACTATCATATCATTTAAGGTCGTCGGTAACTCTTTGAAATCTCTGGAAGTATCAGAAGAGAAGGCCAACCAGAGAGTCGAAGAATTCAAGAAACAATTGAAATCCCTTACTGTCAAGCTAAAGGAAGCTGAGGCCCGCGCCGAATACGCGGAGAAGACAGTGAAGAAACTCCAGAAAGAAGTCGATAGGCTCGAAGGTACGGTTCTAAAATTAAGTCGGAATACTCACAGCTGCTCACTGTGAATCATCTAATTTCTACTGCTTCAAACTGCTTTAATTATAATATCAGCTACTGAGAAACATGCTTTTACGCAGCTTATATTTATTATTTGCTTTATTTTATGCTTTGCTTTTATTTTACAGATTTTGTGCTACGCGAAAAAGCAAAATATCAAGGAGTTGTAAATGAGATTGATAAAACATTTGTTGAAATGGCTTCACTAACCGCCAATAAATAATCCAAACGCACCACTACTATTGCACTAACACGTAGTTTTTAACATAAAATTCCCAATTTTCGTATATTTTCCAAAAACCTACTATTCAAAATTAGCAAACTTGAGTTAAAACCATCATAATACTTATCATATCAAACTTATTGTATAAAGCCCCATTTTCTTTACTTATAAACACATTTCAAGATTTTTTTCAAGTTCTTTTTATATTTTCAGTACAATATATCCAATTTATTTGTAGTTTCAAGCTTTTATTTTAACTAAATCATGTAATTTTTGCTTTCCCAGTTATTTGCCAACACGTAAATCATAAATACATAGATTTATCTATTTTATTAACCAACACTGCTTAATTTTAAAACCTAAATCGCTAACTAATCTTCCTGCTTAATCTGCTTCTGCATTTTTAAAGGTATGTTATTTTGAAAGCCCAAATTACCCCACGTACAGCTAATTTACACTAATTAATCATAATAATCTTAGTATACGGTTAATCTAACCCCAAACTCTAAGTAATCAACGCATTAATATATTTTATATATATAATATATTAAAATATATTTAAACAATATTTTAATTTTATAAATCAAAAGGAAAATTTTAATAATATACCTTCAAACTTTAATAATATACATTCAAACTTAAACTATTTAATACATTTGCAATATGAATGTCTATTCTATTCAGCTTTATGATTTATGATATAATATATTATACGGGGTGTTCCTTAAATATTGCAAAAAAATCGGGAGGTGATTCCTTATCGAAAATTAAGGGGGGTCTTTCATATAAAATTTTTTCCTTAGACGTCTCCTTTCGGAGTTACACCCTCCTGAAGAGGAGCGGTAAAATTAGGTTTTTATTTTATTTCTCCAATTTGGATTAATGTAGGAGAATGATATTTAGTAGATGTTTTATAAAAAATACTTTTAAATTGCAAAATTTCAACCCACCAATAAGTTCTGCTTAAAAAAGCCAACACTTTTCAGCCCCCTGTGAAGGTGGGAGACGATTAAAAATATTACTATGGGAAACCATTTAATAAGTATAAAACATCTACCAAATATCATTCTCCTACATACATCCAAATTTGAGAAATAAAATAACAACCTAACTTGACCACTCCCCTATAGGGGGGTGTAACTCCGAAAGGAGACGTCTAAAGAAAAACATTTATATGAAAGACCCCCCTTAATTTTCGATAAGGATTCATTTTTTTGCAATATCCTGAAATTATTAAAATATTGTATTTGTTAAAAATTAAGTTAACACCAATAATTATCACATAATATTTAACTAAGTTCTTTAATTGCTTCCAAATTTACTGTTACACAACTTAACTTGCTAAATTGTTTTTTTGAAAAAATATTTGACAACAAAACTACAAATTTAAAGCCTGCTAACAGCAACATTTGCATGTACTAACAACAAAGACTATTTTTGCTCGCAAATAGCCACTGATTTTATCCCAAAGCATTGTATATAATACTAATTAAAACATACTTTGACGGATTTATTAACTATTTAGTATTTTATCGTGATATAATGTGTCTGAAATATTTTTTTTTGTGTTCTTAGATGAACTTGGAATCAACAAAGACAGATACAAGTCTTTGGCTGACGAGATGGACTCCACCTTTGCTGAGTTGGCTGGTTATTAAACACTTACATTTCAATAAAAGCTGTATAAAAAACATTATGAGTCATCCAACATCTTTATATTTTATTATTCCTTCAATTTAAGGATTTCTAACAACGCCTTATTTTTTTTTTCGGCTATTGTGCCTTATATGTACTATAGACATCTGTTATTTATGTAAAATAAATAATTATTATTTAAATATTGAAGGGCTCTTTGATTATAATAATTACAGAAATTAACAAAAATATGTAAATTAAAACGATTGTTTAAATAATGTTTCGATAAAAATATAACGTTCAATAGTTTTTGGTGGTATGATTACTACAATCAAAATGCAAGAAAGTTAATGAAGTTGCCTATATCCTACGTCGGTGGTTACAACATGGGAAATTCATACATATTTTGACCGTTTCAAATATAGGCTTCTCTAATTATTTTACATTAAAGGTCAACTCACACCGGCGCGATCTCGAAGCGGGCGCGGCGCGGGCGCGATCGCGTTCAAATGTAACCCAATAATATAAATGTACGCTTTCACACTGGAGCGATCAAAGTGCGGTCATATCGCGTTCTACGACGCGGTAATGTTTTTTTTGACATCATCTGTCAATTTTTGTCTAATCTGTAATAATGACCACATAATGTCTGAAGAATTAATAGAAACTGTACAACACTACAAAATTCTATACGATTTATCCGACCCTGATTATAAAAATATAAGAAAAAAAGATAAAGTGTGGACAGAAATTGGAGAAATCCTAGGAATAGAAAGTAGGTAATACAAATACGTTGGTTGATTTATTTAAATTAAAATACATGTTAAGCATATTTTTAAATGAATAAAATATATTATGTACTATTAATGTTTTATTTCCAATAAAATTGGAATATAATATATGTATAATATAAATAATAATAGCATAATAATAATCAAAAAGTTATGAACTAGTAGATGAACAAATGTAAAAGTATAATTATAATTAATGATATTATATGTATAATAGAAATATCAATCAAAAATTTGAACAAAAATCATATAATTTTACTTTTTTACAAAAGTGAAAACATTTAAATCATTTTTTTTTGTTTTTTTTGCAAACTTATTAACTATCTCATCACAATCAACAATTTTAAGTAAATCGCTCTCTACATATAAAATAACCATATTATTTAGTCTTTCTTCAGACATTGAATTTCTTAGATGATTTTTTACTCTTTTTAGACAAGAAAATGAGCGTTCCACCGATGCGTTTGAAATTGACATGGTAAACAAAATGAATTTCACATTTGGAAAAGTTGCTTTCATATCTAATGCTTTTTTGTATATTTTATTAATTGATCGCTTGTCTTCTAAGTCTAAAGAGATTAAAAACTGTTACAACTCATCTTAATTATTTGAATCAATGTCATCTTTATACATTTCTATTAAATTATTAACGCATATTTTCTTTTCTTCTACACACAATGTAAATGCAAAACAAACTCTAAAATTTTCATACATTTGCCCGCGTCTGTTTAGTTCTGCTATTAATTGATCGCATATGACGTAGAGTACATTATTTAAAAAGCTTCCTTGTTCGCTTGCGATCATCTTCAAATATTTTATTTGTTAGTTTTTTAACTTTTGATTCAGTTTCGTTGAAATTATGTCTAATGCTATTATTAATAAACATTTCTAGACTATATATCTATATATAAATGGTTATCGCCACGGTGTGAGATATCGTGACCGCGACCGCGCCCGCGCAATGCCCGCGCCCGCGATCGCCACAGCCCGTATGAGTTGACCTTAAACCTCTGGAGTTTTTTTTATCGCGATTGAAAAAATAACTAATGTGTTTTATAGCTTGTAAATATGATTTAATACACTTAGGCAATCCATATCGACTACCAGTTTATTCAGAAAACGATTTAATTTTTTTTAAATATTTTTCAGAAAAAAAGAATAACACGTTTTAGAGTTTCTTGCATAAGTATGTGCAGATTTGTATATAAGTACTCATGAAATTACTCCCTTCCTACGATCTTAGATAAAATCAAAACGGCGCACAATAACATTTTGAAATTTATAGGGCATGTTAAGCTAATGTATCTCAAGATGTGGTCAAAATTTCAGAAAAAAAGAATAACACGTTTTAGTGTTTCTTGCATAAGTATGTGCAGATTTGTATATAAGTACTCATGAAATTACTCCCTTCCTACGATCTTAGATAAAATCAAAACGGCGCGTAACAACATTTTGAAATTGATAGGGCATGTTAAGCTAATATATCTCAAGATGTGGTCAAAATTTCAAATAAATAAAACACGTTTTAGCGTTTCTTGCATAAGTATGTGCAGATTTGTATATACTCATGAATTACTCCCTTCCTACGATCTTATTGTTCGATAAAATCAAAACGGCGCGTAACAACATTTTAAAATTGATAGGGCATGTTAAACGGTTCCGGTGAAAAACGCAAAGAACGAGGCCCTTGTGAAAACGGTTTTACCTATGTTAAACGCCTATGCAAGTCCAATAGATTTAGTTATGACAGATATACCACAACTTCTCAAATCATAGCGCTTTTGCAGTGGTTTCGTTTTTGACGTTTTTCTCCGGAACCGTTTAAGATTTTTTCAAAAACTTTGCACCATTTTACTTGCAAAGGATGCGCGAATTATTGGTAAATAAAGATTTGTTATTCAACTTTTTAGTTTTTTCCCTATTTTTCCGAAGGAAATGGCCAGTGGCACGTATAACTCTGGAAAACATTTAGATTTTATGTTCTCGATGTAATAAACACAGCCTTGATCAGGTTCTAGCGACAAAATATCGTGACCTTCCCTGGTCAGTATAATATTAAATATAATTTATATTGTGTCATGTGCACAAATTAACTCAGCCGAATTTTTAGTTTGTTGTAAAAAAAATCTTAGTTATTGTGCGTATAATCTTTTTTCTACTGTAACTATTATTTTTGTACTGAAAATAGTTTACTTTACATATTCTTTTTTTACTGTGGGTTCTTTTTTTGCAACCTAGTATTTTGATATTTTTTGCAATCTCAATAAATCCTAGCCTTATATTGTTAAATTTGAAAATTTCACAAAAAATATTAAAAATCACATTTTGCCAAGAAAATATAACTTTCTTTTTACGACCGACGGTACAACATTCCTGGTTGAGCCTTCATTGCTTATAAACAAAGTTATAAGCAGGCACAACACAGTAAAAATTACAGAGTGAAGCTTTTGGTAAAATCTGAAATCGTACATTTATGTGAAAACAAGCAATTATAAAAAAAAACCATTTTCATATCCAAATATCAACATTTGCTTCATATTTGGTGTTAAAATTACTTTTATTTCGAGATGGCCGCTACAATTTTTTTTTTAAATCAAGCAGTACAAGCACGTAACGTTATTTTTTCTGATCGCTAAATAAGTTTTACCAACGTTAACAATATTTTACGAATGAAAACAAGATAACTGTGTTCCTTACTCTTGCAACAAAACCCACAGTCAACAAAGTAAATTCTCTATTGATCTTCAAATAATATACTTATTTTACAATAAAAACGATTAGGAACTATTTCTTGGAAATATTTATGAATTTATAGTTTCACAAATGTTTTTACTTGTGAATTATTATTTTTTCCGTTGGCAATAACGGTATTATTTAATCGTTAACGTGGATAAATAGATGAACAGACAAGACAAACATTAAACCAATTTACTAATAACGATATTGAGAAGTTAAATAATGAATCAGAAATCCTCCCCCACGAAAATGACGTCACGGCCGTCGCGGCGCAAGCGTTGGGGCTATTGATTCACGGCCGGTTTATCCATGAACACCCCAAGTGAGACGCAACACCGACACCTTCTTCGAGTAGCTTGTTATCAAAAAATAATAATTTTGGGGGTTAAAAACCCTCTTTCAATAACGTATTTGTAGTGAGTTTAGTGTAGTTTAGAAAACAAACATGGTAGAAGACGGACCAGAGATTAAAGCCATCGATGGGGGTGAGTCGTACTAATATAAAGTTGTAAATAATACAGCCATTACAGCTGCTAGACATTTTCAACACTGAAATACTTTTTAATTTAAAAAAAAAGCGCAACTAAGACATGAATGAAATACATCTAGTGCTTCACAAACACTGAGTTTTTTTTTTTTTTTTAATTAAACTGCAACATTAATTATGTTAAAATCTAAAGCAAGTTAATAACTACGACATTGCCAGTATCTTAGAATCTGAAACGTTAAGTTAAAGCTGGATATGTGCAAAAAAAACGTATTGCTATAACTCCTGATAGGTATATTAAAAACAAGACCAAATACGTAAAACAACCCACATATGCAGAGCAATGTACATGTGTGAGTAAATCCTTACTTAAACTTGAAAAATATTTTATTGTATGTTTGTTAACCAACTGCTAAAAATTCTTAAATGCAGTTTTTTTTTAAATTATCAATATGCTTTATCGCTTTAAAAATATATCTTTAATTGCATTAACTACCATAATATTCAGGATTTTTAAGGGTTTTGAAGTAACGAAACAGTTCACAAGTCAACTAAGGTTTATTTATAGTTTATAAATTATAAGCGACTGTTCTTTGAATTAGAAACACCCTAATCTGATACTTCTAGATAGCATCATCTTATATTATACAGGGTGATTGAAATTCGAGTTTAAGCATGGGGATCTCGCTTATTATAATAGCTAGAGTATAGGTTGAAATTTGGCAAAGTTGCTAAATTCGATGCTCATTGATAATCCAAAGAGAAATTGGAAATATCTCAAACGGTATTCGAGAAAATTAGGAACCCGGAAAATACGATTTTTGAAAATCGTCTATAACTCCTTTGGAGTTTGAAATATTTTAAATGTGTAAAAACATTGCCGAAGCAACTTTTTAAGCCGAATCGGATGGTGGTGACGAATGTTTCCTAGGTCGATTCGTTTTTGTTTTATGACAACCAACTTTGTTTTTTCTTTGCGTAAATAAAAAATTAATAACGGTGTTCTTACAAATAATTAAAAAGCTATAAGGGGCATATTTTCTCCAAATTACCACAATTATTTTTGAATGTAATTATATAAAAAGTAAATGTATTTCACTCAGATTTGTAATCCAACAGAAGTCAAAACCAGTAAAATAAACTGTTTTAAAAGAATTTGACCACCAAACTAGTCCGAATAAAAATTATTTTTGTCTTTTAAAAAATAAAAGTTGACTAAATGTGTTTTTAAACCTTCATTTTTTCCCCTAAATAATGATACACAAATAAAGTTATTAGTGGGATCAGGGATAAACATTCTGATTTTATCAATTTTGAGGAAAGCAATAATGGAGAACAAAAAGCGGATCACAAATACGTTTTAAACAAAATTTTCCGATTGCAAATCAAAACGCCGGAACGAAAATTTTGTTTACGGTCTATTCATTCGTATTTATTTGCGCCAAACATAAACGCATTTTTTTTTAAATTCTCTTTTCCATTTTATACGTTTCAGCATTTCCCATTCATTTCAAAGCCATATAAAAATGCAAATACTCGTTTGATCAAGAGTGCTTTGATGTTATAATTTGTGCTTTTATATTTAGCAAAGCTTACTGCTGTATATTTACCAACAATACACGAGTAAATAAATTATTTAGCGTAAATTTGATTAATGAATGTACCTAATACAAATATTCTTTGTCAATTTATTTGGTTTCTGCCATTAATTAGTGGTGTGTTTCAGCATGAAAAATATTTTTGCATGAGTGAAGATTTGTTAAAAATTATAGATTATTTGCAATGCACGAGTTATATTTTATCAGAAAGTTTCCTACACCTAACCTGCCTGTCAAATTAAATGTTTGTTGTGTGAAATATTACAAGTACTGTCAGAGTGGTGCGTCAGGGGTGTGGTTTAGTCTATGTTAAAGTAACGCTACTGGTCGCCGAAATTCGTCAAAAAATTATCAAGACCCAAATATTTAATTCCCTCTCCAAATTTATATTTTCGACCAATACAAATTCAGATTTCTTAGAAACGACCAATAAACGCATTGCGAAAATGATATCAGTGTATGATTATGTTTATTGGTCATTTCTAGGAAATCTGAGTTTGTTATTGGTCGAAAACGCAAATTTGACAGGAAGATCAACGTCTGACAGGGGAATGTAAAATTATTACCGTGTAATAATGCTCCCGTTGGTAGTCTCTAGAAGATTTAAGATTAGTGATTGGTTGAAAACGCAAATTTGACAGGTGAAGGAAATTTTCTGGATTAGTTTTTTAAATGAATTTTATAATATGGGTACAACATATCCGACATGAAAAAAGCTTTTATTCAAAATTAAATTTTCTACAAAATCCAATAACAAAAACCTACATCTCTTGCTGTCCAAGTGTATGATAATAACAAGAAAACACGATTTTAATAAAATTTTGTTTATTAAGGATGACAGCGCCGCGATAATATACTGTTGGAACGACTTTTGAAACGTGCTCGTTTTTAGGGCACATAAATTCATATTTTCGACCTTTAAATTTTACTTATTGAAGTTTATTCGCTGTTTGCAAGGATAATAACTATTTCTTTTATCCGCGAAGGCTCTTGAAATATAAATGTTCTGCAAAATTGTTTTGAATGTATGAGTGCATTTGATATAGATGTACTTCGGGACATAAACAATTTTATGAGACGTGCCATG
Organism: Elmis aenea; assembly: GCA_947652605.1. Taxonomy (NCBI): domain Eukaryota; kingdom Metazoa; phylum Arthropoda; class Insecta; order Coleoptera; family Elmidae; genus Elmis; species Elmis aenea. The sequence goes on along the minus strand of OX393576.1, from coordinate 2,828,417 downwards.
CTTTTAAAGCACGCACATTAAAGTATGCAAGTCTAGTCGGTGCCATACGGACATATCGGTAAAACAGAGTGGCTGTCGTGGCGACAAATGTTCCAGGAAGATAGACGGCGCGTGTGTTTCTTGAATTTACGAAACCTTCATTTATTTTCTCACTACCATAAGTACATAGTGATTAATACGGTGAATTTATCCAATAAATTAAAAAATAAAGAACAATCTTATAATAAAATGCATTGAATGATTTAGTGGCGTAGATAATTTAACAAAAAATATTCGAAATTCGAGTTGACATAAAGTTGTGTTTCTTTCAATAAAACCCATAGTTGAATGTGGCATCACGAGAAAGAACCGAGCTTGGTGGCTGGTTGGTAAAACAACCTAACTTGTAATCGGGAGGTCCTGGGTTCGATTCCCAGGGCCGACTGTCATTGTAGAGGTTTCAGGTGGTTTCCTTTATGGTTAAGGCAAATGCTGTGGCAGTACTTCCACCTACCCTTACCCATCCTTGACTATCCACATCCCTACCCATTATCCTTGTACCTCTTACGACTGAAGAGGGGGTTAACCCCCCTATAGCAGTCTCCGCGCGAGCGGAAAAAACACGTGACCTTTGACCTTTTGACGAGAAAGAGGATATTTTCCCCATTCCAATAATATAGTCAAAAATATAATTATTTCTAAACACAAATAACAAGCGATGATGGAGACGTCAAAGAAATGAAACAAAGAGTAGGCCAAGAGCAAAAAGCATTTAAAAGGTTAAATGGGAGAGGGAGGCATAAAGAAATATTAAGAGGAAGAAACAGACGTAAATACGTATATGACACAATTATTGTGAAAAGCACTTTGATATACGGCGCTGAACGTGGAAACTTGCTGAAACTAAAAACAGGAAAATTGCTGCAGTAAAGATGGATGTTAAATTTCAAGAAAAAAAAACGAATAGAAAACGAAAAAATTAGAGAGATGACGGATGTAAAACATTTAATCACATATGACATAGGTACAAAGAAAACAGCTTGTATGAATCTGACACTTCAAACGAATGGAATTAGAAAGATTGTCGAAATTCACCACGAAGTGCATGCCGCCTTAAGGAAAAAAGCGCGGAAAATCTAGAAGATCTAGGGGAGATAATATTGGAAAAACGTACGCACGCATACCCAACAAAAATTAGCTCCAATTTTTTAATTATAAATAGGCCGGTTAAGACAGTTCTTAAACATACAAAAGTCTCTTAAAATAAGTGTTTAGCTATGTAAAAATTTACTTTCTTGTTATTGCATCGTAAAAGGGCATCTGCAAGCTTTTAATGATCCTTCACGCTTCGAAATTTCATAGCCTATATTTTTACTAAGCGACCTTTATTTTAAACATTTTTCGTTCTCTTCTGTTTTATCAGGAGTATATGGACAGCTTTGATTTATGTACCCTTGTTGTGGCAATTTCCGAGCGTAACGAATCCTATTATTCATCAAAATGTATTGCGATCACGTCATCATCAGTATGAAATTTGTTTTATTATTATTGTCGGAAAGAATTCTGATATGAATTTCGATATCTTTAAATTAATGTGTAATCATTCAGTTTATACAGTAAATAAAAGTTGAAAATGGTTCAAGGTTATTTGGAAATATCAAGATGTTTAAAATGGTTATCTAGGGAGAAACACTGGGGTTTTGTCATGTGCTGAATTGATTATATTCATTGATTTATTAAATATGAACTAGGCGAAAACTTCATTCCTAACCTACACCTACAAAAAAAAAAAATTATTAGCAAAGTTCTTAGGTCGAAGAGCATAAATGGTGACACGTGTGTAAAATAAATTAAATTTTTGAATAAAATTCATTCATTCTGTTAGGTAAATTAAATACAATAATTTTAAAAATAAAAACAAGTAAATAACAATATTAAGATCGAAGTGGTTTAAACCTAAAATTGTTTGTTCCTCATTAAATAAAATTCCTTCAAATGCCTTTTTTTTTACTCGTCTTTGACTCAAAAGAACCACTCATGAGAAACGAAAATCAATTTTTGTAAAAAAAGGCTAATTAATATAAAAAAAGTCGAGTTTTTCGATACTTCTTATAGTTACCGATATTCCCTATAAAAACATCGAAATTTGACCACCCTGTACATTATCAAAGTCTACTTAATTTGCAACGAATTAATTTTATATTTCATTATGCTTTTAAACTTCGATACACAGTTTTAAATTCATAGTGGATTAGAACAAAAAACAAAGACGCTACATTACCGAAATTCTCCTTCGTAAAGAAATTTTCAACCAGAGTGTTTTGTCGTATTTAAGCTATGCCTAACATGTAATAAACCACTTCAGTACAGGCAGTTATGTTTTTTATAAGCTAAGTTCACAGTTCTTTGTTATTTATAAATTCATTAAACCTCAGTAAGGTTTTGGTGAATGCGAATCAACATAAATAAAACGCTTTGAAGTTCGTTTCTGGCGAATTTATACCATTGATGAAGTTTTGCACGCTCCAAATCACAGCAACGAAAGTACAATACACATTTTGACGGATGCTGGTTGCAAAATTTCAGTTCATTCATGAATATTACACTCAAAAGCGGACGAATTTATGATCTGCGCTCTACAGAATAATCAACCGCAAATCTAGCGCTTTTAACGTGAAGTATTTGCACAAATTTATTTTGTTGTATGCTTTTGCAAATGATTTAATCACAATTATCGATTTAAACATTAATCACGTACACTTTATTGCTTATTGTTTATAGTTTTCTATGTACTTAATATGGCTCTGAATTGTTAATTCTTCACTATTAAACATTCCGTTTAATTTATCTTGAAAGAGTAGACAAAGGCTTAGAAATTTAATAAGAACAAAAGCAACTTCTAATTTGCATGTCTATTACTGCCTTTGAGTCTCAACAAGTTTGTTTGAAGAAGTATTTTACATATGAAACCTATGAATTGAAACCCTTTGATAAAAATTGTCTTAAAAAGAAAATCTAGAAGGTCTTAAACGAAACACTCTTAGACTTGTAGTATATTTTATTTAATTTAATAGCTGTCGTTATATTAACAAAGTTATACGCGTCTGTTACAATATATAATTGTATATGTTACTATAAGAGCCCGAAATTTGATAAATCCTAGGTTTTGGCGCTAAAACTGATTGTGTTATTGCGCTAACTGCCTGCTTTAAATTAATACAGAATGATTTAGATTTGTGAACGACTATTGTAATTTCGTTTACTAAAAGAAATACACGATCAACTGAATTAAAAAAAAAATGTTAGTAAAGCAAATGTTTATTATGTAGGGACAGAGAGGAACTCCTCCCGATTTGCCAGTACATTTTTTTTATATTTGATACCTATTTCTTCCCTTTTTTTCTTGACATGAGCCTTCCAGCGTAGCTTAGCGTCCAGTGTAATACTTAAGTATTTTGCTGTGTTGGAGTATGGAATTTGTTTATTATTTAAGTTGATTGGTACATGTTCAATTCTTTTGTTGGTCAAATTGACATGTACTGCCTTAGTTTCGTTTAACTTTATACGCCATGTTTTTTTTCCAGTGGTTGGTCTGATTGGCAGCTGCTTGTAATTTCTCGGATAATTCTGTATTGTTTCTTCCTACTGCTAAAATAGCCGTGTCGTCGGCAAAGGTCGCTATGGTATCATTTTCTAACTTTGGAATGTCACAAGTATACCATAGGTATAGGACCTAGTACGTTGCCTTGTGGAACTTTAATTTCTTTAAGTTCTGCATAAGATTCTTCTTGCTTTATTCTGAAGTGTCCCTCTGAGATGTAGGACAGTAGAATTTGGCAGTATTGCTTTGGGAGGAGCGATTTTAGTTTATAATTTAAACCATCATGCCACACTTTGTCGAAAGCCTGCGCTACGTCTAGAAAGATAGTAGAGCAAAGGTCGCTATAGTATTGTTTTCTAACTTTGGAATATCACAAGTATACAATAGGTACAGGACATGACCTAGTACGCTTCCTTGTGGAACCCCTGCTTTAATTGCTTTTAAGTTCTAAATAAGGTTATTCTTGCTTTATTCTGAAGTGTCTCTCAGAGATTTAGGACTGAAGAATTTGGGAGTATTGTTTTGGGAGGAGCGATCTTAGTTTATAATTTAAACCATCATGCCACACTTTATCGAAAGCCTGCGCTACGTCTAGAAAGATGGTAGAACAAACTTTCTTTTCTCCTAGGGCTTTTTCTATGACATTCGTAATTCTATTTACTTGGTCAATAGTTGTATGTTTATTTCTAAATCCAAATTGATGAGAGGGAATTAGATATTTTTCTTCCATTATCGATTTCATTCTTTTGAGCAACAGCTTTTCGAACAGTTTCGATATAGAACAGGCAGCAATAAGATTTTAGCCGGTTGGATGAAACTTCATGGGGAGGTTTTCCTAATTTAAGGACCATAATCACCTCTGCAACTTTCCACAGCCTAAAGGCAAAAATTTTATACAAACACACTACTTCACAAGTCTTAGTTTGCTAATCTGACGCTTAAGTCTTTCACCTAATCGATAAATCAAGTCTTAAACATCAAACACTTATAAATTTCAGAATACTTACAGAACAATGCAGAGCACCCTTTATGGACTCAAAAATCTATTATCTGTTCCTTTATAAGAGTTCACATGGTGATTGAAATGTTTCCTTGTGTTTACCACATAAGGCTTTGTTCGCCTCTTGCTAAAACGTTAAATCGATCGATATCTGTCTGCTTCGATTACTTTTGACGTAATGGCCATGTAACACGGCCCGTTGGATGGTTATATTTTATATCCTCATCGCGGATTCCGTTTTCTTAGGCACAACCTTTCACTTTTCCCAAGATATTTATTTCAGAAGTTTAGTTTCTCTTTTATCTTTCTGCGAAAGCTCGTATAGGCTTTTATGTAATAGTGCAGATGTTACAAAGGCTTTATAAAAAATTTTGTTAAGTTTGCTTGTTCACGTCTTTGAGTACTTCGTGCAAGCCGTTGTACACAATTTGCAGTTTTGCCCTTCATTGTTTTTTTGTAGCTTTCGTTTTCAATTACATTATTGCCTAACGAAAAATAAATTAAAAATTCAATTATTTTCAGTAATAAATTTTCTCAAAGGAATGCAATTTCAATCAAGCACGAATAATAAATGAGTAAGCTCTCCGTTCTTCAAATATCAAAGTTCAGTTTTAATAACCACAGAAGAGCTTAAGGCAATACAAACGTATAAAACAAATCAAATAAAACCTATGTGAACATTTGCTGACCTTTATAGGGTTAATTAATTATAAATACTCTGCTACATGTTACATTGGAAAACGATTTGAAATAAATAACTATTATAATTGCAATTTGTTTAGTTATCTACATATTTATCTTGTAATATATGCCATAATCATCATTTATAAATCGTTATATTCGTCCATAGATTCAAACAATGTGTCTCTAGGGCATATCGGGCTTGTTCCAGTTGGTAAAATTGTGTAAATTTGTATAAATAATAAACTACTTGCGTGCTACATGCAGAATTTACCGGTTAAACGCAAAAACAAAACAATTTATTTGAGTTTATCTTTCTATTTACTATTTACTAGTACACATAAGTAAGGCCAAACTATATCTACAAAGAATGATATTTAATGGATAATTACAGCTTACTCAATCAAAAATTATATTTTTTGTGTTTCTGTTTTAACGATTCAAGTTAAGTTGGTTATTTGTTCGAAGTAATTTTCGCCTTTACCAAATTTAATTTTGCTAAAACAACGTAAAGCCAAAACATCTGTAGAAAATACCATAAAACTAACAGTAAAACCAACCATTTTACAAGCGTTTAAAGCTGTGCAATTTAAAATCGCTGAAATGGCTTTCCACAACATGTTGCAAATGTTTGCAATAGAATAGTTCCAGCAGGGCCATGCACGATGCGATAGACACGCAGTGTCAATATCGCGTTCCAGCGCAGTCTGTGATAATTGATCGGACGGTTAGTCGGCTGTTCCAGCAGTTACCGAATCAACCATGAACTAGTTTGTGAAAGGTAAAACAGTACATGAACGAAGGCAAGAACTAGCGATGGGATTTTTACACGCATGCGCTGTTCACAACTAACGTGACCTCTGGTAGCTAAGAATCGCCTTCCCAATGTTATGTAGTACTGGTTTCTTAAGATGTTGACACTTGCGAACTTGCGATGCACACAAATATCATTTACAGTTGTTAGGTTTGTCGTTAAAGCGTTCCGGCAGTGACTTATACATTTATTAGTCCACAGTTAACGCTTGTGCATAAACCAGCTCAAATATTAGTTCATGAATTAGTACAAAATCTTCTGCTGGAAAAAAAACTTAATATTCATTTTTCGGAGTTACTTGTTTTTGATCAAATGTTGTCGTTATTTATATATTTCGTCGGCTAAAGCCCACTTAACTTTTTATCTTCTTCATAAAATGCCCACAAACCAACACATACAAAATTAATAAACTTTTATTATATTTAATTACCCTCCTGGCAATAAAAAAAATATCGTTATAAGCTATAAGCGTAAAATGTATTTGAAACGAAACAAAAACATTTGTTATATTATAAAACAATCACAATTTTTTGTTTGTTTTGTAACACAAAAAATCATTTCAATTCCACATGTTATAAAGCTTATTGACTTAGTTTTCAATTAGAATGAAACAATAATATGCTGTACCTACTATTGTTTGGTGAAAAAAAAAGTTTTTTATTTTCATTTACGTGATTCATTCATATTTGTTGAACTGGAGGTAGATCTGCTGTGGGTTAATTAAAATTTAGGGTTTCGTTAAAATGAAAGACACCCACACAGCAAAATGAACGAGATATGCTCAGCAAATTCATTATTTTCATTCATCTTCTTACTTCTTAAACACATCTGCGCCAGCGTATAATGTAAACAATGTTGTAATGGAAAACACAATTTCACCAAAGTAATAGTCAGACATACAGAGTGATTTAAATTTAAGGGTGATCATTGAGAACTTGTTTACATTTAGAGATTATATCAAAGGTTTTAATTTATCAAATTGATTAATAATATTAAAACAGATTTCAGATACAACAACAGCTTTCATGAAAACTGAAATATTTTAATTTAGTTTCTTGGCTGTAACTTTTTATTCATAACATTTTGAAATTTTGCAATAACTTATTCACTAAACTAATATTGTTGTTTTGGTCATAACATTTTATTTATTTCAATGTCACTTAAATAACGGTATCTTTAGTTCGGTTCAGTTAACAAATAAAAACAAGATACAAAATACTATTGTAAAATCTCAATCTGTATTTACTTCTTGCAAATTACAATATGCTTTTAAATTTTTTTTAGAAACTCTTAGATTTTCGTATTATGTGGTAACTTTAAATTTCAAATGGTACGGTTTTACTCCTTCGTTTGCCTGATGTTTAATTACATTAGACTACGGGAATGGACTAAAACCATTTTATTATTATTTTATTTAGTCATGAGTCCTTCTACTGTTAGGTGTAGGAGTGTTGAGTTGTGTTGTGCTGACTTTTTTCCATGTTTTTCTGTCTTGTGCTAGCCTTTTTATGTCTTTCCAGTTGATGTTTCTATCCGTTGCTGCTTTTTTTTCTCGGTCTACCTCTTTTGTCTTTTCCCTGTGATCTTGCTTCATATGCTTTTCTGGTTAACCTTTCTTTTTTCATCCTATAAACGTGACCCAATCATCCCAGCTGTCTTTCTTATATTTTTGTTTCAACTGATTTGATTCTTAACCGTTCTCTATACAGGGTGGTGCTTTTTTCGATGCTCACCATTGCTATCTTGGAAACGGTAAGAGATACAAGGTCGGTTAAATTAGAGTAAAGTTGCACATTTTTATGGCGATTAAGAATCTGAAAAGAAATCCTGGATATTTTAATTCGTTTTTGATTTATTACAAAAAAACTGAAAAATGTGATTTTAGAAAAATATTATTATCTTCCCTACCACTGACACTTTTTCATTTAAACTTGGTTACTTTATGTTTTTGACCGTCCTGGGTTTGATGACGTCAACATAAATTTTCTAAGCCTTCTAGATTTCAAGTTGCGATAGTCAACTTTTTTATTTCTTATGGCCGCCATATTGGATTTTTACACCATCAGACAGACAAAAAAATTAGCTTTTCAGATTGGTAACCAACATACCTTTTTTCTTTTAAAAAACTGGTTGAAATTTGAAAATTTGTATAAATAATCTATAAAATCGTGAATGTTCTGAAAAACAATTGAAATTATAATATAAATAAAAGTGACACAACATTTTATAGGTCTAATAAAATAACGAAATGACAATAAATTTAAAACACCAGATAAATAATTATTTAAATTGTTTAAAGTGCGCGCCGTTATGTATGATGTAGTGGTTAGTCTTCAAATTCATTTCGTCCACTGCTTTTAGGATAGTCTCGAAATAGAGTCGACAGCATTTTTGATTTTACGGCGAAGAAGTTCAATATTTTCCGTTAGGGTTGCATAAACAACATCAATGTAAAAGTAATACATAGGCGTTAAACATGGCGAACGCGGAGGCCAATGAACAGGACCAAACGTACCAAGTCATGAATTTTGAAAGCGTACATCTAAATTAATATCCTTTTACAATGCGGGCGTTGTGAAGACCAGCTCCTTCTTGCTGAAAGTACTGAAGATTTTGAATTGTTAATAATGGCAATTCACCTAACATATCTTCTAAATATGTTTCCAACAATCTTAATTTCGTTATCATTAGACCAATAAAATTTTCTGTAACTTTTATTTATATCATACTTTCAATTGTTTTTCAGAGCATTCTCGATTTTATGAATTATTTACACAAATTTTAAAATTTCAACAAGTTTTTTGAAAGAAAAATGGTATATTGGTTACCAATCTGAAAAGCTAATTTTTTTGTCTGTCTGATGGTGTGAAAATCCAATATGGCGGCCATAAGAAATAAAAAAGTTGACTATCGCAACTTGAAATCTAGAAGGCTTAGAAAATTTCTGTTGACGTCATCAAACCCAGGACGGTCAAAAACATAAAGTTACCAAGTTTAAATGAAATAGCGTCAATGGTAGGGAAGATAATAATATTTTTCTAAAATCACATTTTTCAGTTTTTTTGTAATAAATCAAAAACGAATCAAAATATCCAGGATTTCTTTTCAGATTCCTAATCGCCATAAAAATGTGCAACTTTTCTCTAATTTAACCGACCTTGTATCTCTTACCGTTTCCAAGATAGCAATGGTGAGCATCGAAAAAAGCACCACCCTGTATGTTTCGTTTCTGATTCTGCCTTTTTTTGGATTTTCCTTGGATTTTTCTTAGAAATTGTTCTTAAACTGTTAAATATTCTTCCCACATTTCCTGTCCTTTCGCATATTTCCTTGCCCATTCCTCCATTTTTCTCTATGAACTTTTTACCTGTTCCAACCTAAGCCCATTTAAAGTGATGTTATGCCCTTTGTTTTCTGTTGTAACGATCATAGTCTAAAACCATTTTAATTATTATAATTATGCAATGAAATTTACTAAAGAATTTTAATTGACCAAAGCATGTGGATGTGTTTCAAAACATCTTCTTCTCTAAATCGGTTCCTCTTGTACCTTTCGGTGTCGAGGTATGCTTTTTTATTTCTGTGTTCCTCCACTCCTGCCCATCGTTAGCTAATTGTGGCACATCTCTCCAGCTGACTCCTTTTTCTTCTAGTCGCTGCCTCACTTCTTCTCCCATTTTATTCTTGGTCTTCCTCTATTTCTTTTTCCTTCCATCTTCATTTTCCATCCTATTTTCGCGTATCTACTTCTGGCTTAAACTGTATAAATTAAAAAAATTACTATAAATTAAACGTAAATTATTTGTTTAATTTTTTTTCTCAAAGTGGACACCTTTTCATAATAAATGATCCAATTATCCTAAATTGAAAACAAACCTTTCTTTCATAAAGATATTGTATCGTATTACAAAATACATTAAAACTTTCTACTGTAAACAATTTATGTACACATCATCCTACAATGAATATTTTAAACAAGACCTGCCCACTCGATTTATTCATAAAATATTATATTACTTTCCGGGAAATTCTCGACGAATAATATTTTATTTTCCTGCGGCCTTTTTAAACAACATCAGTGTTATACACCGACTCCTAAACCCCTTGTTAGCTTCAGGCAAGAAAATTCTATTTATGTAAAACAGCGTTTGTGCGCATTGCTTTCTTGCTTCAAAACGTGTATCGAGTTTTTTTTTTATTTTAAAAGAGAATCAGTACGTGAACAGTTCGTTTAAACAGAATATGAATGGAAAATTACGTGTTTGTAAATATAAACTTGTTTTCATTCGGTTATATTTCCTATATTTACACAAACATATTGTAAAAATATATCTTTTTATAAAAAGTTGTAAATAAACAAAAAAATTACGAAATATGCAGTACTTCATAACCTTCCATATTAACACACGTCACAATTTGCTACAACAGCTAATTATATACAAAATTAATTAATCTGATGTCATCAATAATACGCCAGAAAAAATTCTATGAAGCACCCTCGGGTTTGGCCAAGCCAAAACTTCATAATATCTTAAGTTCGTAATAAATTATTTGAAACGTGCTTGGGAACTCTAATATAAAACTCAGTTCATCCAAATTTCTACGAAGAATATTCTTATTATAAGGATAACCCTCGCCCTAAACTTTAGGATCTAAAGTAATGTTTCCAAAACTGTAATACTCTATACACAATAATTACAACCTAAAAACTCCACGCCAAAATTTTTCAGTCAACCAAGTATACACTATCGGTTAATTATTAGAAAATATTCTACGGGTATATTGGTTGCTATAATATTTAGTTCTGTAAATTAAATTTTTTCCCCAGTTCTTAATAATATGGTTTGTTGGAGTTATTTACAAGAACTAACGATATAATTGAGGTAGGATGTTTCTCTAGGACACTATAAAACACATCGACCCACTATGTATATTCTGTTTCAATTAGAGTTTTATTTCTAGCCCAAATCACTTACGATTTTATCAGAAGTTAAAGCATAGTGACTAAAGAATTAAACCTAGATTTGTCAATACGTATATTTCTTCTTAAAACAAACAAATAAAATTTTCCATTTTCTCAATATTGTATCAAAATATTATTTATTAATAGATTAATAAATTATTACATTATTTATGTCAATTATATCAAAGTTTATACCTGAACCAATTGAAAGGTAACCATGAACCATTCTTTGTTTGCAACTTGTGATTTTATACTGTGCAAATTCAATTATTCTGCAATCTATTGTCAGCGATGACTGAAAGTGTTCCTAGTAAAGTCGATATCCGGGCATTTTCCGCTAAAATGAAGATTCGAACCCGCGTTCGTGGCTATAAGGGACACACGTGTATGTTCTAACTCATACAAATCCCCCAGACCACAAACCGAGGCCAGGATCCCTTAGGGGATAATGAATTTTAGACGCAACGTAGATATGGAGCAATTTTATTTTCAAATAAATTTCTTTTTGTAGGTTAAATGTATTCGAAAATAGGAAATAATAACTAGGCATACGTTATGCAAATAACAAATAAAAATATAGCTTTAAAATTTAAAATTGAGTCCCAAGGGAATGTTTTTATGTAAATTCGCAACAGATGTAGTGTATTTAACACATAATAAAAATCAAAGAGAAATATTTCACTGCACATATTTTAGATTTTACGTATCTTTAACGTTTTTCATTGGGTAAACTTATAATCAGGCCCGGACTGGCCATCGGGCAGTTCGGGCAAATGCCCGAAGGGCCGGTGCCCGAATGGGCCGGTCTAAGCTACGGGATTAATAAGTTCGGCGCGTATAAGGAGCGCAAAAATTATGATTATAACATTTGCCCGTTTAATACGGGCCGTATTCAATCTTAATATTTTTCTGGGGCTCCACAATACGCAATAGCGTCGTATGTTTGATCGCGCCCCTCGTGCTTCAGAAATAGTCCCGATGTTATCCGAACCCTGAAACCTATAGCTATAGATGGCGTGTGTATGTGTAAATAGTAGTTTCATAATCTGCTTATTTTATAAAACACATTGTTTAACAAATAGATTCGTAATAAATATATTGATGCGAGTTTATTAAGTCTGTGTAAGTATTTACCATATAAAGCTTTTAGTGGGTAGTAAAAGTTGATGCATGCTCTAAAACTAATTTTAAGCTGGAAAAATATCAAGAAAAATTCATGACACTAGATGACAAATGCGGCCCGCGAACCCTAAAAATACGGCCCGCGCGATGTCAGACAATCCGCCATCTTGAATTCATACCAGATAATTTGCTTTTCACAAAAAAATTATATATATCTACATGTTTTAACATTTCGAGTTTTTGTTAGTTCTCCACAAATCAAAGTCTCAAAAACACTTTTTTTTTGGCCCGCCAAATATTCGAAGTTTAAAATTTGTCCCGCCTGGTCAAAACTTTGGGAACCCCTGCACTAGATTTTAGCGATTTTAGAAATATTCGCAAGAGTAAAGTGCCCGTATTATAGGTTTTCAAAAAAGTTTTTTTGGAACTTTTTTAGAATTCTTAAAATACTAGCACTTTACTCTTGCAAAAATATTTCTAAAATCGTTAAAATCTAATGTTATTTCAATTTTTATTGAATTTTTTTTAAACTTAAAATTAGTTTTAGACCATGCACCAACTTTTCCTAAGAATAAAATTTTTTGAGAGACCGATAATAAAAAGCTTTTCCACTTGTTGCAGTTTTTTTAAATGTTAAAATTACTTGCTTCAAAAATAAAAATTGGAATTTTAACGTTAAATTTTACATTTGGTTTTATTTTTAATTCTAAATAATCTTTCCTCCTGAGGTTTTTTTGTACCTCTTCAATAAGGGCACATTACTCTTGTGAATATATCTGAAATAGGTAAAATTTAGTGTTGTATGAATTTTTATAAAATTTTTTCATCTTAAAATTAGTTTGAGGTAATGCACCAACTTTTATAAAGAACTAAAAAAGTTAACAATAAAATTCATAATAAAAAATTATTCCATTTTTTGCATTCTTTTTTAATGACGCTGTTTAGAGAATATAATGTAACGTGAAAAATGAATAAATTAGTTGTGAAAAGGAAAACTAATAGTCAAGTTTAAAAAAAAAAAATATCAAAAGTTGTTGATTTTTTAAATTTAAATCAATGATTGTTGATTTTTTAAATAAAAATCAAATTTTGACCAACCCTGGCTGTGGGCCTCTATAATCTGAATGCCCGGGCCGGTTTTTGTTCCCAGTCCGTCACTGCTTATAATTGTTACTTTAATAATAATGTCGTTTACATGAATTTCGGTATTATACAGAGTGTCCCAGTAATAACTGCATAGACTTGTTACTTCTTTATTTTAAGCTTTGGTTTTTATCAACAAAATATTTAAAGGGTTCAATCTTTTTTAAGAGTTTACTAGGTTACTAGCATCCCATTAAGTTCGAGATATTTAATTTTGCAATTTATTTGTTTTTACCAATAGCACCATATACTTTTGAAAGCCAACAGGGCGTTTTAATTTATACTTAATCCAAAATTTTTAAGAAACAGTAATAGGTACAAATATTTTGTTAACGTAGAAATTTTGAGGATTATCTTAAATCCCAATAGGATTATTATTTTAAATTTTAAATTACTTAGATATTTTACTTTTGAACTGGCCTGCACTCGACAACATTTGGACTAAAAATGTCAACAATCCAGTTCAATACATATTGATTGATGTTCAACAGAGACGATCCCAATGTTTACACAATTATCTTAGAATCTGACGTCATGAGGTGTACACAACTTGTTTTCCACTTATGTCCATAATTTAGCTCAACATATTGTATGCCAGTGGTTTTCAAACAAAGTCCTCTCCATCCAAAAATTAAAAAGTGTAAGTAAGAAAGTCGTTGTATTAGAACTGGTTTACCAAATCACAGAATATTAATACTTGAGTCAAATCTCAGCACCAATATTTATGTACTTAAAATGAAATATTTGTCAAACTCATTGGAATTCGGCTTTTTTTGAACACTAATAATAAGGTCTTAAATATTTTAAAATAAGTTTGCTTTTTGCAACCGATACAAATATACAGGCCATTTGTGTATCGAGAATGTCTTGTCTCCTTTTATGTCAAATGATTAAGAAATTGGCGCTTTTTTTACTTAAATATACAGGGTGATAGAAATTCTAGTTTAACTTCGTCTTGCCAGGTTTTTCTCCGACTACCTCTTTTGTTTTTCCCTGTGATCTTACTTCATAAGCTTTTCTGGTTAAACTTTCTTCTTTCATCCCTTAAAAGTGACCTAACCATCCAAGCTGCCTTTTTCGTATTTTTATTTCAACTGATTTTATCTTTAATTATTCTCTATATGTTTAATTTCTAATTCTATCTTTTTTGGTTCTTTCTTGGATTTTTCTGTCAGAGTGGTGCTTCGGGGGTGTGATTTAATCTACATTAAAGTAACGCTATTGGTCGCCGAAATTCGTCGAAAAATTATCAAGACCAAAATATTTAATTCCCTCTCCAAATTTATATTTTCGACCAATCACAAACTCAGATTTCTTAGAAGCGACCAATAAACGCATGAAAATCTGTTAAGTGCGAAAAGGATATTATCAATGTATGATTATGTTTTTGGTCGTTTCTAGAAAATCTGAGTTTGTGATTGGTCGAAAACGTAAATTTGACAGGATGATCAACGTGTAACAGGGGAATGTAAAATTATTACTGTGTAATAATGCTCCCATTGGTAGTTGCTAGAAGATTTAAGATTAGTGATTGGTTAAAAACGCAAATTTGACAGGTGAAGAAAATTTTGTAGTACATATTTTTCGGGAAATATAAACATTAATTAAGTAATATTTCAAACAAAATAAATGCAGACTAATAAATTTCCAACATTATTTTGTATCTTTAACAAGCGATGCTGTTAAATTTAAAACATTTATCTTTAATATTATATTTGGCATTGAAAAACGGGCGAAATAGCCGCCATTACACTCCATCTAGCTTTATCAAATAAACACCCACTAAAACAACATCATTTATGCGGTTGAAATCCTCCTGAACTTCAGCAAGTCTTCACCCTGCTTCCCTGCGTCTCATGTCCCAATTCCATGTTGGGTTATCTACCTTAATTTATTTCATGTTGTCATACAAATCGATCCATTACCTACGCGAAAACCAAGGGCAACTTATACCAGCTTAAACAATAAATAATTACAACAACCCGTTAATAAAATACTTAAAGCAATTCTGTTCATAGGAACGTCAAGTGCCACTTAAAAGTTTTTAATTAAACGCTGTAACAATTTTGCAATGGACTGTTAGAAATACCAACAACTGCTCGTACTCCACTCTAATATATTACTGTTTAATTAAATATAAATCCATTCGATTACAAAGACGCAACAGCCGTTAAGCAACTTCGGCTATACTCAACAAAAATAATTTCAAACTTCGCGAAATTACCTGTGTAATAAGTAATGAGTAATAAACAAGAGGAAATTAATTCAGTCCTGAGCTATACACTCAGTAAAATACTAGCAATTGTTCAATTCGTCACTGTTTTAAATAACAGATTAAGTTTTTTGTTTCGTCTTTTTTATAATGCTATCTAAAATGAAACTGTTAGGGGCTTAATAAAGTAACCCCAAGAAACGTAACGATCCAATTTTATCATTAAATTTGTTACCGCAAGCTACAAAAAGCTCACGGTCAACGCATTGCGTGGCAATTCTTTAACAATGTCAGTTGTTTTTCACACAATTTATTTCATTTTACACCAACGACCCAGTAATTTAAGCTGCCATATTTCATTGATAACAGGGTTTTTAATATACTTCGCAGTTTCGTTTAATATAAATCTAAACATTTAAAAAAACATTGTCAACGGTTTCATTTTTAATCAACGTATAACTAGTTTATTATTTATTATTTCTGTTTAGTGATCATTTATTCGTTACTCACCTTTCAAATAGTGAATAGTAATTTAATTAATTTTATTAGCACTTTGAGCTTATTTGTGACCAACAAAAAGATTAAACTTGATGTATAATTTTGCAATGACGAATTTCTATTATTTCTTCTTATAAACAAAACAAGTTAGCCATAGTTTCCGTTTAAAAAAACTTTGTCATCTATCGTTGTAAATAAGCAATATTTTACATTAGATTCATATCTCTTTAGACTCATTAGGTACCTATTTTTTCATTGACAGTTGGAACAGACATATCTTAGAATTAAAATATTGAGTCTCATTGGTTTTTTGAAGATATAAGGCTTGAACTGACATTAAAAAAAAAGAATTGCATTATAAAATTGTTCAATACCAAAGCCTACTTTTATTCCATTTAATCGACATTGTATCTATTGGGGTGTAGAAATTACTCGAATTGAAACACTCTGTATATCTCTCATTAAATTTGCGAAGTTTTTTGATGACTGGTTAATGTATATTTCATATGTAATTTTTGTTGCAGTTACCTCACCCACGATAATTGGCTTGTGTCTAGGGGGTGCATTTTTTCTTATATGCTTGGCTGCAGTGACGTGCTTCTGCTACAGACGACGACGAAGCCACAATACTAAAAGACATGGCCCGGATCAGCCTCTTGCGTTTCACGCCCATCGTCGACCAACCGCCGTGAAAAGTCCTGCAGGTGGAACAACAACTCACTATCTAAAGAAAAGTCCAAGTCCAACAAATCCGAGTCGTACACCGCCAAGTGTAAGTACAAACATTTATTATAGGTAAAAGCGTTAAGCTTTACATGTATTCTCGAATAATTTTGAGAAAATTTAGTTTTAAAAGTGTTAAAGATTTTTAACAAAATCTTAGCAATTTTTCTATTGTAAATGACGGAATTAGAAAGATATTCATATACCCCCGAAAACCCAATAAAAATAAATACAAAATAACGTGAGAATAAAAATATAATCCTAGCATTTTAATCTTTCAGATAAAAACACTCTTACCGAGCTCGGTGGCTGGTTGGTAAGCAACCTTCCGAGTTAATCGGGAGGTCGTGGGTTCGAATCCCACGGCCGTCTGTCATCGTAGAGGTTTCAGGTGGTTGCCTCTACCTACTATAGGCAAATGCTGTGACAGTACTTCCACCTACCCTTACCTTACCCACCCTTTGCTTGTTTCCCGCCCCCTCCTCCCGGACGCTAGTGACCATAGATGACGAAGCGTCCTTAAACACTCAATAAAAAAAATTTAAAAAAAAACACTCTTACCCAACATTTTAACAAAAATCCTTGTCCTCTCATATTAACTTGTAAAGATAAAATCCTTATGTTGGCACATTACCAACCGCGCATATCCGTTTATGTTGATTTGCAAACTTCGCCATTTATGGACGGTCATTATGATGGCCACTAAGCCATTCCAGTTCTGTTTAAGACAGCTCCAGGATTATTATAAACGCTAAATCGGCATTTGTTGAAGACGAATACAGACAGCAAAAAAATGAGCGAAAGTCTTGATCATCAATACTACAAAGTGTATAGGTGCCCGGCGCCTTCGCCATAATATATTTCCAACAATAAACTTTTAACAGACGACAATAATTCTTATCTTAACGTCAAGCAATAGCAATCTTTAAGGGTATTTTACAACTCACACCATAAAACTGTGATAATAAATCCTACATAAAAACACAGTGATTTTATTTTAAATGTCACATTTAATTAAAAAAAGCGAAACACACAATGCCATTATTATAATAATAATTCATAGGTACTTTTAATGATTATGTAGGGATAATTTTGTTTACTTATTATTTGCATGCACTTTTTTCCACAAAAAGTAATTCGCGTTATTTTAACTCCAGTATTTAACAGAGTTTGTTTATTTAAACTACCATTTAGTTTCAAAATGCACGTATTCATTATTGAAATTAATTTTAATTAATATAGCTAAAAGATTTTTTAACAACTGAAATATTGTGTATAAGATGACACTGACATCTTTAAACTTGCTGAGTGATTAATTGAATTTATTACAGATGTCCGGTCCTACTACGCCAAGCCCAACCGGAAGTGGTGGTGCCCTTGAAGGAGGAGTTAACGCAAACGAACGCGTAGAGACGCCGGCATTGAAAGATGTATACACGACAGAGACTGAAAGCTATACTCCTAGCAAAGAAGAATTAGAAACTAATGAAAAGAATCTCCAGCACAGCGCATCGTACCTAGGACAACTCGTTTTCAAACTAAGGTATGTACTTTTTTCATCAAATAATTTTTTTGAAGAGAAATCAACAGAAGTATAAAATAATTTAAGAAATAGTTTCTGCTTTTAAAGAAATCCAATAAAATTAAACGTGTGTAGTCAGGGCCTTTCAGAGTAAATGCGAGGCCCGGGTCAAACAATGTTTTTGAGGCCCTTCAAAATTAAAAACTATGAGGGAAAAATATAAAATGTTA
This sequence comes from Elmis aenea, assembly GCA_947652605.1. Taxonomy (NCBI): domain Eukaryota; kingdom Metazoa; phylum Arthropoda; class Insecta; order Coleoptera; family Elmidae; genus Elmis; species Elmis aenea. The sequence goes on along the minus strand of OX393576.1, from coordinate 2,809,929 downwards.
ATGGTCGTTCGATGATATATACTGGTTGTTTCTAAGAAATCTGAGTTTGTGATTGATCGAAAATATAAATTTGGAGAGGGAATTAAATATTTTGGTATTGATAATTTTTTGACGAATTTCGGCGACCAGTAGCGTTACTTTAATGTAGATTAAACCATGACAGTACTTGTAAAATTTCACATAACATACATGAATTTTACAGGTAGGTTAGGTGAAAGAAATTTTCTGACAAGATATAACTCGTGCATTGCAAATAATCTATAATTTTTGACAAATCTTCACTCATGCAAGTTGAAGCAGAAAAAATCACTCGTCCACTTCGGGCACTCGTGTTTTTTTCAGCTCAACTTGCATTCGGGCACATTTATATCGATAATGCATTTGTTATATTACTACCTAGTACCTACTGATAATTAATTTTGAAGAGTTTAATACGATAAAGTGTTCGTTATTTTCTCTATAAAAAATCGACGTATTAAAACTTCATTTCTTAAACAGGTCGCGGTTTGAAAGTACTTATAATTACAAAAAAGTGTTTTAAAATAAATAAATAATTGTTTTAAAAGCTTTTTTTGTATTGTTGAATTAAAACAATGTCACATTTTCAAATAACAACAATTGTTGTTTAGGTCATCAACAACATATGCTAGTTTAATTAACTTTATTTTGATTTCTTTTTGGTTAGGTTAATACCAAACTCCATCAAATTACATTTACTTTTTGTTAAAGGATTGCAATGCCAAACAAATAAACCAGCATTTTAATTGAATACCCTTTTCAAAAAATCACTGAACAGTAAAATTATCTGAGTACAATTAAAAAGTTAAACCAGTTTATATTTTAGAATAGAAACTTAACCTTAACCAAAATTTTATTGTTTTTATCATCAACCAATATTAAAAGCAATATATATCAATAGGCGACGTCATCGTATATTTCTCTTGCTAAATGCTAAATATACAATAAAGCGGAAACAAAACCCAAACAATAAGAACTCTAATAGCACGCGTTGTGAGACTTACAAAAGAGATCTTAAAGGTTTTCAAATACATAAAGCCATCTGAAATTTTCCAGATACAAACACGACAAAAATGCCCTTATCGTGTCTGTGGTACGTTGCCGAGATCTTCCAGCAAAGGACCCTAATCTCGGCTCGAGCGACCCCTACGTTAAGCTGCAATTACTCCCGGATAAACAGCATAAGGTCAAAACCCGAGTACTCCGCAAGACCAGAAACCCAGTCTATGACGAGGATTTTACGTTCTATGGCATTAACTTCAATCAACTTCCCAACATCACGTTGCACTTTGTTGTTCTCAGTTTTGACCGTTACTCCCGGGACGACATAATCGGTGAAGTTTTTTGTGCTCTCAACACGGTGGACATAAATCAAGCGGAGAATCAACAAATTGCTCTTTGTCGAGAAATTCAACCTCGAAGCCTTAAGGTAAGAAAACAATTTAATGTCTTAATTGATAACACTGATATATTTTAAATGTTTCTTTACGTGTCAGAGGTTTTTGTGAACCGTAATATTGAAATATTTACATCATCCATAGGCAAAGCCATTTTAAAAACTCTTAACAAAGGATTTAATTTTTAAATGAAACACAGTAAACTTTTATTCAATTGGGAAATTTTTAGCGTTACTAGCAAGTTCAAAAAAACATTCCCAAACAAAGCTACTTACTGATTTATTGGTCTGGGTTTAATCCAACATGCGATTCTAATCCTTACACCAATAAGTGAAACGAAACCTCTAAAATAAATAAAAAAATATTGCCGACGTAAACTAATAGCCACTTGCCCTTTGTGACTTTTAATCTTGGGACGATTTATCTTTGCTGAAGGATTATTCTTGGACGCGTATTAAGCCACTTAGCTGAAGACGATTGATTCTGGAAAGAAACTATTTTATTTCAATTAAAACGATGCAATCTACCAAGCGACTGTCCAAATATAATGTATCTAATTTAAAATAATTCTTGTAGATAAGATCACAGGGTCGTGGGGAGCTTCTAGTTTCCTTGTGCTGGCAGCCTGCAGCCAATAGACTTACTGTCGTAGTTCTCAAAGCAAGAAATCTACCAAAAATGGACGTAACAGGGTTAGCAGATCCTTACGTCAAAATGTATCTGCTGTATAACGGACAGCGTATCGCTAAAAAGAAAACGCACGTCAAGAAGAGGACTCTAAGTCCAGTTTTCAACGAAAGCTTCGTGTTTGATATACCGGCGGGAGGAGAAGGATTAGACAATGTCAGTTTAGAATTTCTCCTACTGGATTGGGATCGGGTTACTAAAAATGAGGTAATTTCACATCATTTTCATTACAGTATGGTCTCAAATTAATATCATGTACTACCACCGATTTGAAAGTATATGCTGGCACACAATTAATACATTGTTAATCAATTACAAAGTATATACCACCGTATTTTCTGACGATAAGATGCTTCTTAAGTCTGTTTTCTACTATACTGTTTTTTTGTTTAAGAAAATCGTATACGATTTTTAATACAAAAATTTCGTTCAAGAATTTAGCATGGAAAATATGAACCATTTACATTGTACTATTTTTTGGTACGAAAACTCCAATATATTTTGGTTACTTATTAGTAACTTTTATCATATTTTGTTGGCACCTTGAGTAACCATGTCAAATGTTCAATTTGATCACAGAACAGAAAGCGAATCATTTTCAAATTTAACGTATATTTAACGCTTGTTCCATTCTACATATTTATTCCTACAAAATAAATTGTGAGGGATTAACAGTAATAAGTAGTATTTAACATCGTTTGATTGTTTCAGTTAACCTAACCCACAAATGACATGCGGTCAGATACAGTTACAGTAGAATACGCATGCGCCCATACTAAAATTGGACGCATTTAGGGCAGGTAGTAATTTCGTACGAATTTTTCGTTCAAGATTTTTAATTTCTGATTGACACCGTACTAGAAAATTGTATACGATTTTCTTAAACAAAAAAATAGTTTAGTATAAAACAGACTTAACCATAAGACGCATACTACCAAACATATGAGAGAATTTTTAGGAAAAAATATTTAATTGCATAAAATCGATTATCGTCTCTAGATTGGTAGATATGTTATTCTTTAACTATTCCAGAAGATTATTTTATTAGCAAATTAAATTTAAAAGCTGAAGAAACTGTATTACTATTGTTTATTTGGACAGGGCAGTACTACATAAACTTCAATAACTTAATATACAGGGTGTTTAGTAAAAAATGCGAAAAATTCGGAAGGTAATTCCTTATCGAAAATTTAAGAGGGTCTTTATTTCATTTTTTTTCCCTTAGACGTCTCGTTTCGGAGTTACACCCCCCTGAAGGGGAGTGGTAAAATTAGGTTTTTATTTTATTTCTCATATTCCGATAAATGTAGGAGAATGATATTTGGTAGATGTTTTATACTTATTTAAACGTTTCCCATAGTAATATTTTCAATCATCTCCCACCTTCACGGGGGGCTGAAAAGTGCGACCCCTGTTGGTTTTTTTATTAGAACTTTTTGGTGGGTTAAAATTTTGCAATTTAAAACAAACCATGGTAGGTAACCACGAAAATAAATCGTTTTATATTGGAATATTTAATAGTGCATGTTCATTTATATTACTGTTTACTCAAAAACTGTAGGTTTTACGAGAAAAACTAAAGATTAAAAAAAGGTTCTAAATAAATCAAGCTTTCAAACAAATTTTTAATTGCAAAATTTTAACCGATCGAAACGTTCTGATAAAAAAAAAAACAACAGGGGTCGTACATTTCAGCCCCCTGTGAAGGTGGGAGATGATTAAAAATATTACTATGGGAAAACTTTCGATAAGTATAAAACATCTACCAAATATTACCATGGTAAACCTTTTAATAAGTATAAGACATTACACCAAATATCATTCTCCTACATTGATCCAAATTTGAGAATTAAAACAAAAACCTTATTTTACCGCTCCCCTTTAGGGGGATGTAACTCCGAAAGAAGACGTCTAAAGAAAAGATCCCCCTTAATTTTCAATAAGAAATGACCTCCCGAATTTTTTCGCATTTTTTACGAAACACCCTGTGTATCTAGGAAACTATAGATATATGTAAGCAAGAGTCATGGAAAGTTATTAAGTAAAATTAAGTGCCTTTTAATATGTTCTCACCACAAAGGGTGCCTTATATAAAACATAAATTATAAAAGCTGCTTTGAAGAAAGTGTTAGCAGGTTCAAAATTAAAGGTGGTTATTTATCAAGTAATTTGAATAGAAATACTCCTGTTACAAAAACGGAGTCACCCTTGTATCATTTAATTACTCGCCAGTAACCCTTCCTTAGACAGTTGTATATTGTTAGCTGTATAATAGGCATCAGGTTTCGGATATTTAAAACCAACAGAGGATAAAATAAAACCTAACAAAAAAGGTGTATACCACTAAATAATAAAATTAAGCTAAAAAATGCTAAGAGCATTCAAATTAAACCCAGAATTAATTTTTAAAAAATTATGCAATTCTGGTTAATAATTAAATTATTTTTTTATATAATCCCCATGCATCTTTATACGCTTGACCATTATAATTAGGAGACATTTTTGATAGCTTACAGCAAAAACGTTTTTAGCTGCATTAAATTTAAATTTAATTTGAGTATCCATAACAAATTTAATCTACTAATGTTGTACATTTAGTTACACAGTTTACCCAACACATTTTTGTGTTTCAGGTTATTGGTAGGTTGGAATTAGGAGGCCCCAAATGCACAGGGACAGCACTACATCATTGGAATGAAGTCTGCAACTCTCCGCGTCGTCAGATCGCAGATTGGCACAAACTTCGTGAGTAGATGACCGACAACTTACCAAAACATTAAATCAAAGTCAGTCCAAATAGTAAGCATTTTGATGTGATCCCAAATTGCTGATTATGTATATCGATGTGCACAGCAATGTCACCTAAACAAAATATATGTGTACTGTAAAATGGTTGTACGTATCTCGAAGCCTTTCTTCTATAACAATAAACGTATAACGCAAAATGGAGCGTCGATTAAACGAAGTCCTGTTATCCGCCGAACAAAATTCCGATGCTTTATTGAGGAATATTAAACCCAATTCTAATTTGTTTATAATGATTTGTTATAATTCAGTATTTATATTCTTTTTTTAAATTTTGTACTTATGTTTTTTATAAATCGTTTATTATCTGGAATCAAAAAATCGACGCTCCATCGACTTTTCATGCTGAGCTTACTATATGGGGACTGATTGAATTTCAATTTTAGAAACAAGAAACCATTAGACTGTTTGTTACATGTAAAACACAATTAGATATACATTTAGTTTTAACTATACAAAATAAATATTCTAGCATAACGCTTAAGTATTTTTTCTGCTATTAAAAACAGTAGTTAAATGTACATAAGCATCACGGTTTGTGTTTGTAAAAATGCTATTAAATTATTGTGCGGTATCAATATTAAACTAACTTAAGTTATTTTTACTTAAAAATTTATCATACCACCAAACTCTGCAGGTATTGAGTAAAGGGACGAACTGGCTAACATTCTAACTAAAAGAAAATAGCAATGACTGATCGCCTATGTAAGTTTGTGCAAAAAGTCATTTTTTCTTAACTAATACCCACTATCTAGTTTCAACACTTGTCCCCTCGTCAGAAGAATTCTTATTTTAAAAGTAAGATATACAGGGTGTACTCGGATCACGCAGCATAGCAATTTCAATGGTAACATTTTAAAAGTCGTATTCTTGCTTCCCTAATTATTTTAGAAAAAAAGTGCAAATACGTTTTTTGTAGAGAAAAAAATTCTGTATCCATAAATGTAATCAATATTACTTTTTCGTTTTCCAATAACTGAAAATTAAGCAATTACAAAACGCGTTTTGACAAAAATCTGTAGTGCCTTGGAATTATGCTATAACAACTGCCCAGCCTAATGTCACTTATACTGTCACTTTGACGTGAAGTTTATTCATAATAATCATTTTTATTGTATCTTGGAATGAAAACATAACTAACTGTGTAAAATAAATGTTTGATTAAATATAAAGGTTTTAAGAATGAATTTCGCGTCAAAAAGACAGTATAAGTGTCATTAGGCTGGGCAGTTGTCATAGCATAATTCCAAGGCACTACAGATTTTTGTCAAAACGCGTTTTGTAATTGCTTAATTTTCAGTTATTGGAAAACGAAAAAGTAATATTGATTACATTTATGGATACAGAATTTTTTTCTCTACAAAAAACGTATTTGCACTTTTTTTCTAAAATAATTAGGGGAGCAAGAATACGACTTTTAAAATTTTACCATTGAAATTGCTATGTTGCGTGATCCGAGTCTACACCCTGTATACCAACAAAAAGACTAGTCTTAAAACTGGTTAAGATATACTTCAATTAGATATTGTTACAATAAATAAACTAATTTTTTTATCTAAATTTATATGTATTTATAAATAAAAACCTGGTAAATGGATAAGACTTCACCCTAAAATGACCAAGAAAACTGATTATTTCAAGAGAAAAAAAGAATATTTTTTCGTTAAACTTTTAGCCAGTTCACCCTTTGTTAAGCATATCTCTTAACAACCAAAACTTTGTTAGTTGACTAAATGATGTTTTAACTGAATCTATAAAAACACTTTTTGCTATGATTAATCTTGTTATGAATATTTACAAGTGTATTATAATACTTTATCACAATGTATAAATGAAGTAACTTAAAAACAATTTCATGTCTAAGTTTGTACTCTCGATGTATATATGGTATGAAACAAAATCAGCTTGTACATAAGAAAATGGAGCTTGTTGGTATGATTTAGCTGATGTTTTAAGCAATTTTAAAACAGCTTATATTATCTGGGTTCATAGATCGTTGCTTGGTTAACAATTAATTGAGTCACATTTTATAAAAAAAAGCATATTTGAACCAAAAACATGTTGTTTGAAAGTTGAGCATTTGAATTTTTACAGCTACGTTAAAATCAACCAAACACCAACTAAATCAAAGGTAGATTCCAATTAAGGTTTCAGGGTAATTATTTTATTGTTACAAAAACAAATGGGTGAAAATTACCTTTCAAACAAGAGTGGTATTAAAAAAATCATGCAAAATAAACAAAAAAAAAATAAGGAAAAAATTTCAACCAATAAATCTGAAACAGACTGTAAATTTTCACATTTTAATATTTAAAAAAAAATTATAAATGCTTTGGAATCTACTGCCAACTTGATAAAAAACAGCTTTTGTCTGTTAAGGGTTTGTGATATGATATAGGTTAAGCTACAAAACTTATTTACAGCAACTGCATAATGTTTTAAAATGAATGTTGCAACTTTTGCAAAATAAATATTGGTTAAATACTGCTATATTTAATTTGTAATTAAAATCGGTTAAAACATAAGTAAATGTACCTATTTGTAAATTTAACATTTTGCATTTCCAGTATACTAAACGATACCATTGGCTACATAGTAAGTTTTGTTAACAAATGCAAAGCAAATAATTTCATAACCTACTTAGTTCGCATAACAATTTATAACATAAAATACCCGAAAATATATACTAGTGACTTAAAAACAACCTTTTTGACAAGGTTAATATCATACTGTTGGGTAAATTAGACATAATTTTTGTAACGGTGAATAATATTTTCTTATAGGTATGGAGATAAACTTTCAAAACATCAATTCATCTCTTTTATCAGTGCAACCACAAAAAAAATGCGTAACGTAACGATTACAATGAATTACTTCTATGGATTTTGATTATTATACTTTGCTTTTGTTAACTAACTATATTTTCATTACACTATATTAATTATGATATCTGAAGGTAATTTTTATACAACATTTTTGTTCAGTAAGTATTAATAATTAACAGTGAAATTCCCACCCACTTTGTGAAAACAGGCGTGGACTCGTGTTCACGTGTTAAAAAGTTAGTAATAATATAACTGTTCATACTATAATACTTCTTAACTGAAAATGTAGTATAAAATATTGTACTAGTTATTAATTTTCCTATTAGCAGTATACTATAATACGAAATTAGTATTAACAGTGACCACATCATTATAATAGAGACAAATAAATTGCATTATATCGTTTAAATTGCTTGTTTTTTTTATTATAATATAGGATGTAGGTAAAACATCTTGTGCGTCAGGGCCGACATAATAAGTGAGGCGACGAGGCAACCGTCTCAAGGCCAATTAAAATAGGCCCCAAAATGAGACAGTAAAAATACAAAATCTTTAACAAGTAACTATCGGAAAAAATATCCAAGAAGAGTTAAGAAAATACCGTTAAATAAATTCTGGAGTTTTTCAACAACACAGGACTTCTGTAAGGGGCTATCACCAAAAAATATCAATATCTTAAGCGGTTGAAAAATTATTCGGGAATATGTGTCTCGAAAGGAGGTTAACAGTAAGGAAATTTTGCGTTGTTGACTTAATTGTTGAAGTTTTTTACAAACAAAATATTGGATCGTATCCTAAATTATTTTTTTGTGGTAGATAAGCCTTGTTAACATATCCTGAAAATTTCAAGTCAATATCTTAAGCGGTTGAAAAATTGTTCGAGAATATGTGTCTCGAAAGGAGGTCAATAGTAAGGAAATTTTGCTTTGTTGACTTAATTGTTGAAGTCTCTTACAAACAAAATATTGGATCGTATCCTAAATTATTTTTTTGTTGTAGATAAGCCTTGTTAACATATCCTGAAAAATTCAAGTCAATATCTTAAGCGGTTGAAAAATTATTCGGAAATATGTGTCTTGAAAGGAGGTCAATAGCAACTAAATTTTGTTTTGTTGACTTAATTGTTGAAGTTTCTTACAAACAAAATATTGGATCGTATCCAAAAATTTTTTTTCGTTGTAGATAAGCATTATAAACATATCCTAAATAATTCAAGTCAAAATCTTAAGCGGTATGAAAAATTATTCGAGAATATGTGTCTCGAAAGGAGGTCAATAGTAAGGAAATTTTGCTTTGTTGACTTAATTGTTGAAGTTTCTTACAAACAAAATATTGGATCGTATCCTAAATTCTTTTTTTGTTGTAGATAAGCCTTGTTAACATATCCTGAAAATTTCAAGTCAATATCTTAAGCGGTTGAAAAATTATTCGGGAATATGTGTCTCGAAAGGAGGTCAATAGCAACTAAATTTTGTTTTGTTGACTTAATTGTTGAAGTTTCTTACAAACAAAATATTGGATCGTATCCTAAATTATTTTTTTGTTGTAGATAAGCCTTGTTAACATATCCTGAAAAATTCAAGTCAATATCTCAAGCGATTGAAAAATTATTCGGGAATATGTGTCTCGAAAGGAGGCCAATACTGTCAATAGTACGGAAATTTTGCTTTGTTGACTTAATTGTTGAAGTTTCTTACAAACAAAATATTGGATCGTATTCTAAATTATTTTTTTGTTGTAGATAAGCCTTGTTTACATATCCTGAAAAATTCAAGTCAATATCTTAAGCGGTTGAAAAATTATTCGGGAATATGTGTCTCGAAAGGAGGTCAATAGCAACTAAATTTTGTTTTGTTGACTTAATTGTTGAAGTTTCTTACAAACAAAATATTGGATCGTATCCTAAATTATTTTTTTGTTGTAGATAAGCCTTGTTAACATATCCTGAAAAATTCAAGTCAATATCTTAAGCGGTTGAAAAATTATTCGAGAATATGTGTCTCGAAAGGAGGTCAATAGTAAGGAAATTTTGCTTTGTTGACTTAATTGTTGAAGTGTCTTACAAACAAAATATTGGATCGTATCCTAAATTATTTTTTTGTTGTAGATAAGCCTTGTTAACATATCCTGAAAAATTCAAGTCAATATCTCAAGCGATTGAAAAATTATTCGGGAATATGTGTCTCGAAAGGAGGTCAATAGCAACTAAATTTTGTTTTGTTGACTTAATTGTTGAAGTTTCTTACAAACAAAATATTGGATCGAATCCAAAAATTTTTTTTCGTTGTAGATAAGCATTATAAACATATCCTAAAAAATTCAAGTCAATATCTTAAGCGGTTGAAAAATTATTCCAGATTATGTGTCTCGAAAGGAGGTCAATAGTAAGGATATTTTGCTTTGTTGACTTAATTGTTGAAGTGTCTTACAAACAAAATATTGGATCGTATCCTAAATTATTTTTTTGTTGTAGATTAAGCCTTGTTAACATATCCTGAAAAATTCAAGTCAATATCTCAAGCGATTGAAAAATTATTCGGGAATATGTGTCTCGAAAGGAGGTCAATAGCAACTAAATTTTGTTTTTTTGACTTAATTGTTGAAGTTTCTTACAAACAAAATATTGGATCGTATCCAAAAAATTTTTTTCGTTGTAGATAAGCATTATAAACATATCCTGAAAAATTCAAGTCAATATCTTAAGCGGTTGAAAAATTATTCAGGAATATGTGTCTCGAAAGGAGGTCAATAACAACGAAATTTTGTTTTGTTGACTTAATTGTTGAAGTTTCTTTCAAACAAAATATTGGATCGTATCCCAAACTATTTTTTCGTTGTAGATAAGCATTGTTAACATATCCTGAAAAATTCAAGTCAATATCTTAAGCGGTTGAAAAATTATTCGGGAATATGTGTCTCGAAAGGAGGTCAATAGTAAGGAAATTTTGCTTTGTTGACTTAATTGTTGAAGTGTCTTACAAACAAAATATTGGATCGTATCCTAAATTATTTTTTCGTTGTAGATAAGCATTATAAACAAATCCTGAAAATTTCAAGTCAATATCTTAAGAGGTGCGTAAAGGTGGCCAGCGTTTTTTGTAAATTGTACCTATTTACCAATATTGCCATTTACTACGAAACACTTTGTATCATGTTCCTTACGTTATGAATGATGTTAACGTTATGATATGATAAGCAAGTTATTTTTATGTTATGCCATCATACGACGACCTTTAAACCCACCAGCGATGTAAGGTACGGACATTAACAGTTAAAATTCATTATAAATTCATTTTGTATCTATGTGGTACTAGCCAGGTATCCCACGCTAAACTTTCACTTTCCATACCGTTCCAGTACTTTTAAATAAACTAAATAACATTATACCACAAACGAGTGTTTGTTATGCGTGACGTAGTCGTTTGGGATAAATTTTATACACGTCGCTTCATTGTTTCCTTACCTTTAGAACCAAAACTGGGTTTAATGCAAAACGCTAGCTAGCGAGTAATTGCCTAAAAATGATAATTTTTACCCGTTCAAATGCGCAGTTGCATTGTGACAAACAACTACAGAAGGTACGAAATACTTTTGAGTCACCAACGAAAACAAATAAGCATCATTACATCATTTACAAGCAAAATGATTGCACAAACACGAAATACGTTTGTGTATAACATTTTACCACGACCATTATCATCAATAGGTATAGTAGTTTGAACGGGCACGTGAGCTAGACTTGTTCATTCCAACCCAACTGTTTATAATCACTTGTAAAATTTATCAGTGTTACGATCAACCATGCATTACAACATATACGCACAGTTTCTTATCTTCAGTGATAAAGTGCTGTAAACACTTAACTTAATTTTGTGAACGATATAGCTGCGTTTGGGTGTTGGTGATTTAACAACATTAACAGTGAAAAATGTGTGACATGGCATACCCGGTGGTGATCGATTGTGGATCAATTACAACAAGAGCGGGTTTTGGATGTGACGACAACCCCAAAACTACATTTCAAACATTGATTGCCGATGACCAGATAGGAAATGACGTGTATAATCGAATACAAGACGTCGATTTTCGTCGTCCCATACAGAAAAGTATGGTAACAAATTGGGACGACATGGAAAAAATCTACAAGCATATCTATTCGCAGTTGGGAGCAGATTCGGAAAATTTTGCCGTGCTTTTGACGGAACCACACCACAACTCCAAACAGAGTCGCGAAAAAACTTTTGAAATGCTGTTTGAAAAATTCAACGTGCCTTCCATGCAGTGCATAAGCCAAACTATTCTAGCCATGTACGCTAATGGACGCACAACCGGAATTGTCATGGATTCTGGCGATGGTCCAACCCACATCGTGCCAATTTTTGATGGTTACGCGGATTCTTACGGGGTAATTCGTCTCCCTTTCGGCGGCTTTGAACTTACCAACCACCTAATGAGCATGGTTAACGAACGTGGCGAACAGTTCTTCAACAGAGTGGATAAAGAATTTTTCCGAGAAATGAAAGAGAAGCAATGCTACATCCCCGTAGACTTGAACGAAGAAATGAAAAACCCACAAAGTGCATCATATAAGTTGCCTGACGGGCGTAACGTGGAACTAGGAAAAGAAATGTTTTGTTGCCCGGAAACACTGTTCAACCCCGCTCTGCTAGATGTGGACGCAGACAGCTTACACAAAGCTTTATACACTAGTATCCAAAAATGTGATTGCAGCATTCGTAAAGACATGTACAATAACATAGTGCTCTCTGGCGGAAATACAATGTTTCGCGGTTTTGTTGATAGGATTACTAAGGAAATTGTTGCCTTAACTCCTCCTCAAATGAATATCAAGATAATTGCTTCTGACACGAGATATTATTCGGCTTGGCTTGGAGGTTCTGTTTTAGTGTCTTTAGGATCATTCCCCGATTTCTGTATTACAAAATCGCAATATGAGGATGCTGGTTCTTCTATTATTCACACAAATAGATTTTCGAGATAATACATTCCTGCTACTAAGTATTAACAGGGTCGGTTCTAACTTTTTTTTAAATGGTCCCCTTTGTACAGTGTAATTATTATCCCACTTTCAGAATTATTAAAATTGAAGGTATTTGTCGTCACCTAAATTATAACAAATTACCCCTTTAAGGCTGGCGACATACTTGCGGGTGAACCGGTGCGGGAAAAGTAGCAATCTGCGACGTAAGTTTTGTAACTCACACCTTGTTATGGCCGAAGACAAACAAAGACACAAACAATGAGTCACATTGCGTACCGGCACATTACACGTTGTTATATGCTTGCATTTGGATCTGCAGCTGCCCGCAATGCTATCGCACTTGCTGCGTTCGTAAATCTACCCGCAATGTACTAGTAATGCGCCCGTACGCAATGCGACTCATTGTTTGTGTCTTTGTTTGTCTTCGGCCATAACAACGTGTGAGTTACAAAACTTACGTCGCAGATTGCTACTTTTCCCGCACCGGTTCACCCGCAAGTATGTCGCCGGCCTAAACCTTACGGATCAAACCCCGAAATATGTTATACGGCCCTGGTTAAATAGAGGAGTCATTCTGTTAGTTTAGATAAGAACTACGGGCTTAAATATGTATTTACAAATATTTTTTTAATGAAGTCATTTAAAAAATACACACGTAGTTTGTAAATAAGTTATTCAGTCAGTTTTGTTATTATTATATTATTGTTAATCACGTGTGTTTATTTTTTTGTACATTAATATTGTTTTCTTTTAAAATATTTTTACTAGTTACAGTTTCAGGTCAAACTATTTATTGTTGATGCTAATTACGTTTTAAACATGTTTGAAATCTTTTACATATCAATAATTTCGTCTAGTACAAATTCACTGACGTTTTCAAATTTTGTTGTATGACTATTATATTTATATTTAAATATAACTTGTTGCATTTAATAATAATGTTTAGATTTATACAAATTTATCAAACGCTCAAGTTTATGTTGTATGCATAATTATTTTGTTTTATCAATGTGCTTTAGTTGTTGAGTAGTTTCAGAATACAGTCAGTGTTTAGTTTGCCAAATGATCTTTATAGTTTACAAACTTATTCAAAATCTTTGCCTAATGTTTGTTGTTGATATTTTGTAGTTTATGGATGTAAAATACATTATGCTTAAGTTTTCAATGACATATAGTTTAAAAGTGTTGCCATTTAAAGATGTATTGTTTGTTTTAATAAAAATATATAACTAAAAGTGTTTTTTGATTCAACAGAAATTTCAAAATTTCTGCATTTTAAGGAGATAGCAAAAGCACTATCTTTATTATTTGTGTATTAAAATACGAAGGGTGCATTAGTTATATTAGACGTTACTAATGAAAAATAATATCCTGAAAATTGGTTGAGCAATCAAAAATGATTGCAAAAATAAATAGATAATACACACCCACACGTATTAAATTTCCAAGAACTACACTCTTGTATATTGGGTTGCATATTATACAACATAAAAGCTTGTTATAAACTACAGTTTCTTAAATCTTCTGATAACAATATTTGTTACGTTACTTTATTAGTAATATTTAAGATAGTGTTAATAGTCTACAATTGAAACAAGAAAATTATTAATGAACTGCATTTATTTTTACATTTTTACCTTTCGTATATTCACAATTGTTTTCTTATTGGGAATTTATTATTTAAAAAAATATATAAATATAAATATCTAAGCTTAATTTTAAAAAAAACACTTTTTTTTTGTAAAAATTTAATAAATTACTTTTCACTATGTACTTATGTAGAAAAAGCATGAAGAACAATGAAATTATATAATTAGCAAAATAAATCTAAAATTTACTAAAATAAATGTCGATATAGGGACGCCCTGTATAAAGTTTAAAACAGCTTGTTAATACGTAAACATTAAATTTCATTTAAAGTCATCATATTACTAAATATTGTCATTGTTGTGTTAAAATGCTTCGTTTTTAACACGCATTAAATCAAAAAACGACTAACTAACATACATTAATACAATGAAAATTATATAATTTAGTATAATCTGTGGCACCTAACACGTCTGGTAGGAATGCAGTATAAGGCAAATATTTATCTGCCTCTAAACACCAAATGGAAACAGATATAATGTGTTTCATTGCAGGAATAATCCTATAAAGTTTAAATTAAACAAGTTTTTCATGTGATTGTTTAAATCAATCACAACAACAACTTGAAGGATGATAATAAACGATAATGCCACTACACTTGTGCAATATTTTTCGCTCTTTCTATATATACACTTATCTCTCGCAAACAGCTAAAAATATGGTTATCTAATCCTGTTTAGTATAGTGGGGTATATTCTATAATCGATAAAAGTGTCAGTATTCAATTATACTTGTCAATTTCTCATGCGCTAAGTTTTATGGTACAAAAATATTAAAATAATATGGCTTCCAATGAACCGCCGCCGGCTGACTCTCTGCTCACATCTTCGTCTGTGATTGTTGATGGTCAGGAAGTGATTCTTCGAGATAAATCAATCAGGAAAATGTCCCGAGCTAGAAAATTTACAAGAACGCTCAGTAAAGTCGGTCTTGTAAGATCGAAGTCGATTGATTTTTTCGGTGAGTGAAAATGTTAGTTATATTTATTAAAATATATGTCATATACACATAAATAAATCTATTTAAATATACTCGTAGATAGACCGAATATTCAAAAAACTTGGGCAATATTTTAGTACCATAAATATAGTTGGTAGCAAACTAAGACAATACTAGAATTATCATAAACATTTAAGGATTATCTCCAGAACGGCCATGAAATTACTATCTCTACATTTTAAACTCTAAATCAGTTTTGTGTAAACAATATAATACCAAATTCAATTAAAGATACACGTATCTACAAAAAAAAACATTTCTTTCAATGTTAACTTTTACCGATAACGTACTAAAATTTTATTATCAATTAAGTACATGAAAAAGAGAGTTCCACTTCAATTCTAATTTTTTTCGTTAAAGTTTCATATTTAAAAAGCCACAACTGCACAGCAGATACATTGTTGTCATATTTGCAAGGATGCAAACTTTTATATCAAAGAAATATCTTAATATAGTAGTAATAATTTAATTTAATTATTATAGTGTTAATAATAATTACTACGATCTGACGTTGTGGTAGATCGGTTTTAATTAATATTGTTATTGTTAAACACTTATATACAACTAAATGTATTAAATTGCTTTTATTATAAATTTTGTTCATTTTTTAAATCCTGGAGGAAATTCTAAAAAGCTTAACGTAATATACAGTTTCATAAATATTGCGAAACATTTTTGGAGGTGATTCCTTAAGGAGGGTCTTTTACCTATATATTTTTTTTTCCTAGACGTCTCCTTTCGGGGTTGCATCCCCCTAAAGGGGAGCGGTAAAATTGGGTTTTTATTTTATTTCTCAAATTTGGATTTATGTACGGAGATGATATTTGGCAGATGTTATGTACTGATTAAAAGGTTTCCCAAAGTAATATTTTCCCACCTCCACATGGGGCTGAAAAGTGCGACCCCTGTTGGTTTTTTATCAGAACTTTTTGGTAGGTTGAAATTTTGCAATTAACTATATTTTTTTTAGCTTGATTTATTTAGAAACTTTTTCTATTCTCTAACTTTTCTCGTTAAACCTACCATTTTGGAGTAACAAATAAAATAAATAAATGAAGCTTTCAAAAAAAAACCTATATCCAAAATTTTAACTCACCAAAAAGTTCTGATAAAAAAAAAACAGCAGGGGTCGCACTTTTCAGCCCCCTGTGGAAGTGGGAGATGAACGAAAATAATACCATGAGAAACATTTTAACAAGTATAAAACATCTACCAAATATCATTGTCCTACGTTTATCAAAATTTATGAAATAAAATAAAAACCTAATTTTACCGCTCTCCTTTAGGGGGGTGTAACTCCGAAAGGAGACGTCTAAGGAAAAATTTTATATGAAAGTCACCCCTTAATTTTCTATAAGGAATCCCCTTCCGAATTTTTTCGCAATATTTAGGAAACACTCTGTATTATTACCTTCTGTAGCAAATAAGGTTTAAACAATTCATAGGTTTCTATTTTACACTAAAATTAATTAAAATTAAAACGCTGAATGATTCGTAATTTCAAATAAATATTTTTAGAGCATCAAATTTCCCATTTTTCCATGGACGTGGGCAAAAGACCTATATCTACAAGAACCCCTGACAGCTTGCATTTGAATGTTATATTTCCTACATTACCAACGTAAGCACTTTTTTTATTTAACTTAGATTATATTATCTTTGTGCATTACAACTTTATTATCTTTGAAAATATTACTCTTACCTTGAAATGTGCTATCAATAATTGGCCTATTTATTATGAAAGTGCTGTAAGTCCATTCTCGATGTATTTAAAGGTTTGCATTTCAGTCGATTTAAAAATACTGATAAAGCCCATTAAGTTTGGCTGCGTTTCTTTGAGTTTAAATACAGGGTACATAAATCGCATGTTTGGGACCTAAATAAAACGTTTTTACCAATAACATTATCCTTCATAGTTATAGTGAACACTGAACAGCATGGGGATCTCGTAAACGTTAAGAGATACAGAGTTGGTTAAATGGGTCAAAATGATCTATGATTTAAGAGCAACTGTTCTATGAAAATAAAAAATCTAGGAAAAAATTAATGATTTTTGCGCTTTTGATTAAAAATTAAACATGTCAGGTTTTTAAATTTTGCTTATAACTTACTTGCGTATTTGAAATCTCACTCAAAATATTTTTCGACATTATGGAGCCCCTTTTTGCGTAGATTTGAAATGCATCAATACATTTTACCTATCGTCATTTGCTTTTGTTAATTAACATCAGCCGTATTTAAAATAAGAAAATTGATGTTAAAATAGCGAAAACAAATGAAATTTGTTGATAAATTTCAAATCTAAGCAAAAAGTGCCCTAAAGATGTCGAAAAATATTTTGAGTGTGATTTTAAAGTAGCAAGTTATAAGCAAAAATTAAATACCCGTTTTTTTATCAATAAAGCAAAAACTAGGCCGATAAACATTAAATCTTCGCTTAAATACTTACCCCATACCGGGGATACTTCCGCCCGAGATTTAGGTACATAACGGTAAATTAACAAATCTAACGAACTTTGCAAGTACAGCCTTACAAAACTCTGATTGTGACAATATAAACTATAAATTGTCTGCAAATAAAAAGTTCACCCTAACTTATATGTAAATTATTTGTCTGTCCAATTTTTTATAATAATGAACTTATACACCATTTTCATAATAAATGTTTAGTTATCACTTAAAACGAAATTTTCAACTCCTCTAATTCTCAAAACTAGAGTGCAATATTATTTTTCTATTTTAATAAATACGCTTTGGGGTTATCATTATGAATATCATTTTTTCAATTATATTTTTTTAAACTTATCAACAAGTATCTAATGCTACACAAAGTTGCTTTAAAGTTTAAGCAATTAGTGGGTAAAACCGGGGCCTTCGTTATACTAGCGGGCCGACTCCTTACGGCAAAATGCGAGAAAAGTGGTGGGGATAAAGGCCGACCGTTCATTATTTGCTCATGTTTGCGGTACGTTTTAATGTATATGCTGGTCTCTAAAACGAGATAATTAAAGAAAAATTTTTATCTCCAACATCTATAATCATACTAATTGTTCTTCATTGAGAACATCGTTCAATAGTAACTATCGATAGGTATTTAGAAGCTAAAATTTCACACCTAAGGCGACTTTATTATTCAGAAAATTCTAATGTAATTAAAACTGCACCTGCTTTAAGCAAGCTAGTCTTAAGTCCCATAGAAATTCAACAACAAAATGTATTACTTTGGGTTAAATTATTTGACAAAAGAACATTACTGCTTTGAAAATGTTCCAAAATGATTTAAAAATGAATGCTTTGGGTTCAATCACATTTATGCAATTAATTTCAAATTGGTGGAAAATTGTAAATTGCAAGAATGTACATAAAGGGCAACGTCTTCGTGATCAATATGCAGAACCAATAATAAAAACCTAATTTCACGCTCCCCTTTAGGGGGTGTAACTCCGAAAGGAGACGCCTAAGAAAAAAATCTTATATGAAAGGCCCCCCTTAATTTTCGATAAGGACTCACTACCTGAATTTTTTCGCAATATTTAAGAAACACCCTGTATATTAAAATGTGTGGTGCGATTAAAAAAAAAATACTACTGTCGAAGAAGCACGACTATATGAAACTGTGTACAAATCACAATTAAACAAAAACACAATTTTTTTAATAAAACACATAATATTGCATAATGTTTCTGAATCTCTCCATTAAATTAATCTGCTAGCACGATATATAAAACGTGCAATTTTCATTTTCGGTGATTCTTCCAAAATTCTTGTTTATCCTCAAAATTTCTCGCCCATCCGTCTCAAAGACGCGACGGTTGTGATAGGTCCACCGATTCAACGTTTTCATTCAATGGCTCTGATAAACTGTACCTGCACGTATCTCATGCGCAACTTGGATCAATCAATAGAATCGCGCGACCGCACCGCTAACTCCATAGCCGTAACGTCATAAAGTTTCCTAGGGTGTCAAAAAAACGAATAAATTTTGAAATAAAGTAACAATGCAGATCAATTTTAATCGAATAAAAATAGAAACATCCCTTATGCTCTTTTTAGAAATAACTTAAAGGTTATGGACTGTATTTGTTTGGATTTAAGGGCTGGTTTTACTAAACTATTTAAATTAAATAAGTGCTTTGTTAAAGCAGAATTTAACCCACCAACTTTTAAGCGAAATTGTTCCCGTACATGCGCCAATTGTAATTAAAATCATTACTTGAACCGTTTCGCGTTCGGTGTTCGATGTTACACCACTGTTGAAAAAGCTCCGGAGCTCCGGAGCCCAGGTCCGGGAAGAAATCGTGCCGTTTCATGCAAGTTTGTACCAAGTACCGTGCTGGTATTTCCAGCGATATTATAAGAAATAACTGAATAAGTATTGTAACGGATGTATTCG
The DNA here is from genome assembly GCA_947652605.1 of Elmis aenea. Taxonomy (NCBI): domain Eukaryota; kingdom Metazoa; phylum Arthropoda; class Insecta; order Coleoptera; family Elmidae; genus Elmis; species Elmis aenea. The sequence continues at coordinate 2,790,156 of OX393576.1, read as the reverse complement.
TCTAATTAAACAGTGCAGCATAAACCACCGTGCACGCTATTACAACATCAAATGGCCTACATGAAAATAACGAACTATTATTGTATACTATAAGTAAAAATGAACTAAACCGGTTTCTTAAAATGTAGCTATTTTAAGTTTAAATTTAATTAACTCTTGCAGTTTTCATTCAACAGAAATTTCACGGTAAGTTGCACATTTTTAGTGACGTTAAATAATAATTATAATACCCCGGATAAAGAATATTGTTTAACTTTTTTTATTAATAAACTACAAACGTAGCAGGACTCATCTTTTTCCATAAAATAATTAACAATTAAATACTACAAACGTTCAACAATTAAAATCTTTTAAAGCAAGTACTATAAAAAATCCCAAAATACAACAGACTTGAAAATAATTTTTTATTTTGGTTTGCATCTGTACACACAAACTTAAAAAATGTATTAACATAGAAATGTATAAGTTCATTTTCAATGGGCATGAGAAATTTTAACAAATTGTACCCATATTTTTAACAAAATAAAATTTAAATATTTTACTTACAGAAATAAATTTTAGCCTGATTTATGTAATAATGTAATATTATATGGGTATGAAAAATGTGTGATTTTTAAATAAAATTCGTTGACCTACTAAGATTTATCTTTTAAGATTTATCTATTTTCTATTAATTATACGTAAAAATAAACTTAGTATTGTTTAAACGACAAATAAGCAAAAGCTGGTGTTTCTCCCGTTAGCAAATTTTTCTTCTTGTTAATATAAATTATTTGGAAGGATTTCTTGTCAATATGCCAGTTTCAAGACTCTCTTCTCACTTCATTAGCTGCAATCTTATTGTTATTTAAAAAACTACCAAACAGACAGGTATTGTTTCATTTTTAGTTAAGCTCAATTACGGGAGCTGTCAAACATCGTTTTTATAATAACAATAATAGGTAGTTATTCATGTAACAAGACCGGAAACTGGTACTTTACTGAACGAGCAGGCAGTTTTTGGACGAGCCGTAGGCAAGTCCTGAAAGCATACGAGTCCAGTAATGACACTTTACGGGTATGTTACGTACAATAGTTTTTCTGAGTCCGCCACTGACACCAAACTCACTATCGTCACCATCCATAATCAAACAATAACTTAACAAACTGCAGGTGAAAACTCGCTTGGTGGTATAATGACGCATGTTTGACAACGCAAATCAACAAAACAACTCATCACTATGGCAACCAACTACTTCCGGCCTAGGCCGGTAAAGAGTTGTTATTATCATGACAACCAGTTACTTTCTGGCCTAGGCCAGTAAAGATGTATTTTCCAGCCTGAAAATTTATCGGAAACAAATGATTTTCAGGACGGACTCAGAAAAAAGAAATCACTTAGTTACCGAGAGTTAACCATCCATTAAATTTTAACACAGCTTTTTGCAACCGGGCATCTTTTAAAATAAGTGCCTTAGATTAAACGAAAAGAACCAAAATGCAATTATTTTTGATTACCAATGACAATGTTTGTTTTTATCTGCCACAAACTGACAATTTTAAGGCACATCATCCTGTAATAAATCTTTTTAATAAAGTCAGTTCACTCAAACAGCACTAAATATCTTTATAACCTTAAAATAATGTAGTACCTTTTTAAATAAGAAACAAACTATGTTTCAATTTTTTTTTAAATCTATTGTCGCTGTTAAATCATCGAAAACAGAAACAGGTATATAAAATATTTTGGATTGAAAATTTTATTTAGTAGCAAACTTTAAAAAATAAATTATAAGAAAATAATCTACCGACGAAGGTACGCAAGCCTCAAAACTAGTATAGATTTTCTTGAAGGACAGATTCTTCTTAGGGCTGGCTAATTTAAATGATTTACAAATAAACTTATGTAATAAAAACTAAGGAAAAGATCTACCAACAAAGCAAGAGTATTGAAACTAGTTAATGTTTTTCAAGAAGACATTCTTTGAATCAAGATTGTTTAGTAATTAAACTTTTGCATAAACTTATGTTACATTTATTTATATTTTAGTTATATTTGTCAAAATGTAAGACGAAACTTTTATTGGTCAAAACTTTATCTACACTCTTAGTCAAAACTTAAGCTTTTAATTTAAAAATTTTGGAAGATCCTTAACAGTATTTTTTTATAATTAACAAACTATATTTAATCTACGGTACATATATTTACATACATATTATTGAATTACTTGATTATAACATACATAATGACACTGAATTAATAATGACAAAAACCTACTCCCATCTGTCAACTTTATACAAAGTGTCACATGTACAATATGACGGACAATACGATAGGCCCAAGTCAGAATGGAGTTGATCAGACAACGGTAACAGTTTGCGTACTTATAATACAAAATTATATTATAAAATGCACAAAAAATACTTGTTTGCTTTTTAATTTATACATCTGTAATAAAAGTGTGGTTACAGATTCTAAAAATTGCTTAAACAGTAATATAGATCAACGTTAGTTATAGCCCCTGTTTACTAATATCACTTAAGAAGTTTTTTTATTTAATGTTATTGTTGTGATAGACGACTGATGATTTATCGAGTAAAAACAAATTGCCGGCAGCAAAGTACAGCAATATTTGCAAAATAAGTAAATACGCGCGGTACAACTTATAAGTATTATTACAGGTGATATGGTAACCAACAATTTACATGCCACCAAAACATTTAGTCATACCAAGGTAACTATTACCATTAGTTGAGCACGGAACGTATCGCGTAAATCCACGTAATACAAATTTGACTGTGACTTAAGCCAATATGTCAATAAGCTACTACATATTATTTGATGATGATGTGGGGTAAGCAAATTTATCATCGTTATTATCATCTAGATAGTTATGCAACAATTAATTATAATGATCACACGCGCGTCTGCTTGCATTACAATTTGCAAAGTAAATTACTGATGACAGGTTTAGAGGACGACTCTAAGTTGTTTTTAACAACAGATTTAAAGAATTTTTATTCTGTTGGTATTATAAAACTGGCCGACTTTATAAGATCAATACATGTTTCGAAATATAATTACCATACAAATGTAATTTGAATGGTTAAAGCAATAAAATAATACCTTATGAGTTGGTATTATAATCGTTAAACTTTATTTTCAACCGACATTTAGAAAAACAGTATTTATAATTATAGATATGATCTATCATCTTCTACCATTACAGTGTATAAGTGAAGTTATTTATAATCAAATCATAAAATATTTAAGTTTATTCTGCATAACGAACCTATGCCAAATATTTTTAGGATATGGTTTTAAAGAATATTTTATTTATTATGAAAATCATTAAAATTAATTTGTTTAGTAAGTGTTAGATACCCATGTTTAAATTCGAATTTTAAACACCCTGTGTGTCTCAAGCAAATATAAAACAAAATTTAGTATTTCATAGATTCTGTTTCAACTAAATTATTTTCATCTACAAATAAAAACATAGCCTATACGATTATTCAAAGAAACCAACGTATGTCACCTCGTAGAGATTATGACCACAAAGATTGGCTCGTTTGTTTTTAGAAATAACCCTAAACATGTTTGTAGGTAAAATAGGTACAAAAAAAACACTGCATAAAACGACATTAAGCATTAAAAAAAGCTATGATGACATCAAAACGCAGTGTAGAAGTAACTTTCTTTGTAAAGAAAGTATACAGAAGCCGATTTATTAAATGTCTTAGCGAAAACTATGTGCAGAATTTACATGCAATAACACCATTATCTTACAAAACTTTTAAAATCGTCACCAAACTGCAAACAACATGTCTTCACACTTTATTTTGCTGTTCACTTAAACTGCTCTGGATTTATCATTAATCGTTTTGTATTCAAAAAAAAAGTGTTATAATCCTACACACCTGCAAATTATTTTTAAAAATATAAGCAAAGTATAATATTATATTTTTGCAGGTGTTGTTTGGATTATTAAAAATTTCATTAGCTTAAATCTAATCTAACAACAAAATCCTTTCATGATATTTAATCAATCACAAGAAAAATCAGGTCCCCTATATAAACCTGTCATAAAAATTACGTTCGATATAAATACCAAAATAATACAGGGTGGTCCACTTTTTAGTAGCAGGACTTTAACAGTCGATACAAAAACTTATTTTAAAGCGAATATTCCATATCAACATGGGTCCAAAAACGCTTCATTTAAGATACAGGGTGTTGAAATTTTCGTAAAAATATCGATCATGTTTAACCGTTTCTCAACCAGTGGATATATTTAAACCAAATTTGGTATACAGCACCACCTTACAGATTACCACAATCGGTGAAAATTTCAAATCCCACAAGCAACCAGTGGCGGAGTTGTGGGGGTTCAGTTTCAATAAATTTTATTAAAAACTAGTACGGCTCTGTTTAAAATCAAACTCGAACTTGTTTTTGGGTAGAAGATTTTATTTTAAACAAAAAGTGTCTCTTGAGTTTTCTTCGTATCTGCCACCGTTTTGCGCGAAATTTGATTTACCTCCTACTAAACCCGGGAAGGCTTCTTCAGCACCATGTAGAAATAGAAAATATGGAAAAGTTCACGTACTTGGGAAGTCTACTGAATGCACAATGGAACCATTCGGCTGAAATAATATGCCGTATAGAAAAGGCCAGAGCAGCATTTCGTAAAATAAATACAGTTTTAAAGAACCACAGTCCGAGTCTCCAACTTGAGCTTAGACCGAGCTTGGTGGCTGATTGGTAAAACAACCTAACTTGTAATCGGGAGGTCCTGGGTTCGATTCCCAGGGCCGACTGTCATTGTAGAGGTTTCAGGTGGTTTCCTCTACAATTAAGGCAAATGCTGTGACAGTACTTCCACCTATCCTTACCCATCCTTGACTATCCACATCCCTACCCATTATCCTTGTACCTTTAACGACTGAAGAGCGGTCTCTGCGCGAGCGGAAAGTACACGTGACCTTTGACCTTGACCTTTTTGAGCTTAGATTGGTGAAGTGTTACGTTTTTCCGGTGCTCCTATACGGAGTAGACTCTTAGACATTACGGAGGCTACAACAAAAAAACTAAACGCGTTCGAGATATGGATATGGAGATACTTAGAATCTATGGGAAGGACCATGTCACTAACGAAGAGGTCCTAAGGAGATTAAAAGTAATGACAGAGTGTGAATACTGTTCAAAGGAGAAAGCTGGAGTACTTGGGTCAGATAATGAGACATCCAGAAAAGTACGGACTGATGCAACTGATACTTCAGGGAAAGGTAGATGGCAAGAGGGGTCCAGGCCGGAAAAGAATCTAGCGGTTGAAGAATCTGAGAACTTGGTGCAACACTACAACCAGGAATTATTCCGTAATGTTGCTAACAAAATTAAAATAGAGCTGTGGATAGCCAACATCCGGCAACGGATAGGCACGTTAAGAAGAAGAACACCCCTACCACCCGTGGATGTGAAAAGAAAAACGATTTCAAAAATATGTGTTAAACTTGATTTCTAATGTAGTTTGTGCACTTAATAACTACCAAAATAAAACCTGTTGTGTTAATACATCTCGGAAACCAAAATGAGTCGTATTATGAAATCGTATTTCCGTTCATAACTTTTAAGCAACCTAATTGATTTTCCCGCCATTTCCTTTCATGCGTAAAAATAAGTTAACACGCAAAACACGTCGACAGTTGAGTTATGATACAATCAGCATCATGTTTTTCATAGTTTTGTTAACATTTAAATAAATGTTAGCGAAAGATCTACATTTTTTTATACGTTATCTGAAAATGTTCTGTAGCGGAACGGATGGGCAATCAAGCGTAGTACAGCGTAAAATGAAATTTTCTCTGTAACTGAGGGGGCTCGGTTATTTCCAATTAATTTGACCTTACTTCCAGTGTAACACATCAAATAAACTTGCAATTTAGAGTAACGTATGTATCAAACCGGACCTAGTTAATTATGTTTCATTCGGGCAGGCGCAAGGTTGGTATTCCAGCGCGAATAATGATCGTGTTTGAAAACAGTCGCGTAGAAATTTTTAACCCGTAACTTGTTGAAAAATATCGCGGCGTAAGTTTCAGATTTATACATTTGTTAATGTGAAATTTAGAGCATAAGATAAAATGGAATAGGAATAAAGGTTCAAAGGTGACTCTAGCGTTTAAACAATTTTAAAAATGAATTAAAAATGTATGACCGTCACAGTTTGTTTTGCAAACAATATATTTTAAATAATTATACACGGTGTGTCTCAAATCTGTCACGTATTTGATGGTTTTTGTTTTCCATGACGATATTGATTTCGCATAGTAGAGTTGTTTTTCAATTTTGCGATTATAATCACAATTTTAGTACCAGTGTGTTTATATCATTGTATTCAGAATTTTTAGCATTACATTTAGTTGCGAAACTGTAATAAGGCGCTCATAACATAATTAAAAAATTGGGGATGGTTCAAAACAGACGAAACGTCTGATATGACTCTCCAATTAGATAAGGGGTTAGGAAACAAAAAGTTGCTTTAAGTGGTTTTGTTTTGTTAATAATAAGGCAAAAAATTACAGTTTTCATAGGTTTTTTTTATACAGGGTGTTGCATGACCAAAGGGCCAAACTTAAGGAACATGTTCCTGGACTCAATTTAAGCAAAAAATGTTATTAAAGAACACATAGTCCAAAACTTGATGTTTATCGAGTTATAGACCTTTAAAGTTTCTAAAAAAAGGACAATTTTAACAAAAAAGTATGAAATACCGCTTTTATCTTCTAAAATATTTATTTTAGGTGTTCAAAAGTGTTTTAATGCAAAGTTAGATAATGTAGAGTACTTTACCATCATCCAAAAGTACAGTTTTACATCAGAACCTTTTCTGATTTTCATTTTTTTTTATCAGATCGCCCCCACCCCCACAAAATTATTTTTATTAAGGGTCAAAACTTTAACTGAGGAACACATACATAACATATTCAGCAAAATGACAAAAAAGTAATAATATAAATATAAACATAAAATCACATAAATTCTAAAAAAGTAACACCATATTTTAGCCAAACAAGGTTGTATTTCTAATATTCTAATATGTGGTTTATATTAATTCAGTAATTATTTTTATAAACAAACATTTTAAAGATTACTGAACACAGCATTTTGCTTAAGATTTGAAAAAACATATTTTAAGGTTAGTTTTTATTAGTTGAAAATGGCGTGTTTTTGCAATGACTATAATAGATTTATGGTATTTATATCATAATAACTCAACCTGTAATAAGCAATAGTATTTTATCAAGACACTGTTGACAACCACATTTCTAAGGAACAACACATTGTGTGATTATTTAAACATAAATCGACATTAACTGCTACTTTTTATATATCTTATTTTTTATACAGTATAAGGTCTTAAATAGGGAATATAAAAACACATTGTATATTCGTACAAAATTATATTTTTCCAGTAGGTATGTCGTAGCTTATTTCATATACACGTCCTTAAAAATGCAATTGTTTTACGTACAAGATCAAATTATCAGTAGTAATATAACAAGTGCATTGAAAATTATCGATAATTTTTGGTAAATATGCAAGTTGAGCTGAAAAAAACAACTGCACGAAGTGCACGAGTGATTTTTTCTGATTCAATTTGCATGAGTGAAGATTTTTCAAAAATTATAGATTATTTGCAATGCACGAGTTATATTATGTCAGAAAATCTCAGAACTAAATCACCTAACCTACCTGTCAAATTAAATGTACGTTATGTCAAATTTGCGTTAACGGTGTGGTTTAATCTATATTAAAGTAACGCTACTGGTCGGCGAAATTCGTCAAAAAAATATCAAGACCAAAATATTTAATTCCCTCTCCAAATTTATATTTCCGACCAATCACAAACTCAGAGTTCTTAGAAACGAACTATTAACACATGAAAATCTGTTAGTTGCGAAAAGGATATTATCAGTGTATGATTACGTTTATTGGTCTTTTCTAGGAAATCACAAGTTTCTTATGAATCAAGCTTAAATTTGTTAAAAATAATCGATGTTACTATTAAAAAATACTCAGCGTAACCAAACATATAACGACAATCCTGATAACTTCATACGCATTTTCTTTCAGATTGCTCTAGTGAAAATCATACGGTACTAAACTTCGTGGATTAAAAAAAAAAAACGTCTGTGATGCCTTTAAGGTAACCATGTTGAATTTAGTCCTTTTTGTTGACAATGAACATGTTGTGCATCTTGATTTGTGTTGTTAGTTTGTTGATCTACGTAAATCATAATTCAGTAAAATTGTACTAAGCACGTTTCTGTACTGTCTTTTTGCCTGAATATGTTTGATGTTATACGTTTATAAATAACGAAGGCCAAACAAGTATTTTAATGAATTATGAAGCAAAAATAAACCGTAAAATACTTAACCTATTTAAGTGGTTTATGGCGATGTTTTCGAACCTGAAAACTTCGAAGTCCTGGGGGTCCATGACTTACATTCAACAGACCTACCTAGCAAATAATGATATAATCGAAAATTTACTTTACTACGTTTTAGTGTTGACATTTTTTTGGTAATTTTACGTGATTATGAATTTTTGGATTTGTTTTATCCTAAAATTGTTTGTCGTAGTACATATACATATCTGTTAAAGTGGTTAGGTGATGGATTCAAAAAGAAAAATTAAACAAAAACGTCTTATAAACATGAGTACTTCAACGTTGCTTCACCAAGGAAACACAATTTTTACAAAGAAAATAAACAGAGCTTTTATAAACACAGGATCGCAAACCTTAGCTTAATTCTTTTTGAAAGGCAGTAATAAAGGTTAATCCATGTTGTAGGCTTTCGCGGCCGATGTCCAATGTATATAAGTTGTTTCCGGGTTGGAACCGCGTCGAAGGTTTCTTCATAACCGACGTTTCGTCCTGTATCGGGGAGATCATCAGGGTTGTTGGTTAAACAACAACAGTTGTTGTTGTTTAACCAACAAACTATTTGGCTAATTTCGCTGCAAAATTAAATAATTCTTTTACAAGAAACAATATTTATATCAAACTAAGTATGTAGTATTTCACCAGAGTTGGAATTTAAGAATTCTTTTTAAGCGCAACACACAATTCTGCTTAATTCAGCTTACATATTTCAAAAGCACCCCAACATCTTATAATATTAAGCACGCACTGTATATTGACTGCTATTTATTGAATCAGTATTTAAATAAATGGTCAGTTTTTCTAACGAACTCATTAGCTTCATTTTTATTAATTATTTTAAAAAAAAGCTTTAACCAGCCCTCTGTTAACGACCAAATGATTGAGGGTCAGGTTGAGGGTTGAGTAAAACTTTTTATTTGTTAATATTTATTAGAAAAAAGCTTTAATCAATCTTTAACCTCATTATCTATTGCTGACCAAATGAATGAGGGTCAGATTAAAGGTTACTTACAGCTTTTTTTAATAATAGCAAAACTATTAGATGTATTTTTATTACTTATTTAAATAAGCTTTAACCAACCTTTATCCTTACTTTCTGTTACTGACCAAATGAATGAGGGCCAGGTTAAAGGTTAGTTACAGCATTTTTTAATAACAACAAAGTTATTAGATATTATATTTTTATTATTTATCTAAATAAGCTTTTACCAACCTTTATCCTTACCCTGTATTACTGACTAAATGAATGAGGGTCAGTTTACGGATTGGTTTAGGCTTTTTTTTTTTAGTAAGAATAAACGAATTTGATCTTCGACGAGTTGGTCCCAGTTATAACAGAAATAAAATAAAAACCTAATTTTACAGTTCCCTTTAGGAACTCAGAAAGGAGTCGTCTAAGGAAAATAATTTATATGAAAGACCCCCCTTAATTTTCGATAAAGAATCACCACCTGAATTTTTTTGCAATATTTATGAAACATTCTGTATACTGATCACTTATTTCACAAAATTATAATTATTAATTATTAAAATACTGACCAAATAAATAGAAGTGCTATATTTTATTGGAGCTAAAGTTCTGTTTATTTTGCAAGGAAAACTATAAAGAACGTAATAAAATTTTGGAACTAGTCAATGAAATATTTTCCGTTAATATCGGAATATCATTTTTCTCTTGGCAGTTCAATGTTCCATCGCATATTCGCGAAAACTACATAAACAAAAATATGACAGAGCTTCCGTAGTGGACCAATTTTATTACTCTATTTTAATACTCTTTAGTGCTGCCTCAACTTTGAATTTATTCTATCGTTGTTCGGCAAAAACCGCATAAAAATATTTATTTTTATTTGCTCTAGGCCACCACCAGCTCCACTTGTAGTGGAAGATCCTCCGAGCAGCGATAATGCCAGCGACCTGGAGGATCTGAAGCAACATCCTGACCCTGCGCTCCTCAATGGGTGAGTCTTTTTGTATTGTTTCTAATTATAATTTATTGTTACAATAAAATTTATTGTAATTTAAAAAAATTATGACAACTTGTTTTTGTAATTTTATGTATAATATCTTTAAGTCCGCGTTCACAATGAACGTAGTAGATAGTGGTTAGTGCGTAATTCAATTGTTTCGTACTTCTCCTGCCCTTGCTCTTTTTCCTCGTCATTCAACTTGTTATCACTTTCCAATAAATTCTTAAAATAATTTCCCCTTCTTTCGATAATTATTATTTTTAAATCTAAATTATTGTTTGTGACTGTTACGATAAAAAAGCATCCAATGTTAGAGCTATCTTTACTGACTTTTATCAAGTAACAAGACATATTCTGAAATTTTGGCAAATTAGCATCACCAGACCTCATTTAAAAACGCTTCATCATATGATAACAACACTACATTTTGTTAGAATTGCCTGAAACCTTTGAAAATCAATGAAGCCATTTCAAGTAGCTGACTTCAAGGAATAGTGAGAACTTTAATTTGAAAGTAATGATAAAAGCAATCACTCATTACAAGATTTTCAGCGCAAAATCATATTAAAACAGTGTTATCAATTTTGTAAAAGGTCAATTTTCCACGAGTAGTAATATAAATCCAAATATCTAAAAGCCTAAAATCGATTTATTAATAATCTTTTTATCTGAACGAATTGTTTTTATGCCTTTACTCGCAGTAAAGTTCAAGGCCTTTATAGCAATAAAATAGTATTGTCACATATTTTAAATACACGCAAAAGGGTCAAGTCTGTGTAACTAACATTACTGTTTTTTTTATACTTTGAATACTGACCCACGTTATTCGAATCGATTAAACAATAAATATTTCAGTATAATTTTCACATTCCACAAAAGCTTGCAAAACCTATCGACTTACTCCGTGAGTTTTGCCAAATGTATAAATATTTATAACCAACGAAATCGTGATTGGTTACTGCTTTAGTTCTTTAAACACTTTCGTTTAATATACAGGCATCATGCATGAAAATAGCCATGTGCGTAAGACATACTTAAAAAAACAATATGTGTCGATGCATTTAGCATTCATTGTGACTAGAAAATGTGTAACTCATCCTTTGAGGTAAGAAAAATATTGATCTAGATCTAGATATTTTTAAAGTATAGCAGAATTTAAAAACATTTTAAAAGTGGCTTGAACAAATTAAACAAGTATATTTTTAGCTTAATATTGTTGCTAAACAATTTTTTAAGCATTGTGTTTTATCGAACGTTTGTATAAAAGTGTTATTTGTGTTTTTTTACCACCAATAACGTGAAAAAAGAATGGAAATAGTTTAGTACACTTATTCTCACACTGTACTCAGCGACACTCCGGGGCAACACGTATACTTGAAATTTTTCAAAGAAATAACTGTACAGAGGTACCCTACAAAGAAGCATATATGAGCGACACCTCTGATACCTTGCGTAAAGCTAGTTTACCGTTTCAACTGTTCTATTTGTGTTTGTTAACTTATAATCTCTTCTCCCCCGGGAATTTCTCATGCGTTTTCTTTTTGCAAGGATCATCATTGAGTTTTAGTCGTAAATTGTAGATAGTCTCGTGCAATTTTGAATCTTTTTAATAACTTAGCGCCTTCAAACATTTACTGATTACTAAAGGCGTACTGTACAGAAAAGTTTGGAAATTGTGGTATTTAAGACTACTTGAAAATACCACTAATAACAAACAAAATCTAGGTTCTAATACTAATCCAGTAAAATTGAAAGATGTTAAAAAAATTGTACAATTTAGTATTTTATTCCTTTCTCTCCGTCTCCATCTCCTTCTCCTCCTTCTTCTCCTCCTCCTCCTTCTCCTTCTCCTCCTCCTCCTCCTCCTCCTTCTCCTATTCCTCCTCTTCCTTCTCCTCCTCCTCCTCCTCCTCCTCCTCCTTCTCCTCTTCCTCCTCTTCCTTCTCCTCCTCCTCCTCCTTCTCATCATCCTCCTCCTCCCCCTTCTCCTACTTCTCCTCCTTCCCCTCTCCCTCCTTCTCCTCCCCCTCCTTCTCTTCTCCGTCTCCTTCCCCTTCTTCTCCTTCTTCTGCTCCTTCTACTCCTTCTAGTCCTTCTTCTCTTCATTCCTTCCTCTCCTTCTCCTCATTCCCTCCACTCCTTCTCCTCATTCTCCCCTCTCCTTCTCCTCATTCTCTCCTCTCCTTCTCCTCATTCCCCCCTCTCCTTCTCCTCATTCCCCCCTCTCCTTCTCCTCATTCCCCCCTCTTCTTTTCTTCGTTCCTAGCTCTCTTCTTCCTTCTCCTCCGTCTACTTTTCTTCCTTCTTCTTACTCTATCAGGAGAGTGGTCTACTGTCCGTTACCATGTTAGGATATCTACTTCTGCAAGTCTTTTTTTCAACTGATCTTTGTAGCGTTTACTCGGCCTTTCGAGACTTCTTCTTACTCCGTACTCTAAGAATGTTTTAGACAGTCCGTGTTCATTCGTTCTACCAATTTGTTCGGTAATTATCCATTCATTTGTATCTTTTTATGTTTTAGACGTTTTGCTCTTCCCTAAAGTCTGTAATTCTTTTTCTGTCATCGCGATTGTATCCAGCCACCAATTTTTAAATCCAAATGAGCAAGCAACACAAAATATTAATTATTTGTGATCTTAATAATTTTAAATTAATTTCCCAAAAAATAAGGATATATACAGAAAAGTTTAATAAAACCATTTTCCTTACGGGATAAGTTAAATTTTTTACAAGTAACATTGATATTGACATTAATCTTTAGGCATAATGAACGTGGCTTCTTTTAAGGCTTAAAAATCGATCCTGCTATGGTAACAGGAGCTTTGAAAGCGCTTGAAGTAAATTTCCTTTCGGACATGTTTGCACAGAAATACCCTTGTTAATTTCCTAATGACTTATGTCTACAGAATCGTTTAAGATCGTAATTATGACGACAACAACGATATTTTGTTGTAAACTGTTTTTGTTTTTAAGTATGAGACAATTTTTTTGAAAAATTATCTTTCTTTGTTAAATTACGTTTGTTTAGGATCCAATAACATGTCGTTATTAAAAGTCATTTTTGGAGCATAAATAAAATTGAAAGTTTAAAGTATTCACAAGCAGCTAAATATTTTAAATTAACCTTTATAATCAGAAATTATTCTCATTTTATTTTGAGTAGTTTTTTTATGGGGGTGGTTAAAAATATACAACTTTTATATTGCCCAATTTACTAATTCACACAGTTGAAAATGTGATAAAAACCTACTGTAATCACTCAACTGGCAAGATTCGAGATTTTCCGGAGAAATTGAACCCATAATAAACCTCCCAGAGTGCTAAGCTCGGCCGGACGCGCTAAGGAGGAAGTGCGTGCTATTGTATACAAAGTGTAGAGGACTTCAGTGGTGAAATTGAACTTTTCAGCTATTGTGTTAGAATTGTAAGAGAACTTTATTATCAGAATTGGACTTTCCTATGCTTTGGGCGAAATGTACCACGCGAGTTTTGTAACGGTCGCGAGGGAATTCGGAGTGGGGGTGGTTTTGCGAAAACCTTAGATTGAACAGGGACTTGTTGGGCAGACGCCGTGATCTGCGGGCAAGTTTACTTGCTCTTCCAACGGCCCTCGCAGGGCCTTTGGAAGTGAGTTATTAAGTTTTTTGGTAACTATAAAGTTGCTCCAAGTTCTTTAGTTGCGTTTGGCAACTATTTGGGTTGCGTTTGGCAACTGTTTGAGTTGCGTTTGGCAACTGTTTGAGTTGCGTTCGGCAACTATTTGGGTTGCGTTCGGCAACCGCTGAGTTGCGTTTGGCAACTGTTTGAGTTGCGTCTGGCAACTGTTTGGGTTGCGTTTGGCAACTGTTTGAGTTGCGTTTGGCAACTGTTTGAGTTGCGTTTGGCAACTGTTTGAGTTGCGTTTGGCAACTGTTTGAGTTGCGTTTGGCAACTGTTTGAGTTGCGCTTGGCAACTGTTTGAGTTTCGTTTGGTAATTGTTTGAGTTGCGCCCCTAGCTCTTAGCGTTTGAGCGATTAGATTGTGAATATAAGTGTATAATCAGTGTTTGTTGTTAATAAATATATTTATAGCCAAGCGAGTGTACCTATTACTTCATTAAACAAACGAAATTAATAAGTTGGTAATAATATCTGAACACCCTGTATATATTTACAATTAGTTCTGGTTTTCTTCGGATGTGGGCTTCCCAAAAATGGAAATTCAACTGGTTTTGTGATGATATTTGACGCTCCTATCCAACCGGTTGTAATCTTATACTCCTAAAATACTAAAGACCGTCTCAGGGATCCTGTCGATAATTTAAAATGCTAATATATTTGTCTGCAAAAACGTGGTTCCGCCCGGGATCGAACCGGGGACCTTCTGCGTGTAAAGCAGACGTGATAACCGCTACACTACGGAACCGATAGAAAGTGTATCAGTAGCTACAATTCGAATCCTAAAAGTAGCCTAGTTTTCACTGTATCTGATAAATATATTCCTGCAATTTTTTATAACTTTAATAACCAACAAATAAGTACTGATTTTGAAACAACTAATCTCAATTACTGGTTAACGAAAAATACTATAATAAAGTACTTGAAGTTTTTACCTAATGACCAAGATAATCATGAAAAAAAAACGATAAAATTGAATAAGTGATACTTCGTTAACTCCTATAATTTTCACGCTATTTAATTCCCAAAATAGTTTTAATCAATTCGAATGAATGATATAGTTAGGCAAAAGTATTTACTCGTTTTATTCACAATATCACGTTCAGTAGCTGCTAATTAGCTAAATGGCCACAGTTCGCCACGTAAAGGTCCGCTTACGGCTACCTAACATGCGAACGTTTCACTCGTAATCTTAAAATCTGTAGTACTTTAAATAACAACAAAAAATTCAACACGAAACGTAACGTAACTGTGGTCGTTTTAAATGCTATCAAATTGATTTATTTTGACATTGAAATACACAATGATGTTTTTATTTAGATAACTTCAATCACACGATTGCAGCTTTAATCTAAGCGTAAAAACGTATCACTTACTTGCTGGCTTGAGTAACATATTATTTTAAAACCTTATCATTATAATTTATTGTTTTGCACAAGAATAATTAGTTTTTTTTTTAATTTACGCCAGAGGTGTAATAGTCTCTTAAAACTAGTCTACAAGACTAACCATTAATTTTTATCTAAATTCTTAAACCCTGAAACTGAAAGGGCTCTACATCAGTACCTTTCATACCGGGTGTAAACGAAGCGTGTACACCCCCTTTTTTTTCTTTAGTTTTGATTTTAGATAAATGAAATTTTAGGCATATGATATGTGCAAAAAAACGGGCTTTTTGAGCACATGCACACATTTGTTTCACTTCCGGTTTCGCCGGAAATTATCCCAACTTTGTTGTTTTAAATGGAACACCTTGTATATTTTTACATTCTTGGAAAGAGGAAGCGAATTTGGATACAACTGCACTATTTTGGTTTATTTTTATAACCTCAAAATGCCGTGACCTGCATAAATTGATTTTTATTATGTCAACAATTATTGTCCAAAAAACGTTTTTGTAAATTTGACATTTAGGTTACTTTAATCGGTTTTGAAGGTTGCGGAATCGGTTTTTTGACAAAAAGTCAATTTTTTTAAATGGATCTATGGTGGTACAAGCGGTTATTTTAATGGAGCATCTTCTAACGAATCCATCGATACCAATAACTTGTATTTTTATTAAGAGTCTGCTTCAAAAACTTCAAATTACTGTGAAGATTTATTAAGAGATCCTGCTAATCGCAGTACACTGTGCATAACTACAACAAAACAAATGATCGTTGTTTTATGTTTAACTACTATAGTCATTTAATTAAAAAGTCTAAAAATTTTGGTAATCATTTTTATATAATTAGATTACTGCGATCTGATACTGATAATCTGGGCAAACCTGGTAACTGCAGTCCCAAATGATTAAATTATAAATCTCGGTATATAATATAGGTTTAATGATGGAAATGTATGTAAAGCTAAATAATTCCTTAAATAAAGCATTTCAAATTATAAAACCTATACAGCGTGTGTATAAATTGGTGGAAGCTTACACGTGACGATGTTCTTTGTAAAATTCTAAGTCGAAAATCCTGGTACCATGCTTCCTATGGCCTCAGGAACCATTTATAGAAACAAAAAATTGGTAACATTGCATACATTGATTTGCGTTTGGACATTTTTTTATCAGCAATTTTTACTTAGATATTTACAATTTTTGTTCAAACTGAAAGCCTTCAGTTCGTAAACATAGCTGCAAACTTTTGGGTATCGTAAAACACAAACTAGAAATAATTACTAGAAAAACAGAGATGACAGCTAATGACAATGTTGCCATATGTATTATTTTCATTCAAATCATTGATTTACATATTTTCAACACCAATTTTTGAAAGGAAGAACACAATATCTAGGAAAAAATACTATTCGAAATTTTTTTTTTTTCCAAATTGCAGCTTTTTCATTTGCAAGTATTAAATAATAACGCTTATTAAAGGACTAAATGTCAAAACTTTGAGGACCTCTTGCAGACACAGCAAAAGCATGGTACAACATTTTCGTATCAAGATTTTCGACTAAGAATTTTACGAAGAACATCGCCACGTGTAAGCTTCCACCAATTTTTGCACATCCTGTATTAATTGGTCAGGTCTGGTACTTTTGGTTTTCCTACCAGTCGCTAGTTTTTATTCTATTACCTTAATTTTTAAAACTTATTTAAAAATAAAGCTTTAACCAACCCAACTTAACCTGACCCCCTTTTAATGATTAAATGAATGACGGTCAGGTTAAAGGGCTGTTAGATTTTTTTTTTTTCAAGGAAACAAACAGTAATTATGATCCAGTGTAAATTTAATAATTTGGGACCACCCTTACCTGGTATGCCATTACTGTTCACTTATCATTTTGTATTGTACCAAAGATTTTTATTTATTTTTTCATTTTGCTAATTTTTTTTTTTTAATTAAATATTAATTTTGTTGATGAATACTAATACAGGGTGCAAACTTTAACTGGAATAAATTCTTTAACTTAAGAATACAGTATATCGGTAAAACCTGCGAAAACACGTCGATTTTAGTTTTTCGCCGGATACATTTCAGCAGTATTGCTTTTGGGATATCTTCATCCAGAGGGGTGCAACAACCCCTAATAATTTTTTTTTAAATGTAAGGATATGTCGAGTGGCATATCGTTGGAAAGCTCATTTAGAGAGGAATACAATGCATATATTATTTTCGAAAAATTTCAAGAGGTTATGAGGTTCATGAGCTGTGTAAATTATTTTGCTGTTACAACTTACCCCAATCATTGTTACTTCTAGCCCCAACGTTGAGGTTGGAAGTAACAGCTGTCTTACTTACAGAAAAGTAAACAAAGTTCTCACATATGCTTTACGAAACACACGAAATAAATATCTGGGAAGCAAGACAAATGTCTAATCTATCATTAAACCAATTTGGATGTAAAAATTTTGTTATCCTCTATGAGAAATTAAATAAAAACAAAAAAATGTTACTTTCATCCCCGTCTCCCTTACTTTAAATGTTATTTTCAGAATGATTTGAGTTTGATGTGTTAGTGAATAACTTCGTCAGTTTCATAAAACTACGGTTCTAATTAATTTTGTTTTGTTAATTAATCGTAATTAAAAATATAAAATACTTATGTGACAATATCATTTATTTAAAAATTTTACAATAATTACATATTAATTTAAAAAGGATTTATAACAGCGATAAACTATGGTTTACATACATTAACAATTATTTTTTTTCTTTCTGTTTACATACATTAACAATTATTCTTTTTTTTTCTTCCATAGAATTTATTATGGCTTCTTCGGTTTGTTGATGTAAAGTACATAAAAACTTTTTTATTACCATATATTTGAATTCTATCAGTTGTCGTAAGCGCAGGCCGTCCTCGGGCTTTTGCAACTTCGCAAATTCACAATCACTAGAGGAGCTGACGTGTTTTTCCCACGGATCATCATTTAATTCCCAACCATCCAACACTTTATCGCATAGGAAACATTTGACGGCATCAGGTGCTTCTTTCTTGCCAATAAAAAACAATCCTGCTTCGGCTAACTGAAAACATAAGTTTAACTTAAATGTGTATTCTTTACACAATTTTAATTTACATATCAATTCTTTAAAAATTAATAAACATACCTTTATGCGATTGCAGGCCGCATTATCATCATAAACCCATGATTTGAAAGTTGCTAATCTGTTCTTTTCATAAACCATAGCTACTTTATTTTCCAACACTTGAGAATCCTACAAATTGTTAATTATTTACTTTATATTATATACAATAAAATGATGCGTATAATACCATTTTTAAAGTACGGGTCTGATTGCAACAACTGAACAACTTGTAATGTACATGTCAGTACGGTTACCGTGAAAGAATTCGTTCAAGCTGGACAAAAAAAACAAGGTGACTACAATAACAGAAACGTTTAGAGATAAATGGATAAAACAGGGTGATCAGCTGCAGTGACTAACAAACAATAAAAATATTGTTATAAACAAGCGCTTCTTAAACTTTTTTCATTCATGACTCCATTTTTCATCACGAGATTTTTTGCGACCCGATGTATTAGATATGAAATAAAACATAAATCATTTATTTTTTTGTTAAACAATACACAGGGTGAGTCATTGGTGCGGGATCGGTCGATTGTGGCTAAACGTTTTGAGATTGAAAGTTGATTCAAACGCTATTTCATATACTTTTTTCTTCTGAACACGATAAAAATATTTTCATATACGGGTGCCCATTTTTCTAACCTGTTGTATGGGTAACTCCGTTAATATTAGAGATACAGAAACGTTTAAATTAGCAAATTTGTGCATAATTTAAAGGGAAATCTGATGCCATTTTCAAATTTGACCTACGTCATCAACTTTTTAAAATATTTTGAAAAACTGAAAAAGGTCGATTTTTTCAAACTTGAATAATTCCGTAACCATATGAGTTGGAATAAAAATAAAAATTGACTTTTATAGATATTTTTACGTAGATTTTAAATATGTTAACGAAATTTTCATAGCACTCTCGATTTCCGAGTTATAGCACAAACTTGCATTTTTTTAAATGGAAGTCATAGTTGGCTGTGGTCTTATTAAAAGGTTATTTTTTTCTCGTTTCAATAATATAAGGTTTGTTATGCTTTACTCTTGTAGTTTTTCTTTAAATAAGCAAAATCATTTTACATGTTCACAGCCTACTAATAGATGGGAGTTATCCCGTGTTGATTTTTTTTTTTTTCGATGTGACATTTAAGAGTTGTCTCTTATTGTTAGTGTAGCAGTTATTAGCCAGTTAAAAATTTTAAAAACAAAACCTCAGAGTTTGCCAAATAAAATTTATTGTTTGTTATACGTATGTCTCTCTCTCGTGTTGATCAAAATTTTTGATTGAGTTTATTGTAAATTTCAAAAACAATGTGTTCTAATGAAGAAAAAAACCACATTACTACGCTTGTAATAGAAATAGTAGAAATTCAAGTGAAATGTATTTGCAAAGATTTATGGAAAGGAGCCAACCAAGAAAGAAATTATTTTCGTTATTAGAAACCAATTTAAAAAAATACGGGTATACCAAAAAGCCTGATAATATTTCTTCATTAAAAAACATTGTTTTTGAAATTTATATTAAACAAAAATTTTGATCAACACGAGAGAGAGACATACGTATAACAAACAATAAATTTTATTTGGCAAACTATGAGGTTTTGTTTTTAAAATTTGTAACTGGCTAATAACTGCTACACTAACAATAAGAGACAACTCTTAAATTAATGTCACATCGAAAAAAAAAAGAACGTCACATCTATTAGTAGGCTGTGAACATGTGAAATGATTTTTGCTTATTTAAAGAAAAACTACAAGAGTAAAGCATAACAACCCTTATATCATTGAAACGAGAAAAAAATAACCTTTTTAATAAGACCACAGCCAACTATGACTTCCATTTAAAAAAATGCAAATTTGTGCTATAACTCGGAAATCGAGAGTGCTATGAAAATTTCGTTAACATATTTAAAATCTACGTAAAAATATCTATAAAAGTCAATTTTTATTTTTATTCTAACTCATATGGTTACGGAATTATTCAAGTTTGAAAAAATCGACCTTTTTCAGTTTTTTCAAAATATTTCAAAATTTTAATGACGTAGGTCAAATTTGAAAATGGCATCAGATTTCCCTTTAAATTCTGCACAAATTTGCTAATTTAAACGTTTCTATATCTCCAATATTAACGGAGTTACCCATACAACAGGTTAGAAAAATGGGCACCCTGTATACAGGGTGAGTCACGACGGACGCCACGGATATATTTTCAAACTGCTGTCGCAATTAGATTATGTAAGTCAATAAGGGTACATTTTAAAAATAATTTCCAACACACAGGGTGCTCCAAAAAGAGTTGCATATCAAAGTTATACTTTTTCTTATGGAATACCCTGTGTAGTTTTACATTTTTGAATTCCTCTTCAAATTTACTTCAAAAAATGTATGAGGTTTTATGCGTCTAAAAACGACCGTTTTCGTGAAAATTGCATTTTCATGAAAATGCAGTACATTCAAAAATTTTCCACATTTAGAAATTTTAAAAAGTCTGAAAAAATTCGCTTGGAAATTAGATTGAAAATAGATTATTTAACACTTTGTAGCACCTACATTTTTAAAATATTATACAGGGCGTTTTTTACGCTTGGTCAAACTTGTGAAACTTTAAACATCCATAGCTCTTTTTTTTTAAATACAACACCCTATATTTTTTTACAAAGTTTTATAGAAAATTTAATTGTGTTTCGAAAACATTCAGGCTGTTTAACACCTAAAATTGATATTTTCCGAGATATCGCGATTTTATTGTTAATTATTAGGGCAAAGTAATATTTTCAAGAAGGCTATGAAGGTAGACAGCGGTAATTTAAAACAATTGGAAAAAAAAATAAAAAACATAATTTTATCTTTTGCCTACACATTTTTGAATATTTTTTTGTAATTATTTTTTTTAATTCGAATTTTAAGCCAAACTCAAAAACAAAAATTGTTTAAAATAAGATATGTCCTACTCTACTCATTCATGATTTTTTTCAAAATTTTTCAATGATTCAGGACAAAGAAAAAAAAACAAAAAAACAGTTTTTTCAATTACCAGGGAGAAAGGAGGCAAAATTTATTGTAAATATATTTTTTATTTTATAACACCTACATAGGAAAATAACTCATTTGAAGTTTGGTTTAAAGGAGGCTAAAATAACATAAAAGTGACTTGTGCCATTTTCAAAATAAACTGCTGAAACATACAATGTAAATTACAAAAAAAAACATGTTGACAATCTTTGTGCTGGGCTGACAAATTTCACCGTAAAAATAACAAACGAACATCATCTTCTACAATATTTTGAGCGATTTTAAAAAAAAAATAAGTTTTTTTTAACAAAATCAAATCAGTTTACTAATAAGCCATTTCCAACAAGGAACAGCCAATGAATAATAATATTCTGTCACTGCTTTAATTATTAATTACTCATGCTTGTGTTTCATTATTAATTCCTCTTGCGAGAAATATTAAACTTGAAAACCGCGTCGCATTGCGGAGTGATGTTCCTGAATGAATGAGCAGTGACCCGATTTGTTGCAACTTCTGTATACGGTAAACGTGTGACCTTATTTCTGTAATGTGCTCAAAGTAAAACATAACGCCATTTATCCAATTTATTTGTTTCTGATTAGTATTTAACCCAGTTGCTACTGACGTAAACTTAAGGGCGCGTGTATATTATTTCTTGAATCAACCAACAGTGGTAAGAATATCTTCTGTGGTAAAAATGACCTCTATTGTGCGTATTTTGTTTGAACACTGGAAGAGCTTACCTAAACCAATTACTTTTATAATAAAAATAGATTTAGTTGCTGTAAAAATGAAAATTTGAGCAGTGGTATGCGTAATTTAAACAGTCTGTTGTTTTTTTTATCGATTTGTATTTAGTTTTCATAATTAATATGTATAGAAATTGCAGCTACAAAAACTGTTTTTGTTGAGAATTAACACTACCATAAAAACATAGATAATAAACAATTTTTGAACGCAGTGATGGATGTTTTGTAAGACGCTATGCTGGTAAAAAAAATAACACAAGATTATTTGAATTCACTGATTTTTAGATCAACTGTATTACAGAATCAGTTGTGAAAAAATCAATACATTTTTTTTTAAATATACTCTTCAATTATACTCCCAAATTAGAAGCTTAATATGGCTTTGTTTTTCATGACAGTGACCTACTAAAAAACCATTAATTTTCTTCTCTTTATTATTTCTCTTTATTCTCTTTATTATTTCTCAAATCATTCAAATATTTTAGATTTGTTAGACTAACTTGTTAGACTTGTTAGACCATTGTTTCTAAAATAGTGCTAGATAGAAATAACATTGAAAATAATATATTGAAAAAGGTGAACGAATAATATTATTTTTCCGACGACCACTATGTAAAGCGAGTAATTTCGCACGACTTACTACTACTGAAAATGACAAATTGCGCATGACACCGGAAATTGTGTGCAAAGTGCACTTTGCGTGTGTAAAGTGACGATTTCCGCTACATTACACACGCTAAACGCGCTGTCAAGTTAACGTGAAGAAAATCTAACCTCACAAATGTCAAGTGTCACCAACGTCAAAAAAATGTTATTTTCACAATTTTTTTGCAGAATTAATGATTATGTCTAAATGGTCGTCGGAAAAGCATAGTGTACAACTCGTGCTGAATAGTATATTGTACAACTAGTGCTGAAAGCTGAATATTTCACACGAGTATGACAGTTGAGCCACGAGCCGTCAGGCGAGTGGCTCAGTCATACGAGTGTGAAATATTCTTTCAGCACGAGTTGTACACTATGCTTTTCCGACGACCATTTAGACATAATCATTAATTCTGCAAAAAAATTGTGAAAATAACATTTTTTTGACGTTGGTGACACTTGACATACTGTCATACTCGTGTGAAATATTCAGCTTTCAGCACTAGTTGTACAATATACTATTACAGCGTTCTTTGTTTATATTACATTTAAATTTTGGAGCGGTAATACCATTAAGTGCTTAATGCAGTTTCAATTAATTTTAAACATAATGGTTCCAATGCAGTGTTATAGAATTGATCGATTCGATTGTGGCATCAAATTATGATTAATTACACTTTTTGAACAGCGTTCAAGTTAATAAAAGATGCCTATCCATTCCATATTTATTCAAGCGATTAATTTACTGATAGCATATCGACATTATACAAACTTTTACTTTCTAGACTTATTTATATCATTAATGAAAACAAATATTTGATATATTTAGTATGATTTTGATAAATATGATAATCGTTTGTTGTAACTTTGAGCGAAAGCAATAAAGATTAGAAAGTAAATATTGCAAGTGCCACCTAGTATAATGAATTATAAACGTAAAAATTATTTCAATAAAACGTGATTTTTTAAACGGAAATAGACATTGGACGTGTAATATATTTGTTTAAACAAAAACCTTAATTTAAAAACATTCTTGAAGTATTCAAATAATCTATTTCCTTTCAAAAACAACCAAGTATAATGTTTGTAATATTCACCATTTTAATATTTTTTTGTTTCTCTTGAAGATACAAAAATTTTCAAAAAAGTATATTATATACAGGGTGTCACTCAAAAGACGCCGCAAGCTGTAACTCCGTTGTTTGTGGTCCGATTTTGGTGAACAAAAAAATAAATGAAATGGCTCCTCAAATACTATAAACTGATTTCAATTTTTTTCAAGTTGAACTTAAATGTCAAACGATAGTAATTTTTTTTTCCAAATGGCACCATCTATTTTTTTTTACTTAATTAAATCTGGTAGACATTTTTTTTTTTCTAAATTTAATGATGTAATCATAAGTTAATTTTATTGCTAAACTAATAAAAAATAAAAGTTTAACTAAAATAAGTAAGGTTTCACAATCTATTACTTTTAATACTGGTTCAACTTCTAATTCTTCTCTTATGTCTTGGTTCCCGATTTTGTCTCTTCTGATTACCCCCTCAGGTATTTCATTTCCGTAGCCAGTACTCTGCTTTTTTGTTTCTTTGTTGGCACCAATGTTTCGGAACCAAAAGTAAGTACAGGCCTGTATACCGCTTTAAAAACTTTGATTTTTGTCCCTTTCAATATTTCTTGTTTCCTAATGAAGCTATTATTTAGACTTCCGTATATTTTTGTTGCCACTTTTATCCTTTCGTTAATTTCTATATCCTGCCTCCACTTTGCTTCAAATACACTTCCCAGATAATTAAAATCCTCCACTTGTCATCATTTGGTCGTTCAATGTTATGTTAATATTTTTCTTTTCTTTTGATATTAACATTACCTTAGTCTTCTCTACATTTTTTTTCCACGGTTTTGTATGAGGCGCCGTTTGTGTCAAAAAGAAATTTGCAAAATAAATAACATTTCGTACATAAATATACAAATATACAAATATTTAGTCAATTTCACATTTAAATTTTTTTTTTTTTTGACATCGGTAATAATTTATCAAGAAAATATTTTTATATATTTCGTGTACATTCCACATTTATATTTTTTTATATTTTTTTTTGTTTTTTTGATACCTTTGGTTAATAATTTATTTTTCAAGAAAATATTTTTATTTATTTGCACACCAAAAAAAATTTTTTTTTTCACTGCAATTATGTACGTTATTATACAACAGATGGCGCGCCACTCACCATTTGTGTTTAATTATGAACTGCTGCTTGTTGAATTATATTAAATGTTAATAATCTTCTTCTATACCTATAGTGTGCTTCTGGAAATACCTAATATTTTAGAAATAATTGTCCATTTTAAACGAGATTTCCTAAGGAAGGTAATTTGTTCTGCTTATGCAGGCAGCTGTGGTCTTCCAGTTGACATGCTGTGAAAAAAATAGTTACAATTACCTTAAAAAATTGCAAAGAGTATACGTATAAGTACCGCCTTTAAATTGGAAGTCGCAAACGTCAAATATAGTTAATTTGCTTCGCAGCAGTTCAAAATTAAACACAAATGTTGGGTAGCGCGCCATCTGTTGTATAATAGCGTACATAATTGCAGTGAAAAAAAAAATTTTTTGGTGTGCAAATAAATAAAAATATTTTCTTGAAAAATTAATTATTAACCAAAGGTATCAAAAAAATAAAAAATTAAAAAAATATAAATGTGGAATGTACACGAAATAAATAAAAATATTTTCTTGATAAATAAATTATTACCGATATCAAAAAAAAAATAAAAAATTCAATGTGAAATTGACTAAATATTTTTATATTTGTATATTTATGTACGAAATGTTATTTATTTTGCAAATTTCTTTTTGACACAAACGGCGCCTCATAGTTTTGCTTGCATTTCAAAACTAATTTGTTTTTTTTTATGTTCTTAATGTCTATTTTATCTGTGTATTACCAATAATTTTAACATGAAAAATTAGGTGTATCTTGTTGAAAAACATTTTTGGTCGATATTCATCCAAGTACTAACAGATATGAACCTGACAACAACAAAAGCTTAATTTATTAAATCGTAATTTAACAAAAAAAAGTGTTTCTGTTCTTCGAAACACGAAATTTCGTTATCTACTTACATTGAAAATATATGTAATCCCTTAATGTTTCCGAAAAAAATTGATGGCAAAAAATTAGGAGATCTTTACGAAAGAAAACAAGTCGTAAAATTGTATCTCGCCAAACCAAAATATATTTTAGGCACTAAACGTACGCCTTTTTGTCTACTTCCTGGTTTTGAATCCTACAAATCTTCGGCAAGTAACAGTATGTATCGACCGCTAAAAACTACGTGGGAAACAAAGGACGAGATAATACAGAGTGTTCCATTATATTTTTTTCCTTCTGTTAATTCTGTAACAGCTAGAACCAATTTAATGAGCAAAAGTTTATAGAATTTAAAGCTGATTTCATATGTTTTTAAAATTCAGCTAACTTAAACCGTTTCAAAATTGAACCCAATAATCCAGTATTTTTATTAATCCAAAAACAGTTTTTTATTTAAAAAACAAATACAATCATTCGATTCTTCGTATTTCATAGGATAAAAATATAAATATATAGAGAAAGCTTTTTTTTATAGGCCGTTTAGGCTCACAGATCCGTGGTTGTCTTCCACTCTTTTCTATTTTTAACTTTGGTCTTTCAATCTCTTACACCCTTTTCTTTAAGGTCTGATGGCACTGCTTCTCTCCACCGTCTTCTCGGTCTACCTTTCTTCTTCTTGTAATTTAGTGTTTTCCAGGCTATCATTTTGGTGTTCGTCCATCTGCCATTCTTTCGAAATGACCCAGCCACTGTAATCTTTTCGCTTTTATTATCAAGTTTATTGCTGGTCCCTTAGATATTTCATAAATTTCCCTGTTTGTTCTTCTCTCATATCCTTGTTCTGTTTTCCTTCCACCCAAAACTCTTCTAAGTATTTTCCTCTCCCATCTCTGCAATCTTTCCTGTGTTTTCTTGTTCAGTATCCAAGTTTCGCAGGCATATAGTGCTGTTGGTCGCAATACTGTTTTGTAAGGGCGGAATTTACCATCTCTAGATAACTGTTTCGCCCTTAGTAGTTGGTTCAAGGCTCCAGCACATTTATTTGCTTTTGTTAATCTCGCCTCTATTTTATTTTCTACCTCAGAGTTTTTCGTTATTCTGGCACCCAGATAGACAAACTCATCCACTTCTTCCAACCTCGTCTTTCCCAATGTCGTAGTTATTTCTAGGATTGCATTCTGCTGCCTTCCTCCAATAGATATAACTTTACATTTCTTCTGTTTTAATTGCAACCCCATCTTAAAATATATGTATATATTGTATAATTATCACCAAAAAAAAACCGTAATATTGAATTTTTTGTTGTTGTTATTTTTGGAACTTTAATTTGAAAACTGATTTATAATCAACTCAAAATGCTAAACCCGATTATCAATTACACTCACTTTCCACTACTTGCAGTTTCCCAGATCGCAATAATGAGAAAATATAGTGGAGCACCCTGTATACTAAAGAATAACGTGTAAAAAATGTAAATCATAGTCTGTGAAAAATGATTTAAGCATGCATTTTTGTTAGGAACAATTTGAATTCATGCAAAATTAACAAATGAATTTAATCGTCTGAAGAAAACGGTAGTTTTATAAATAAAAATAGGCAAATATATTGTACTAATAACTTTTGTTGTTGTACAGTTAACAGTATAAGTGGTTTTTGAATGTTTGAAAAAAAAATGTACGTGGGGATCAAAGATTAAAAGTGCAGGCTGCAGGATATTGACAAGGAAATGTGCTTATGACCAAAATCCGACTTGCAGCAGCGGTCGGCCTACTGCACGATAGGTCATTACACCTTGCATGCAAACCAACTAACCAGCTGAGTAACTCTTTGACGCAGAAGTGGCGTGCGTTATACCCACTATTTATATGCAACGACCTTGCTCAGGCTGAATTTCACTGTTAATCATTCTATAAAATTAAATGTTAGTAGGTTGTGCACCGTTATGTAATTGTATCAGTGCCTTATACGAGACGCAGGATTGTGAAACGAAAACCTATGTGTTTTATCCACAAAATTGTACCAAACAAAAGGGCGTGAAATTACGAAAAATTTACCAGGTTACGAGTTCAGCTTATTATAAAATTTCGAAACAAACCTATTCATCATAAAAAATATAGCATACTCTAATGCCAAACAAAGTAATCGTTTTTTATGAGTGCAACTTTTCTCATGGACCCAAGAAGCTAAACAATTGTTTTTTAAAAAAACATTTCCCATTTTTACCGTTCGTTGCAATATTGATGATCTATTTTTCAGAAAACTATATTAAAAATTTGAAAACACAGTTTAAAAAAACGCTAGTGCCACCCCCAGAGCTGCTTTCTGTAATAGGAACATTTTGTATAATTTTGCCAATTTTTTAGTTCTTAAGAAACTCCGTAGTTGCCCATATATTTAACCCCATTATTAATCTCTTTAAAAGCGGTATTCTGGGCTGTGTTTTAGGATGAATCATGAACTATATGAGGGTGCCCGGTATCGTTAGAGATGGAAAGATAGTTGAACTAGCAGAAACGTGTGATATTACTTGCTATACACCGAAAATAAATATATTAGGCCCAGTTATTAAAACATCCTGAAACTAAAACAAAAATAAATTGGAAAAATTCAGTATCTTATCTTTGGGAACTAATTTAGACATTTAATTTACATGTTTGCCGTTAGATTTCTTCCATAAATTTGAAACCATAATGTCCTATTACATTTTGAGTTAATGAAATAAACAGGGTGTAGAATTGGATCACGCACATAGTAATTCAATGTCAAGATTTTAAAAGGTATTATGTGTTCGTAGAAAAAGTAAGCTACGTAACACGAGTTGTAAGGATTACGCACTCGCGGAAATATGCACTCACCGCTACGCGGCTCCGTACGTAACTTTTCCACTCGTGCGTAATATGCTTCTTACAACTCTTATTGTTATGTAATATACTATAATATTAGCTCTTTGCTATAAAAATTATAGAAGTAGTTGCCCGAAAAAGTAAAATAATCAACTATGTTTAGAGTACTACAATTTTATTACCTTCAATCAAATGAGAAAAGCATATATTTTAAATTATTTCTTTTTTAAAGGAAATATATTGTTATGAATCAAATGTTTCCGGTACGTGACGTAACAGTTATTATTTTACTGCGCGTAGCCCAATTAAAATATTAGTATACTAAAGAACGTTATGCAACACTCGTTTGCATAAACCCACTGATATTTTCAATGCACGTGTCTTATTCTTCGCAGAATATCGATTTCGTCTAGCGCGAATGCCCAAGAAAACGAATGAATACTAAAGAAGTTAATTTATTTTTGGCTCAAACAAATAATCCAAGTTGCCATTATCGAAGCAAACTTTACTGTAATATATTTTGCACGGTTTATAAACAATTGTTTATTAATAATAAAAATAAAAATTCTATGAAAAACTAGTGTCGTCTTAGATAAACTAAAAATATACTAGAACATTTTAAATGCATTTAAAAAATTTATTATCAGCGTTCAAAATGCATGTTGTCGCTGTCTAGTGTTATTAATATTAATGGGTACCTATTCGATGATTTCTCTTTTCAAACAGTTTGTGTATATCCGTGTTCAATAAATTAAACTTTTAAAAGGTTTTATACGGTTAATGAAGTCCATATTTAACTACTCGAAATTCACATAACCTACTGCGTCAAAAAATAGCAATTATTTTTAAACTTTAATTCATCTAGCATAATTTTTAACTCGAGAAATTTGCAATTATTAAATGTTTTGTTTTGACATTAAAAAAGCTATAGACAGAGATCCTTCAGACTTACTTAGTGTAAAGTCATAAAGCTAAGCCATTGTCCTTCGAGCCGGATCAACGTATACATATGAAATTTACTGTGATCTATAAAATACTGCGTTATAAATTTCATCAAAAGCTTATTCTGTCATTTTGATCACTAGAACTCAGTTTCTCACTTTTCAACGCATGTCATTCAAATTAAAATCACTAAACTACTTGCAAAGATCTTCTTCTTCTTCTTCTTGTACCTTTCGGTGTCGAGGTATGCTTTTCTATTTCTGTATTGTTTCTCCATTCCTGTCTGTCGTTAGCTAATTATGGCACATCTCCCCAGCTGACTCCTTTTTCTTCTAGTCTCTGCCTCACTTCTTTTCCCCATTTTATTATAGGTCTTCCTCTTTTCTTTTCCCCTCCATCTGCATTTTCCATCTTATTTTCGCGTATCTACTTTGTGGCATGCGTAGTAGATGTCCAAGCCATCTTAATTGATTCGTCTCCATCTTTTTCTTTATATCTGTTACTCCTAGGTTATTTCGGATTTTTTTCGTTACTGATTTTATCGATCAGTCTACATCCCTCTATTATTCTCAGAAATCTCATTTCCTGTATCTGTATTCTTTGTTTTTGTATTTGTGTTAGTGTTAGTGTCCAAGTTTCTGCAAAGATATGTTTCGAAAGATATATGGTTATATACTTGAATCAGTTTCATTTCGGGATATTTGCAGTGACTAAATAAAAGCACAAAATCATGTGCATATTTTCTAGGAAAATTTCATTTGTCTCATTTTACACGTGCATCTACCTAAGTACATTACATTATTTTTGTTTGCGTTATTATAAATTTAAAATAATGTCAGATGTACGTGATTCTACCTTGCATGTCTCAGATAAAATGGAATAATAAAATAGTATACCTTTATTTATATCTCACGACATCAACAAACAATGCAAAATATTTTATTTGCAGTGTTCTAGTTGTATAACTACAAAAAAAAAATGTATTTATGGCCAAGGAATAATAAAAATTTCTACATTTGTAGGAACCTTTTCAGAGAGCTTGATCCTAGAATAAATTTCGCGTTAAAGCTGAGCGCAAAATAGCATCTTTCGTGTAATCTAAGTTGTCCCAGTTCTAGGAACTCTACCGATTTAACTCGAAAGTTGTAAGGAATATAAATGTATGAAATTGTAGCTAAAGCCCACGGATTCCACAAACTGAGAGCGTCGAAATTATTAATTTTGCTGAAATATTTAAACTGTTTGTATGGAACTTTATATTTTACAGTTTCATAGCAAACAAGAAACACCCAAAGAAATATTAAATAATATTTTCTTACAGTATATAAAACTTAAGGAACCGTAAACTAGGTCAGTACTCTTAAATTAAGCAAATGCTTGTGCAATACCACACGATCAAAAGATAATTTTATACTTGTGAAACCTTCATATTTACTCCGCCCTTTTCGTAGTTTCACAATATCATATAATCTTTGTGTTTTGATAGAAGTATATAATATAATAACACTTAAAAAATGTACAGAAATGTTTGAATTTTAAACATAAATGTATCTAAGTTTAAAGAATCTTAGGTATCTTTTTGCTAAAAAGAATCGCTGTTTAAAGAAAATCTATGCCAATTTTAAGACTACAATGTACTTATATATATACCTTTGCAACAACTTATTGTGCTCACACTTTACACAGATCTGTGATTTACATGTATTAGATCATTGCTAAAAATTCAGTAAAGACATTTTGATTGCAATGTCATTTTGAATCCAACTATTACACTATAACTGTTTCTTGCAAGATAATAATAATAAAAAACAAGTATTAAGGTACAATATACGTAAGGGAAGTGTCGGTATCTATGCTCAGTTGTGGTGTTACGTAACTACAGTATTTTTAACGCCCATTACTTATATATAACGCTTGTATTTAATGTTTCTTACATAAGTTAATCTAGTGATAATATTATATGCTAACGTTGTTGATTAAGCACACTTTTAAAGTTAAATTAACATGTTCAATTCGCATAACCTTGGCTTAAAAGGAGCAATGCGCACACGCTATGTACTTGGTTCTTCCGCTGCAATAAGTACCTAACTACTTAAAATAATTATTCCTAAATAATAAGTCCATAACCAATAATAAGAAAGTCAAACTTATGGCGATAAAAAACAAAGTATAGCAATGTTTTAAGATACTGTTTACAATAATTGTTAGAGAAAATCAAGAGTTAAAAATCGATGTTCAGGAATTAACAAAGAAAATAACATTATTAAGTGTGTAAAAATTCTTGTTAACATTTAATCCTATATTGTACTGTGTATTGTTAACATCCTATCCGCATTATTCTAAAAAACGTATTTGAAAATGAAAGCTTGGAGTGAAATGCAGCAACACATCCTGTACAAGTTCAGCAAATTTAATATACCAAGGACATTAATGAATCATGATGTCAGTTACAGTTGAACAATACGGTTTGGAGTAATGAACGCCAATTCAATTTATGTTAATTGGGCATTGCCCCTAAGTTAGTCACTTAACATAAAGAAAAACAATACAGATACTTTTATTAGCAAACAAATGTTTAAACGGATAAATGTTAAGTGTCTGAAAAGTTAAGTAAGATATTCTTAAGTCTGGAGGTTAAATTACAAACGAAAGTCGATATTTTTTGGTTTGCTCTTTAATATTCAGTCGCTTTGGTAAAAATACTTCCGTATTTTATTGAGTAGGCCACATTTCACGCTCAAATCTAGCGTTTTGATGGTTACCTTGTTTCTCGATAGAGTACTATGCGGGTCTTGTGCATATAATAAAAATTAATAGAGTGCAATTGTTCGTATCCTTTATTTTTCTTAACTTTAACATACGAGGCATGTACAAAAAGCACACCATTTTTTTAGTAGATAAATATATTTTACTGGCACTTAAGGTCTCTACTCACCTACCAATTTGTCGGTACAACCGACCGACCATTCCGATAAATTGTTTAATGTGTAGTCTGTCACCCGACCAACCCGACAGTTGGACAAGTTGGAACGGTCGGGTGGCCAGACCATCCAACAAGCCAATTACCCCACCACATTCCTCTAAGCCAAAAGAATAAAAAAAAGTTATGACGTTTATGCTGTGTTGGTTGGACTGGTCGGGAGGTGTGTAGACAACACCCAACACGGAGTTTCCGACGGTCGGCTCCGACAAGTTGGATAATGAGTAGAGGCCTTTAAATTCATTATGCAGTAACTTTGAGAGGAAAAACAAACACTAAACCCACACCGAAACATTATCTGAGTTTCTTTTACAAAGAAATACGTTTCAGTAAGAAGCAAGACGTTTATAACCAATTAGTTGAAAAGAAAAAATTGGTTTTGCAAACATTCGTTGATTTTGGTTGGTTTGACATGTGATTACATCTTGATATTGATCAAGAGACATTAATAAACAACTACAGAAAAAAATACGAAAAGATTTATAATTACCGGCGTCCAGGTGATAAATTCATCTTAAAATGAAAACGTTATTGTTTCAATAATAATTGTTGATCGGTTTTCTGTAGTTCTGTCTTTATATCTGTCGTTTTTTGTTCCTGTGGTATACTGACATATGACTATTTTGGAAATTTTCAGTAATAATTAATACCCCTACGAACTTTTCAAAATGAAAATGTAATTGAATTTTCTTACGTTTAAATTAAGGTTTCTTAAAATTAATTATAAATTTATTCATTAGGATAAACTATCACAAATTTGTTAGTAAAAGATAAAATTACAACTTTCTTGTTTCTTTTTTTAATTTTTCCAAAATAACCGCCTACTTGAAAATATTACGCTGCCCTAATAATTAACAATAAAATCGCACTATCTCGGAAAATATCAACTGTAGGTTTAAAACAAGCTTAATGTTTTTGAAGGACAACTAAAGTGTTTATAAGACTAAGTAAAAATAAGTTATCGATGTTTAAAGTTTCACAAGTTTGACCGAGCGTAAAAAAACGCCGTGTATAATATTTTATAAATGTAACTAGCGCAAAGTGTTCATTAATCTATTGTCAATCCAACTTTTAAACAAATTTCTACTGCCTATTCAAAGTTTTTAAATGCTGAACAATTTTGCAAGTGATGTGTTCCTCAAAATTTTTATTTTAATGTAAATTTGACGAAAACGGATGACTTTAGACTTTAGACACATTGACCCATATAGCATTATACATTGAAGTAAATTTAATTGGCAATCTAAAAATATACAAAGTGTTCTAAGTTCTAATCCAAATTTTAAAGTTTGAGTCAGTTTCCGGTTCAACCGGAAGTCATATTGCAACCCCAATATTTCATCGAATTTGGAACATACGATAATGGCCAGATACCAAATTTCATTGCAATATCTATAAGTGTTTTAGATATTTGCCTGTTTCCGTATTTTTGCGCAGCACTGTATAGTGTATACATTATATGACTTTTTCAATGTATGAAAAACTTTTATTAAGAGCTTGTTAGTAGGTTGCATTTGGATTCCTATGCTTTTGCCTAATTTGCAATTCCACAGCTTCTTATTTGGAGTTTATATAAGTTGTCTTTTATCGTAATAATCTTATACATGATTTTTATAATTAACACATTGCTTACGGTGCATATTTTTTAAGAATCTTTTAATGAACATCTTTGCGTTTCAAGTATTCTCCAATTTCAGCCGTAGCAGCAATTTATCGAGCAAGGACCCTTTAGATTTGACGTAATCTACTTTACTTTGCTACGTTTTTATATGATATTTTTTTATGTACATAAACGATTTTATTACGTTCTCTTAAAGTTAATAAACGGAGCAAGTCACAGAGCGAGCAACTTTTAAGAAAAACTGCCTACAGAGTTTCCTATGACACACGCGTGGTCGCTGGCAAATAGACAGAGGGAGCGAGTCAGCTGTAGCGGTTGCCAAGAGAACCGAGGGGCCAGGGGGCCCCATACACTAACTCCTGAAGTTTAACTGTCAGTCCAGTAGAACCGGCTTCGCGGCTCGTTGGCAGTACCTGTTTAAT
This sequence comes from Elmis aenea, assembly GCA_947652605.1. Lineage (NCBI taxonomy): Eukaryota > Metazoa > Arthropoda > Insecta > Coleoptera > Elmidae > Elmis > Elmis aenea. The sequence continues at coordinate 2,755,271 of OX393576.1, read as the reverse complement.
TGCAGAAATGTGATTTAAAAAAATACAGTTTCATTTGCAATTACCTAGTTGCGAACACGGTTACTGTATTTTTGTTACACATTCATTCGCAACCAAACTAGTTAATATGTGCTAATCAATTATAAATAAATAAATAAATAAAAAAGTTATTAGGGTATCAATGTGCGAGAGACATCTTGCAAGTGCTTCAATTGTTTTCCGGTTATTGATTTAGTCTGTATAAACGGTCAGTTCCTGCAATAACCGTACTGCAGGTGTAGACTCCTGCTGAGTACCAACAATTTGCCTAAAAAAAAAAAATGAAACCGGACCTTAAGTAGCTAACAACAGATGCTAGACACGTTCGAATTTACCCGGTGCCTAAATATGGGATAAAGCGTCCTTATTTATTAGGGAACAATTTCCTGCTGACAACATTTAACACAATTTATTCTTAATGCCGCGTTTAAAAACATCCTGCAATTTCAGTGACGTTTTTGTCTTGCAATTATTCAAAGTTAAACCGGATAAATAAGTGAAACACGCATTTTAAAAAAAAAAAAACTTGCCAAACCTGCACAAACTTTTTTATATTAAAAAGATCAATGAAATATTATAGTAATTCTGAGTATCTGTGTATGAGTGACTCTGTAATGCTGTGCTTTGTACAAGGATTCGATGATAAAGGGAAAAATGGGAAGGATGTTAAGGAAGCCAGATTTCAAATCGTCAAAAATAAATTTCTTCGAAAATCCAGGTATGTTAAAAACCAGCGTTAACGTTCATTATTATTAAACAAAAAAACCAATGGTTTATGTATTTCATGTTACGTGTATGTATGACAAAAAAATCGGTGTTATGATCTTTAATTTTAGTAATTAATTATAGTATTATTAAGGCCCAATTAACCGAAGTAACATCCAGTTGAAATTTATGTTTTACATATAATTTTTGTTTGATAAAGTTTACCAGTAAACGTTCATTCTTTTACAATTAATTTGCCCACAATTATAACATTAACTCTTCTACGTTAAAAAATCTTTTAATGAATAGAGCAGACCCTTTAAACTGTTATAGATTTTTTTTAAAGGATGTTTTTACAAAAAAAAAAATTGAAACTTCTATACTACAGGGTGTTTCATAAATATTGCGAAAACAACAGGTGGTGACTCCTTATCGAAAATTAAGGGGGGTCTCTCATACAAATTTTTTTCCTTAGACGTCTCCTTTCTGAGTTACACCCCCCTAAAGGGGAGCGTAAAATTAGGTTACCCAATATGAACATAAACAAACTATGGCAACCACCAAAATGAATCGTTTTATATTGGAATATTTGATGGTTCATGTTGACTTATTTTATTTTTTACTCAAAAACGGTAGGTTTAAAGAGAACAACTAAAGAACAAAAAAAGTTTCTAAACAAATCAATCTTTCAACAAAAAAAAAATTGCAAAATTTTAACCCACCAAAAAGTTCTGATAAAAAAATCAACAGGGGTCATACTTTTCAGCCTCCTGTGAAGGTGGGAGTTGATTGAAAATATTAATACGGGAAACCTTTTAATAAGTATAAAACATCTACCAAATATCATTCTTCTACATTTATCCAGATTTGAGAAATAAAATAAAAATCTGCATATCATTGCTTTAATCGATATACTTTAAGTTCATTTACTTACACTAAATCTATTTTTCTTTCGCTTTTTGCTTCGCTACACAGTTGCGCTTCGTCAAAGAGATGCTATTGATGAAAAACTTTGATCACATCAATCCTCTCAGCTAAAAGCGTCAACTTCTCTGTTTGTTAAATAGAGCTAAAAAGACAAACGATTTAAAAAAAAGTAAAAGTTTAATTACTTAATTATTTTTCAAGTTAAAAGAGGATCAAATAGCAATCGTCATTGTCAAGTTGCTCTTGCTCGTCAATCTAAAACGAATGGGTTTTCTAATCTGAGCGTTAATTCAAAAGTTTTCTTATTTGCAAACTAAATTACCGACGCCATCAGATTTCTAGCAAACATGCGAATAAAAATACAGTAATTAAACCAATAAACAGTTGAGTGTTATAAATAACTTAAGCCTGCAGTTGTTGGCTTGACGTAAAATAAGAGATTTTTGCTCAAATATGTGGTTGTAACTTAACAACAAAGCAATGTCAGTCAGTAATTGACTAATAATTTTAAACGTCGCGAAATAAATTTTAAAAATTCTATATTTATATTATTACCAGCGTTTATATATTTTATTCCCCTGTCGAAAAAATAAAGTCGCCAAATTATACAACGTAACACTATCTAAAACTTCTGTCAACAACTATGTACGTCTGAAATTGTAATAATGAGCTAATTCAGTTTTTCCGTTCGCATAATGCCTGTTTTTTTTGTTCTTTAATAACAGTAGCTCTCCCAAATAAGACCAAATTGTAACAATTGACCTACTTTGTCACTCTTATCGTTTACAAGAAGCCCTTGTATTTAGGACAGCATATATAAGAACCATTTTTTTACACTTTAACATCTTGTTAAGCATTGATGTGCCATCGTAACTTAACAACATAAAGTTTATAGATTTCTTATTATTTCCTTGCCGTATTTGTAGCACGAGGAAGACGAAGTCGTGAAAAAATTTAAGGCCGAAAATTTTATCGGACCGATATATGAAGCTACCAGTAAAATTCTCCAATTAGTTACAGTTTATCGTGTCCCTCTATTTAAGCAGAGTTTACAAATATATGTGTATGGAACACAATCCTGTTTACTTTAAATATAGTCAAAAAGTTAAAAAACTTATTTTTAACGTTGCAGATAATAAGTATCAAAAAATCTGGAAAACGTTAATTCAACCGGATAAAACTGGGCTTTCAAAAATGCCAGTATAATCTGTTAACCTTGGTTGTGTAAGGTATTTGTAATAGTACTGATTAGAGTTAATGTTTAACTTAACTTATCTGTACGAATTTCTTCTATTCCTTTTTGTTCTTCGTCATTCTTGTTGCCTCTGTCCAGTTCTTGTTTCGTTGCTTTAAAATCAATGCCACTTCATCATTCCATGTTTTTTTCGGTCTCCCCTTTTCTCTTTTATTCTGTACTTTTGCTTCCCATATCTGTTTTACTTGTCTTTTTTTGCTGCATTCGGTTGATGTGTCCAAACCATTTCAGCTGGTTTCTCTCAATCACACTATGTACTGACACCACATCTAGTTCTTCTCTGATCTGTTCGTTTCTTATTCTGTCTCTACGTGTGACGCCCTTTACTGCTCTTAAGTATTTTATCTGCATAGCTTGTAATCTGCTTCTCTGTGACTGGTTTAATACCCAACTCTCACTTCCATACACCAGGGTTGGTATGAATACTGTCTTGTAAATAGTCATTTTTGTTTTTCTGCTTATTTTTTTTTTCTTATTATTGATCTATTCATACTATGATATACTTTTGCTGCACTATTTATTCTTTCTTTTATCTCATTGTCTGTGTTACCTTCCCTCTCTATCCAAATTCCCAGATATTTATACTCTTCCACCTGTTCTATTTTTTCCCGGTTCAGTTCTATGTTAAGGTGCTTTTGTTCTATACCTATCATCATAACCTTTGTTTTGTTCGTGTAAATCTTTAATTTCCTTTTCTTTAATTGTTTTTCCCACACCAATAAGTTTTCTTGTAACGCCTTTTCCGTTGGGGCACACATCAGCAAAGGCACATTCTGATATGTACACTAGCATTAGCTTATTGAAACCAATATGTATGTAAAGCTGTCGAACAGGGCATTTAAACAAACTTAAAAATGTGTGCTAATAATACTTTAATAAAGGTCTCGAGAAAGTTCTTAATTAGTAGAAAAGACATCAACTTGCAAACTAATTACAAATGCTCAGTGTTTTCACGATAGTCTGCCAGAAAAAAATTAACGGAAATTACGGTCATCAGACGGCGGCAGTTCTTGCTTCATATGAATTTCCTTAAAACACAATGCGAGTTTAATAAGTTTAGCAATTCATGAATGGTAGGAGTATGCGTGAAACAATATGAAAATCTCTTGAATAAATATCATACATATAACCTCGAAAGTAGTAATCTAATGTTAATTTATTTCCAGAATATATTTGGCGAAACAACTTGTATAAATTTCATTTTATTCGCACTTTCGTTTGTTTAATTAGAATACAATACAGCCACAACAAAATAAAAAATTACACTACAGCTTGCTAAATTGTATTGTTAAGTATCTATGAACTAACAATTGTGTGTTAATTTTCGGTAGTAATACCTATACCAAGTGCATTGAAAATTATCGATAATTTTTGGTAAATATGCCCGAATGCAAGTTGTGCTGAAAAAAACACGTGTGCGCGAGGGATTTTTTCTGATTCAACTTGCATGAGTGAAGATTTGTCAAAAATTGTAGATTATTTGCATGCACGTGTTATATTTTGTCAGAAAAATTCCTTCGCCTAACCTACCTGTCAAATTAAATGCATGTTATGTCAAATTTTGCGAGTACTGTCAGAATGGTGCGTCAAGGGTGTGGTTTAATATATATTAAAGTAACGCTACTGATCGCCGAAATTCGTCAAAACATTTATCAAGACCAAAATATTTAATTCCCTCTCCAAATGTATATTTTCGACCAATCACTAACTCAGATTTCTTAGAATCGACCAATAAACGCATGAAAATCTGTTAATTGCGAAAAGGATATTATCATTGTATGATTATGTTTATTGGTCTTTTAGTATTGTTATTGGTCGAAAACGCAAAATTGACAGGAGAATCAACATCTGACATGTAAAATTATTACCGTGTAATAATGCTCCTATTAGTAGTCTCTAGAAGATTTAAGTTTAGTGATTGGTTGAAAATGCAAATTTGACAGGTGAAGGAAATTTTCATTATAATTAAAATAATGTTCTTATTGCTTTTATTTCGCATATGTAACGATAATTTTTGAAAAGTTGCGTTATTTTGGCACCTAGACATGCCTTATTGCCGTAAACACCATGCCATGGCACCATATTTTAGTATAAAAATATAACTTTGCTCTAAAGATTTTATATAAACCCTCTTTTCATTTTATTTCAAAAACTTTGAACATTAAACTCCAAAGTTTAATTATCCATAACCTTGTTTTTGGTATAGGTAAATATGAGGTAAGATGTGTTATTAAACACACGCAAAAAAGTGTACATGTACGTAAATAGGAAAAAAATTGTTATCGACAAAAAGTTTAATAAAATTTAATTGCTTAATTAGTAAAAACTTGCACTAAGGTTCATTTTATGTTCATTTAACTGCTAAGCAAGTTGTTTTTCACGAACAGCACTTCTTAATTAATATTTTATTACTCAATTTATTGTTTTAAATATCGGTATACGCACTAATCGCTACGATACAAATTACTGTTGTTAAATAAATAGTATAGTACAGAGTTTTAAAAATTTTGCAGGTAATACTTAAAATTTATTACCAAGATAAAATAAAGTCAACATTAAAACTTAAGCTACTCTACTAGCTTCAAACAAACAGGACAACTTTAACTAATAATAGTTTCTCCTTTCCAGTCGTTCTTTTTTCCATAATTTTTTGTTCTACTTGTTTGCATGCATTTACATAACATTATTGTACCTTATGGGGAATACCAATTCACTTATGTTGTAAAACAGTATAATAATATAAAGATGATTTTTAATTGTCTTCTTCTAAATATTGCGTTTTAAATGTGTCTACGTTGTTAACTCATTAATTACAAATTTCGTGACGAAACAGTAATCAGCTTAACAGTTGTTTTGTAACAATATCATGTGATGAATGTAACATTCTCTTATAAATTAAGCTAGCTGCTGAATGGGAAAGTGAAACGAATCAGACATACGACTTTATTAAAAAGGGAACATGTGAATTTGCAAACTTCTTCGGGGAAGAATCGAATGATGAACAGACGAGGCTTATAATCAGAACTGTAGATCCGTTATAATTACTTTTACAGTCGAATTACCACGAGAAATTGGGTGACATATTTCTTGGAAGTCATCTAAATGAGTCTTGGCAAGTCTGCGTTCATTGGTGAACATTTTTTTAGAGCACATATGGGTAATTACATTATAAGTAAGCACTGAACAGCTAACCAATGCGGCGTTAAGAATTAACTGTTGCTTTTAGCGTCCACTGCAAAACATAATATTTCTTGAATACATATTTACGTATCTACACAGTACACATAATACCATGAATGATACGTATAACTCTTTTTGTAAAGTACACAATACCCAACCTGTTGGTCATTGTTCAATTGTCTCCTTACAATTTGCGTTACTATTTTTATCCTTATAGTACCAGTTGCTCGTGGATATCAGTTTTTATATCGACAACATCGTCTAGCCTTACTTTCATTGGGCATTAGACCCATAAACCTCAAAAAGTTTTCTTTATATTTCAGCTGTAGGCTTGTTCTTTGTTGACAAAATCGTGTCATAGCTACTGGCGGGAAAACTCATTATAATTCACTCATGACGACACAAAAGCGAATAAAATTAACCGGCGGGGGTGGTCAGTGAGTCACTTTAAGGCACTAGACATGCACACCAATCTTAATTAGCTTTAATTACAATCGGTCGTTACTTTAAAAACTCAACACAGACGAAACAACTACAATCTTTGACTGTACTATTAATGACAATTGCAAGTTATCAATCCTTTCGCTAAATATTTGATTTGACGACACCCTTTAAGTGAAAACTATCAACAGATGGAGAGACTTGATATTTTATGTTTTCTTCGGTCTCCCCTTTCCTCTTTTATTCTGTACTTTTGCCTCCCATATCTGTTTTACTTGTCTTTTTTGCCGCATTCGGTTGATGAGTCCAAACCATTTCAGCTGGTTTCTCTCGATCACACTATGTACTGACACCACATCTAGTTCTTCTCTGATCTGTTCGTTTCTTATTCTGTCTCTACGTGTGACGCCCTTTACTGCTCTTAAGTATTTCATCTGCATAGCTTGTAATCTGCTTCTCTGTGACTGGTTTAATACCCAACTCTCACTTCCATACACCAGGGTTGGTATGAATACTGTCTTGTAAATAGTCATTTTTGTTTTTCTGCTTATTTTTTTTTCTTATTATTGATCTATTCATACTATGATATACTTTTGCTGCACTATTTATTCTTTCTTTTATCTCATTGTCTGTGTTACCTTCCCTCTCTATCCAAATTTCCAGATATTTATACTCTTCCACCTGTTCTATTTTTTCCCGGTTCAGTTCTATGTTAAGGTGCTTTTGTTCTATACGTATCATCATAACCTTTGTTTTGTTCGTGTAAATCTTTAATTTCCTTTTCTTTAATTCTATTTTCCACACCAATAAGTTTTCTTGTAGGACCTTTTCCGTTGGGGCACAAATCATTATATCATCAGCAAAGGCACATTCTGACAAATACACTGGCATTAGCTTATTGAAACCTATATGTACCTTTCTAGTTCTGTTTTCTACAGATTTTATCCATGACTAATATGAAGAGTGTCGGACTTAGTGCACCTCCTTGCTTTAACCCATGGTTTATGTCAAAAGTCTTTGATTGCAGATTATCTTTTCTCACATAATTTTTGTTATTAATGGATAAGCTTTGTATACTCTTTTAGTTTATGGCTAATATTTCTACGTTTTAATCCTTCCCAAATTGTTTTTTTGTAACATAACATGGTGGTGGTTCGAAGACGTGTGATTTCAAGTATTCCCAAAGGAAGTAATCACATGCGGTCAGATCGGGAGATCTGGGGGGCACAGAATATCCCCGTTCTTCGATGTGACATGATTAGGAAAGAAATTTCCCGCAACGTTCATGGAAATTCTTGAGGTCTGGCTCGAAGCACCATCTGTCCGCGTGTGATTACTTCTTTTGGGGATACTTGAAATGACACTTTTCAACCACCAACACCACGCAAACTCCAAGACTTTATAAGGAACGGATCCGAGAAGAAGTTGCTCGAATTTCTGTGGCTATGCTACACATCGTAATGAGTAAATAACCTGCGCACAAGACTGACACGTGCAAATAAAATACTTTCTTGGCCTTGATTAATCTTCTTATTGTGTAGTCTCGCGATAACTTGCGTTACCGTGAGAAATTCAACAACAATAATATAAATAGATGGAAACTAGTTCATGAAATATTCCTTATCGTGAATTCGCATGCAATCATAATTAGATACGGTGCCAAAGGAAACGTTTTTTTATTTATGAATGAGATGGAAGGAAATGACATTGGCAATGACTTTGACTGCGCTAAAACAATTTCATCGAATATTTAGCTCGCTTTTGTCGGGAAAATCGAACTTCATAAATAATTCACAAAGTTTAACTAATCTGTGCGCTAACCATTTAAGTCAACCGTTGTAACAACGTTCATAATTATTCACACCATAAAAATTGACTTCGCGCTTACAACATTGATGATGTTTGTTCTTTTGAATATTTTAATATATGTTATTTAGTTGTCTAAACTCACAGGTAAAAAAAATTAAAGATTATAGATTGCCTTTTATTAGTACAAGACAAAAAACGAAATTATACAGGGTATCCCAGCCAAGACGAATTATTCGATAGCTCTGTTATAAGTAATACTCCTAATATTAAAAAACGTTAAATATAAAAGTAATATCTCATTTAAACGAGAGAGAAAAAAGCATATTTAACTATTCCATAGCCAACTTCGCTGCCCTTAAGAAAAAATGAAACCAGGGGTAATATGTCGAAAATGGTAGGTGTTAAAAAAAACTAAAATAACAGTTACATTTTTCATTAGAAAGTACAAATAAAATTGTTCTAATGATTAAGACACAAAAGTTATGAGAGAAAAAAGCAATTCGACCTTTTCATATTTTTTCCTATAACATCTGAAGCACGAGCAATTTTGTACTTTTAAAAATTGATTGTGGCTCCTCTCATACTAAAGAATAATTCATCTAATTTAAGCAAACCTGTATCTCTTATAATAAGCGAGATCCCCATGCTGGAAATATAATCTGGGACACCCTGTATACATAAATACAATATCTGCAGCTTTATAAGCACACCCTGTATGTCCTGATAAGTGAGCTTACTGCGTTTATCTACAGTACCATGATGTAAATGAGCTTAAAATCTTTTATTTTATACACATTTTGTGTAGGAATATTTTAAAATTACAGTTCGATTATTTGGTGGAAACTAAATTTTTATGAAAACGCCCCCATCTGTTTCCTTTAATACATACACAAGCAATTACTTTAATAGGTAATATAAAAATTATCTAAACCTGATACAAGGCGTATGCTTTTGTAGCTAAATAACTCGATTAAATAATAATCAACTTTTATCCTGTAATCGCACTTATACGTATTTGCCGAACGTTTTCTTTTAATGAACAGTAATGTCGCTAAATTATGTATATTTACATTGCCTCGGCTTATTTTACTCATGACCTTAAGTAGAAATTCAATTTGTGATATTTATCGCCGATAAAATAAACAAAATACTAAATCGAAATCGTTGTATTGATCACTATTATATATTTGTGAGTATTTAAAATAATAACTCGTGTTGTGTAAATAACTTTTTCTACGATCACATATTACCTACGATTTTAACGGCTTTTTGGCTAATATACACATGTAATTACTCTTGTCAATTTTGACGTAAGCCTACTTTGACTTTTCTAGATAAGTGTGCGTTTTGCTTACCGTGCGTTATAACTTACTTACTAGGCATGCAGGCAATGTTTGACGTGAGTACTTTAATCATTTCTTTAAAAAAAAGTGTGCTTTTTGCTTACCGTGCGTAAGGATCCACTTACTATGCATGCAGGCTGTACGGTAAGAGTCATTTAGATTAGTGATCGTAGAAAAAGATAGTTGTTGTTTATTTGTAGACAGTTTGCTGTAAATGTTCTTCAACTATTGTTTTACACTGAACTTCTGTCTAATAAGACACTAACTTCTAGGTCGCTAAATATTAATTACAATAAAATGTAAACAAAATAGATCATAGCTTCTAATGAGTGTAACGGCTTTATAAATTATGGTGCCAAAAATTTGCGAGTTTTCCGTTGAAATAGCAAATGTATCCGATAAAATAAACTTAAATTTGCTAAAATCGTCTTGCTCGAGGTTATATCGAGATTCAAATAAACTGCGAAGAGTAAAACATGTGATTTAACACTTTCCTTCGAATTTAAATCACTCTCTGTATAAAATCTAAATATAGTTTTACAACCGTTTTATCTTAATAATAGTATCAAGATTGAGTCACAAACGGGACGTTGATCTCTATTTACGTTTCATGGTATGTTGTCGTACGCATTGTTAGGCTTTTTGGAATCATAGTCATGATACATACACTGCACGTAAGTAGTGCAACTATGCTGTTATTATGCAACTGGCGATACTATTAATGTACATGCATGGATCCTAATTTACTTTTATGCGTTGTTTAGCGACAAATAGAGCATATCATGCGTATGTATGGATTAAATTAAAGCAGGTGCAGAGTTTCTGTTTCCCATAAAGCTACAAGACAATTTAAAAAATCTTATTTACAATAGTTGTTGCAAGTTACAGAGAATTTATAGCAGAAATTGTTAATTTCACAGGCATTTCATTGCGAAAAATTTTTTTATTTCCGCGCAGGTGGTCCCCATTCGGGTTCCTGTACTGCGACCTATTGGTCTATTGTACCCTCTGGTGATAGCCCCGTACAGAAGTTCTGTGTTTTTGAAAAACTCTAGGGTTTTCTTTGAGGGCGTTTTTCTTAACTCTTCTTGGTTGGCTTTTTCCATCCCCAGAAGTCTACGCCGATAGTGTGTGAGTCCTTCACACTGGCATATTAGGTGAAGAGGAGTTTCTTCTTCTTCGCCACATCCTCTGCATATGTCGATCTCTGGGAGCCCTACTATGTAGAAGTGTTTGTTTAGCTCACAGTGTCCTGTAACGAGTCCTGTGTCTGCTCTGATGTCTACTCTGCTCATTCTGAACATTTCTTCTCTCTTTTCTTTGGAGGTTTAATAGGATAGCCTTAGAATGGGCTTGTCCTGCAACTTTTTCCCGATAAGCATTATGCTTCTGTATTAATATGTCAGTAAGACACCGTTTGGCTGTACCATAGAATATACCAACTGCGGGTTCTGGTCCGAAGAAATTTTGACTAGGCGATCTGCCATCTCGTTCCCTGGTATATTAGTGTGCCCTGGGCACCATACCAGTTTAACATTATTTCTGCTTTCTAGCACGTTAACTGCAGTTCAGAACAAGCCCTGAGTTTACTTCCGACGAGCCAAGAGCTTTTAACGCTGCTTGGCTGTTGGACACTATGAAGATTCTTTTATTATTAAAATCTCCTGCGAAAAAGTTAATTAAGGGTTTTAAAATAATGCAGAAATTGCAACAAAAACGTAATATTCCTCAAATGCATGTTTCTCCCACCAATATTATTATTAATAATAATCATGGAGCAAAATGTATTTCATATGTGACTTGGAGTTGTTTTTAAATATTAAACCGCTCCCTTCCTTATTTGGGTTATTTATTTCCAAATATTGACATAATTCATTACATCCCAGAATCCCGGGAAGTAGTGCGATATTTTCCCGGAATTCCGAAATAAGCAATAATGTCAAATATAAGAAACCCTAGTAGGCAGTATTTATAAAAAGTGAAGCTCAAGTATTGAGACGGATAAACGAATAATAACTTAAAATAAATACACATTCCCTTTAAAAATCTATTTAGTATTAGTACACTTTCATTTAACCAAACCGCTTATAAACATACATAAATACTTTTTTTTTGTGCACATACATCGCACCGACCACAAGTAAAAGTTTGTAAAATAATTGCAAGAAAATTTTAAAAATATAATTATATTACAGTTACATTGCTTACAGCTACACATACTTAATTCTATTCCACTTTCTCTACAATATAATAATATCTGTGTTTAATTAATTTTTATAAATTATTTTTTATAGTACGTATATTATTAGCTTTGTATAAATTTATTGATATCATGCAACCTTTTTCATGTGTGTTTGTGCATCAATAACGTTTCGGGAAAAAAGCAAGAACTGAGCGTACTGTGGCTGTGGCCACATAAATAAAAGTTCTTTATTGTGAAGCACCTATTACCCTAGATTCTAGATTATGGAAGCAAATCTCGAAGGTATCGAACTTCCCTCCTCCTCCTGCTTCGAGAGGCTTTTCAGCGCCCACTCGATTTATCATTATCATTCGCAGGCTCACGTTCGCTACATGTTTTCGTGATAGTTTGGCAACCCATTTTTTTGGCAATATACACAGCTATTAGGAGCCAAACCCTATCAATGACGTACTTTCATTCATAACCCACAATTCGCAGTGAATTCCAAGCAGTCATATATTATTATATCCTAGGATGAAAAATTACCTAGTTGTGTTTTTGCGTTATGACGTCCGATTCTGTTTTGTTTGGAGTAAGTAATTGGTGTTTAAAATCATGAAGTAATATGTTTTTTAGTTAAAGGAACTTTTATTAAAAATAAGTTATTATGAAATATGGCAATCGTTTCTGCATTTATATCACGTGAATTCACGCCAATTTTAAACGCTTTTAATTGTAATTTGTAATACAAAATAACTTCTTAAAGGTATATTAGGTTCTTTTTTTCGTATGATTGATATTAAAAGCTAATAATAGCTAATACTGATATTCTAAAGCTTTGTTTTTTCATTCATGTGCCTTATTGTACAATATAGGATGTCCAATAAATCATTGTCACTTAAATTATTTTATTTATTTATAGAAATTACCTGCATGAAGTATACCGGGTCATTCAGTTTGACTGTCGCACCCCTATAACTTTTTAATTATTGAAAATAACCCCAACCAACCTTATATTTTTGGAAACGGCGACAAATTCTCTATTAAGTGATGTGCATTTGTCATCTCTACGATGACGTATGTCAAATCCGCGACAGGCTACTGTTGTTTTTTTTAATCAGATAGTATACATGTTTTTGTTGATTCGGATAGAAAATTTAATTCTGAATCCGACCATGTATTAAAAAAGCATGCATACATAAGAAATTTTTCGAGAAAAATCAGTTCAAAGAATCAAATTTTGTAAAAAAAATTGTTTGTCAAACTTTAATCGCTGCTTCAGTAATTTCTCAGAACTAATATGACATGAAAACTTTTTTTTAGTTAAATAGTTTTATACCATGAAGTATTGACATAAGATATTTCTAATGAAAAGCTCTACAACTCTAGTTATTTCTTAAAACCACATGCAAAACAATCGATATTCAATAATCATTTTTATACAAGTTCAGCAAATCATCCTACGTAAAATTTGTATACAGGGTGTAGACTCGGATCACGCAACATAGCAATTTCAATGGTAAAATTTTAAAAGTCGAATTCTTGCTCCGCTAATTATTTTAGAAAAAAAGTGCAAATACGTTTTTTGTAGAGAAAAAAATTCTGTATCCATAAATGTAATCAATATTACTTTTTCGTTTTCCAAAAACAGAAAAATAAGCAAATTAAAAAACGCGTTTTCGCGAAAATCTGTAGTGCCTTGGAATTATGCTACGACAACTGCCCATCTTACTAACACTTACTGTCACTTTGACGTTTGAAGTTCATTCTTAATTATCATTTTTATTATATCTTGCAATGAAAACATAACTAATTGTGTAAAATAAATGTTTGATAAAATATAAAGGATAATTAAGAATGAATTTCGCGTCAAAGTGACAGTATAAGTGACATTAGGCTGGGCAGTTGTCATACCATAATTCCAAGGCACTACAGATTTCTGTCCAAACGCGTTTTTTAATTTGCACAATTTTCAGTTATTGGAAAATGAAAAAGTAATATTGATTACATTTATGGATACAGAATTTTTTTCTCTACAAAAAACGTATTTGCACTTTTTTTCTAAAATAATTAGCGGAGCAAGAACTCGACTTTTAAAATTTTACCATTGAAATCGCTATGTTGCGTGATCCGAGTCTACACCCTGTATAAGAAATTTACTTTGACTTAAAAATAGCACTGAATATACCTACACACCGTAATGATATGATATTCCCAGTATTTTTAATATGTAACGTGGGTTTAACCTCAAACATTTTTCGACCCCTTAAAAGGTCAAAATGGTATTGGAACATTTTACTATCATCGATTTAATGCAATTTATAACTGTGCTTAATTGATGTAATGAGTTAAAACAGTACGAAAAAAAATTAAGCAAGAATACCAACAAGTAAGGTTGTTACTTCCCATCAAACATCAAGAATACCAACCCTAACAATAATTACAAAGATTACTATTTTTTTCTTTGAATTATTCTACCAAATGACGTTTGACATAAGGGTTGTACCAGCAAGGCTATGTACAATCCATTGTACTATCAGGACTCTGCGCAGTATCGATATCACATTCGTCTCTGATAGTTCACCGGACGGTTAGTCGGCTGTTCCAACTGTTATAAAATTAATAAATGAACTAGTACGGTCAAAACAGTACGTGAATGAAGGCATGTACTAGCGCTTGGATTTTTACACGCATGCGCTGTACATAACTAACGTGAGCTCTGGTAGCTATGCATTGTCCTCCCAATCCCATTTAGTACTTGATTCTTAAGGTGTCGACCCTTGCGATGCGCTCATTTCTATGAACCCAATCGACACAAATGTCATTTACAGTTAGGCCCGTCATAAAAGCGTCCCAACAACGGCTAATTCTGGCCAATACACATTTATTAGTACATAGATCACGCATGCGAATAAACCAGTTCATGTACTTATCCATGAATTGGTTTTTAATAGCCTGTTGGAACAAACCTATAGCATTTTCGAACGCCTATTGTGATGTAAACATGAATTGTAGGTTTATTGCAAGCTTTGAAGTTGCGTTTGATTACCACTAACAGCAATAATTGTGGGTTATTTTAAAAGCGGAAGCTACTTAATATTGAACGTATCCTGAAACAGCAATAAAAGAAATTTATGCATGTTTATAGCAGCACACGTTAAGTTTGACGTTGTAATAAATACTCTTGACGAATCGTAATAGTATATTACAGAACAAGAGTTGTAAAAAGCATATTACGCACGAGTGGAAAAACTGTGCAAGGAGCGGCGAGTGCGTAATTGCTTTACAACTCGTGTTTTGTACTACACTTTTTCTACGATCACATAAAGCATACGATTTTACCGGTTTTTTGGCTAATAGTAAACTCATCTCTACGTACGCTGTTGACTGTCAAGTTTGACGTAAGTCTACTTTGACATTTCTAGACAAGTGTTCTTTATGCATGCAGGATGGGTTTAACATAAGCTTACTTTGATCATTTCTTTAAAAAAAAAACTGTGCCTTGCTTACCGTGCGTAAAGACCCACTTACTATGCATGCAGGCTGTACAGTAATAGTCATTTACAATTTGAGCGTAGAAAAATTAAATACATAGAAATTTCTTAAATTGTTTAAAAGTATCTTGTTATTTTTGTATTTGCTTTGTTATAGACAGTTTTGTAAACTTTTTAACTCCAGACAGCCTTACATTACATCTGGCAAACATAGTTGAGACAATAAAGGTCGAGTAATGTAATTATTTTTCTACTCTTTTATGTAAATGCGTCTTTGCGTGAATAACAAACTTGTAAAATGACCTAAATTAAAATTTTAATCGATTTTAATTATCCATAATATTCTGCAAATCATGTTTTAAACAAGACTAAATTTTTAATGTAGTGATTAGTTTGTATTTTCATTTCCATTATAATTTTGTAACAAAAGGTTAATATAACATTTGCCGAATTTAAGACTTTCAATGCAAAGAAGTGATCCCATTTTATTACCATCTTTATTATGGTTTGTTTCATGTATCAAACCAAAATTTAACAAAAGCGCTTTCCATTCTATAAGTTTCCTTATTTTTTGAATATTCTCTTTTTGTCTCAGCTGTACATAACTAAATGAGTCTTACTACGGTTTTGTATATCCTGACGTTTGTTGTTGTGATATGTTTATGTTGCCACACTGTGTGATTTAGACATCCTGGCATTCTGTAGACCTTATTTATTAGTTCTACTTGTGCTTGCAAGTTCCCATAGCTGCAAATTTGCACTCCTAGATGTGCAAATCGACACTGTTATTGTCTACCAATAGCTTGCAACTTGAAGGACTCTTTAGAGATCACTATTGAATTTGTCTTTTCTGTGAACGTATTATTTATTATAAATGAAGTAAATAATGTAATTAAAAAAATTACAGAGCAGCATTAATAATAACGAACGATAATAAATGTAGGAACCTGAAAATCGACCAAATTAACACACCCCTTAAACTGTATAAAAAGATATATGAAAGTGTAAATAACTCGATAAAATTTTTAAATGAGTCATTTTTCAGCCAAGTGTCGCCAAATTTTATAAGTGTGAAATTTGTAGAATTGTGTCATTGCTATTATTATTTTTCTAATAAGCACATCCTTACAATATTTTTTAGCATTCTATTTCGGTTATTTTTCGAATATTCTCGTATTTTTCCACGATTAATATATGATTCAAACATTTAAATACGATTCAAAAAAATATATTTTTAGTCTTGGTTTAAGTAAAGGAGATTAAATAGAAATAAAAACGAAGTTTTTCATGACCAATGATATTAAAATTAATTGCATACGAGTGCACTTAAGCACTTAACGAGAAGACAGTCGAGCATCGACAATTTTGAACGTATTCTTTTGTCATCTGTAAACCATTTGTTTATTTTTATTAATTTAAGCTTTTAATGTATTTTTACAAACAACCAATTAATGTCTATGACTTTTATAAAGTCTTTTTTTAATTATTATAGAGTTCAAACTTAAAAGCTAGCCGAAATAATTTTTAACCTGTTAAGAAAAATAAGTTTCTGGAAATTTACTAACAATTTATATCTTTTAGGACTTTTTATTTTGCTTTGAATGAAGTTAGTACGAGCGAAGTGCTTTTAATTGGTACAGTCAAAAACCTGTTGGATAAAAATACATTAGTAACCTTAAAATTAAGAATAACAAAATATTTTTTGCGTCAACTTTTTAGCTCCAGACAACCTTATTACACCTGGCAAACACCTTTGCAGAGTTGCAAAAATAAAGGTCGTTTAATCGTAATTATTAGCAAACCTTATAATAAAGGCGTCTTTGTATAAAAAACAAACATACCATGACCTAAATTAAAACTATAACCGTTTCTAAATTATCCATAAAATGTTCGCAAATTATGTTTTTAAAAAAGCAGGTTTCGTGTCGTACTTGTTTTTTTTTAAATAGTTTTTTGTAAAAATATACAGGGTGGTCAACATAGAAGGGCCACTATTGGGATCTCGTAAACGGTAAAAGCTACAAAGAAGTTTAAATTAGACAATTTTTTCCCCTTTCTGAGACCTATTTAGTGATGCTTTAATGTTTAAAAAAAGTTCCATTCAGGGCCGATGAGAGAGGGGGGCAGAGGGGCACCGAACCCCGGGCCCGGAAGTAATTTAATGGCCCGGGAGTCCACATAATTTTTTAAATTATCGTTATTAAAAATTCACGATCATATTATAATGCCTGTAAAAAAATATTTTTACTCGTTATTGGGACCAACCAACAGCCATCAAATTTTTAGAAAGGGGCCTGAATTTTCCTTGCCCCGGACCTGTTTTTTTCTCTCGAAGCCCCTGGTTCCGTTTCACACTAGATAATAAACAAAAATTAAAAACAGCATCTTTTTTAAATCGTTAATAACTCGGTTATATTGAAGGTACAAAAATATTTTTGGAGAAGATTTTTTTACGCACTTTACATACATTTGTTTTAATATGGTTTTAATTCTTAGATAAATTACAAACTTGCCTTTTTTTTTAATGGATGCCATAGTTGGCTATGACCTTATGGAAAATCGTTTTTCCCCTCTTCAATAATTCAAGTTTAAATGTATTTATTTTGATATTTAGGATCAAAACCAAAAAAATATATCAAAAAGTCCCTATGAAACTATAGAGTGCCATGAATTTAAACAATATTAAAACAAATGAATGTTTTCATTTTCCAGTGCGTAAAAAAATCGACAACTCTTTTCTTGAAAATATTTGTTGCCCATCGAGTATAACAGTTATTAACGATTTAAAAAAATGCCCATTTTGATTTGAGTTTATTACTTAGCGTGCTTGGAACTGTTTTTAAACAATAAGGCATCACTGAATACTGAATAGGTCTCAAAAAAGGGGAACAATTTGTCTAATTTAAACTTCTTTGTAGCTCTTACCGTTTACGAGATCCCTTCTATATGAACCACCCTGTACATGTTAGTTTAATATTGCCCAAATTTAAGTCCCTTTGTCATATTATTAACATTTTTGTTTTACTTTGTTTTATTTATCAAGCCAAAATTTAGTAGTAACATTTTTTCATTGTCCATTTTGATAAAAATAACCATTAATTTTTAATTTCATAGATCATAGTGATAAGATTGTATATTTTATATTATAAACATTAGAACCTTTCAGGTTTTTTTTGCTTTCCGCTAAAATTCCATGATTGACATCGTTTGAAGTATTAGACAGTTTTGAGTTAGATAAATTTGAAAAGATTCAAGAAAAACTCTCCGCACAAAAGTGTTAAAATAGAAATGCAAGCAAAGGTAAACGACAAGTAAACGCTAAATATAATGAGTGACGAAATTAGAATGAATACAGACGAATTTTAGCTTCTTGGCCGTTTTCCAAAGATTCCTGTAAACTTCTTCAGTCAACAAAGATTCAAGAATTAAACCGCAGTTTAACAACAACCGCTGCAGCAAGCAGCTGTCAGAATGGGACTTGGTGTGATAGTGTTTCTTTTTTTTAGTTCACTGACATGAAAGGCTTTTATAATAAAAATCAGGTAGCCTGGAAGAATTTTATTTTAAGTTTTTGTGAAAATAGGATCACTCATAGCTTTAAACAAGACAGTGCCCCACAATTTATTTTATTGAAGTAAGTAGGTACGATAACTTTCAAAAATTGGGTTGTTTAGGGATTTGATTCGTGATTAACAACCGATCAACATTTAATTTTAGTTTTTCAATTGTTTATTCTGATCGATGTTAACAAAAGTTTAACACAAGCCGGCTTTTGATGGGTGGTACCTTTTTAAAAAACGCTAAACGCCAACGTGATTGTTGAATTGAAATTTGTATTGACCTTTGCCGATATTCGTGTAGAATGTACGATTCAAATTTTTTACTTCCCGCAAATAAATTCTTTCGAGTATTTATTATTTATGTTAGGCGAATAGATGTATTTATTTTATAGTTATTACCAGTAATAAGCTTTTATTTGAGCAGTGTTTGAATATACTAAAAGATATTTCCTTAGATAAAAATGAAGGCTTGTGTAAAAATAGTTAAAACCGATTAGAAAACTTGTTTCGGACTTTTTAAAATTTATTTTTACATTAAATTTCAATCGATGTTGCAAAGTTTACACATGTTAACATCATTGATTCTAATCTTGGTATATCCGTGCATCAGCCTTCACGTAGCTGTTTTCAAAACGTCATTGAACTTAACCATGCGTTAAATAAAGTTGCATTTTTTAAGCATACCAATGACTTAACCAAAATGAACTTTTAAAACATTAAGTTTTTTGCGTCCCTAGTTAAAAAGATGAGTTACATAAAAAAGAGTTTTTGCGAAACTTTGGCATCCCATGTGTTTAACCGAAGCATTATTAATATTGACCTGTAAAATTTTCTCCAAGTCAAAATATACGAAATTTGCGTAACTCCAGGTCGAATATTTGTTTCAAACCTCTCTCAAAATTCGTGGACACAAAAATTATTAATAAATTAAATTAATCCGCATGAGTTATTTAGGAAATACTTAGACTTTACTTGGAAACTATTAATATACCTTGCTTTATAGTATGTATATTTACATTTCTTTAATTTAAACATGTCTTACATGAACATTTTGCTAATTTTCATAAACAATTTATGCTTCTGCGTTAGATGTATACAGGGTGCCCATTTTTCTAACCTGTTGTATGGGTAACTCCGTTAATATTAGAGATACAGAAACGTTTAAATTAGCAAATATGTGCAGAATTTAAAGGAAAAACTTATACCAATTTCGAATTTGACCTACGTCCTCAACTTTTTGACATATTTTGAAAAAACTGAAAAATTTCGATTTTTTCAAATTTGAATAATTCCGTAACCATATGAGTTAGAACCAAAATAAAAATTGGCTGTTTTAGATGTTTTTACGTAGATTTTAAATATGTTAACGAAATTTTCATAGCACTCTCGATTTCCGAGTTATAGCACAAATTTGCATTTTTTTAAATGGAAGTCATAGTTGGCTGTGGTCTTATTAAAAAGGTTATTTTTTTCTCGTTTCAATGATATAAGGGTTGTTATGCTTCACTCTTGTAGTTTTTCTTTAAATAAGCAAAAATCATTTTACATGTTCAGTGCCTACTAATAGATGGGAGTTATCCCGTGTTGGTGTTTTTTTTTTTCGAGGTGACATTTAAGAGTCATCTTAGTGTAGCAGTTATTAGCCAGTTACAAATTTTAAAAACAAAACCTCAGAGCTTGTCAAATAAAATTTATTGTTTGTTATACGTATAAATCTCTCTCTCGTGTTGATCAAAATTTTTGATTGACTTTATTGTAAATTTCAAAAACAATGTTTTCTAATGAAAAAAGAAACGACATGCTTTTTTATTACTAGGCTTGTAATAGAAATAGTAGAAATTCAAGTGAAATGTATTTGCAAAGATTTATGGAAAGGAGGCAACCAAGAAAGAAATTTTTTCGTTATTAGAAACCAATTTAAAAAAATACAGGTCATTTACAAAATCCAAAGGTTTGAAAATTAAATTTAAGCAAGAAGATGAAGAGAGAGTCCTAGAATACATAAATTATAAACCAACATCATCTACCCTACCCGTAACTGGCTAATAATTGCTACACTAACGATAAGAGACAACTCTTAAATGTCACATCGAAAAAAAAAGAACATCAACACGGGATAACTCCCATCTATTAGTAGGCAGTGAACATGTAAAATGATTTTTGCTTATTTAAAGAAAAACTACAAAAGTAAAGCATAACAACCCTTATATCATTGAAACGAGAAAAAAATAACCTTTTTAATAAGACCATAGCCAATCCGTTAACATATTTAAAATCTACGTAAAAACATCTATAAGAGCCAATTTTTATTTTTATTCCAACTCATATGGTTACGGAATTATTCAAGTTTGAAAAAATCGACATTTTTCAGTTTTTTCAAAATATTTCAAAAAGTTGATGACGTAGGTCAAATTTGAAAATGGCATCAGATTTCGCTTTAAATTCTGCACAAATTTGCTAATTTAAACGTTTCTGTATCTCTAATATTAACGGAGTTACCCATACAACAGGTTAGAAAAATGGGGACCCTGTATATTACCGTTAAACAATATACTGTATATATTACCTGCAGTAGTGTAGCGACGAGGGGTCAAGGGGGGTATCGATGCCCCGGGCGCCGGTTTTGGGGGGGCGCCCCGCAGTAAAATATATTTGCGTTTATTTCACTTATTTTAATCTAGAAAACTAAAATGCCATTATACTATTAAAATTTGTTGTCATCATTAGCAGTAGCGTACGCTAGGGGGATTAGGGGGATAAATCCCGCCCTGAAAGTTTTAAAAAGACTTAAATTAGCATACCGCATTTCTTAATTATTGCGCGACAGACTGCTTTTCCATACATATAAAATAGATTAAATCTTTGTATATTTTAAATGCTATTTTTGGGGACGTTTAACCTTAAAAATTTAAAAATGGATCCTTGCAACTCTTTCTTCCAACTCACTTTTTGTGTCTAGCCCCCCTAGATCATTTTCTAATTTTATTACCTATTACCATGCCCCTTCAAATTAGTCAATATAATTTTTGCAAATTAAAAAGATATTCCCCCTGAAATATTTTTCTGCGTAAGCCACTGATCAATAGTGTATTTAAATAAATAATAAAACATTATTTTCCTTAAAACAGACAACTTACAATAAAAACACAAACGAGGGGGGGGCGAAAAAAACCCCGGGTGCCATTTACCCCCGCTACGCCACTGATTACCTGTAATACCTTAGATATTTCATGAAATACTGGTTCTCGTTTGTTAAATCATAGAATATTTATATTATTTGATACTTTAACTAGTTATTGCATACAATACTTATTAATACATAGAATAACGTAATTGTACAAAATAAACCATGAAATAAATAGATGCACGCCGAAGATTATAACTTGAGGAACTAAAACACCAGAGGAGGGTCAGGTTAAAGGTTTTTTTTTATTGAAAATTTCCTTCACCTGTCAAATTTGCGTTTTCAACCAATCACTAATCTTAAATCTTCTAGAGACTACCAATAGGAGCATTATTACACGGTAATCATTTTACATTACCCTGTCAGATTTTGATCCTCCTGTCAAATTTGCGTTTTCGACCAATAACAAACTCAGATTTCCTAGAAACGACCAATAAACATATACATACACTGATAATATCCTTTTCGCAATTAACAGATTTTCAGGCGTTTATTGGTCGTTTCTAAGAAATCTGAGTTTGTGATTGGTCGAAAATATGCATTTGCAGAGGGAATTAAATATTTGGGTCTTGATAATTTTTTGACGAATTTCGGCGACCAGTAGCGTTACTTTAATATAGATTAAACCTCACCCCTGACGCACCACTCTGACAGTACTTGTAAAATTTGACATAACATACATTAATTTGACAGGTAGGTTAGGTGAAGGAAATTTTCTGACAAGATATAACTCGTGCATTGCAAATAATCTATAATTTTTGACAAATCTTCACTCATGCAAGTTGAAATTATCGACAATTTTCAATGCACTTGTTATATTATTACTGAAAACAAACCTGTTAGCTTCATTTTTATTATATCTTTTTAAAAAAGCTTACACCAACTTTTAACCTGGCCCTTTATTACTGACCAAATGAATGAGGGTCAGATCAAAAGTTGGTTAAAGCTTTTTATAAATAAAATCAAACGTATTAGGTTCATTTTCATTATTAATTCAAGCAAAAACTTTAACCAACCCTTAAACTAGCCCTCTATTACTAGTAAACAAAATTATATTAGGTATTTATGAACATAGCAATCATTTTTAACGCTAAAAATATTTAATTTCACACTTTATCCAGATCGCTGCCAGTATTCAATGCCATAACGATATAACGTATTGTATAGCGCACTATTTCATTATTTAACTATTTGAGATACGTATTCTTTGACTATAACGGATCATACGCTTTAGCGTTAACATATACACTTAAATATTACATAAAAAGAAAAGCTTTGCTGGTTATGAGCCAACGTTTCTCATCAAAGTAAACAAAAGGAACTTGAAATGAATTATTATTCATTTTTCATACATAACAGTTGATAAATGACTGTTACAACTTTAATAGCGTTCGGTAAAGATACATATCTTTTAACAATAACAGCTGTATGCCACATAATTTGAATATACCATGACATAATGTTTTTTGTTCAAGTATTGTTAACAGTATCGTGAGATCCTACTAAACTGTTTATTATTTTGAAGCAGGGAAGTTTTTCCATATTTTTTTACTGTGGTTTTTATTATCTCCATTTATGAAACGTCCTATTTTATATCGAAGTCTATATGTGTTAAGTTATAAGTAGCAAAGTAGCCTTTAAGAATTTTACTTAAAACGATTAACTCATAGATCTTTTAAAAGTTTTTTACTTTCCAACTAATCTTTGTTTATCTCTTGACGATAAAAATGTGTATACGTATCTATTTATATTAAAGCAAGTTTAATCAACCCGTGACCTGTTGATTGTTTTATAGAACAAAATTGTTTACGTCTATATAACAAGACGATAAAGCAATTAATTTTAAACAAAAACAACTACGTTTAGAAAATTAGCTAGCTGTTTGAAATAAAGTTAATAATTATTGTTTACTGCAGAATTTATATTTTACATTATGCATTATGAAATTGTAAAATATATTTATACTCAAAGAAGTTACAACAGAAACGAAATAAATTCCTTTCGCCATCTCTTTTTGTTGGAAACTAGGTCAAAAGACTTTTTATTAATACAAAAAGGAATTGAACAATGTACATTTTCCAACTTCATAGAATCACCAACAAAGGATACATTTGCTTTTGATTCTAAATGTTTTAACAACTTAATTTATTCAAGAAAATACATGCAAAAGGAATCTGAAGTTAGCTTTATGACTTGACAACTTGTGTGACCTAATTCTAATATGTATTTTTGTGTTTAGGCTAAATATAGCACCGGTTGCTAGTTTTAGGTAGCTGTAAGTTACTCCGAGAAATTAACACAAATAATACAAAAGCGTCTAAGGAATCTCAGGCGGAGGATGAAACGTTATTGAAAAGCCAATTCATTGCAATTTATTAAATAAGTTACCTACCTTAATTTTTCCAAAGTCATGGCTTGTCAGTTATTAAAAGTAAGAGTGTTATTCGTTTTTAAAAGCAGTAGCTACACGCGCGCAAAGTTTTTGCTTATGAGGTTAGCTAGTGGCCCTGACAGCCTTAACCCAGTTTTAGGTAAATTTCTGGATGAACTTGTGTTAACATTTCGAAATAATTTCGAAGTTGCTCATAGCCTTGCCAAGGGTTGTGACAAATTGGGGTTCTGGCGACTACAACGCTTATTGGTGCGCAAAGGCGAATGTAAACTAATTTGAGAAGTTTTGGATGATGAGCAGGCAGAAATATGTACGGAAAATTAAATTTCACTGCTGAAACAATTGTTGTTTTGAATTCAGGTAAATTTAAAGATAAATAGGTACATTGCAAATTGGTAATAGCTTTAAGAGATTAAAAGTTAGTTTTAAAAATTTGCCCCATTTAAAAAATAAAAAGTACTTACTTGGTGTTAAAAAAAAAATTGAAAAAACTATTTTTTGTGCGATCGTACTAGACAGTTGTTTGACGGACGTGTTAGTAATCATAAAGTACTGCATTTCCGGCCTTATCCTTAGCAACGGCCGAAAAAGTTTTGCATTAAGCAAATGGAAAGCGCATGTGCGTGTCTGAATATAAGTTTTCTGAGATTATGGCTACCCCGCTAAAGGTAGTGACGTAGAGGTCATTAGGTTGTTAACTGTCAGATAGTTTATAACCTAATATTTTCGTGTTGATACTGTTACTGAATACTGAATTAGCCAATAGGTATGAAGGGATTTAAGTAGGCTATAGAAAAAAACATAGGCAACTCTAAAACTTCATAAACTTTAAAAGATCTTTGAGAGTCCTTGCAATTTATGAAGCTATGGCGCATTTTCGTTTAAACCAACGAATTTTCGCAGTACAGAAGTTTTTCGAAAGTCGCAGCACTGTAGAAACGCAAAGAATGTTTCGGCGTGAATTCCAAGTTCCAAGACACGGAAGAATACCCACAGACAAAACTCTTTCAAGATGGATACGTGATTTTCGTGCTCGTGGAAGTGTTGTTTCAAAATTTTCGGGTACTACTCGTTCAGTTCGTTCTCCCGACAACATTGAACGTGCAAGAATTGCTGTCGAACAGAGTCCGACCCGTTCAGCTAAAAGACATTCTCAAGCTTTGAACATCTCGAATGCATCGTTCCGGCGAATCTTGAAACACGATCTTCACTTGCACTCTTATAAGATTCAATTTGTTCAGAAACTAAAAGCCCAGGATAAGAAAGCACGTGTACAATTTTGTGAACATTTTCTTGAAATTTTCAATGCCAATGAAAATCTACTGAATGGACTGATGATGACCGATGAGGCCCATTTTCCTTTTGATGGATACGTAAGTAAGCAAAACTTCAGATACTGGGCTCCGCAAAATCCTTTGAGTTTGCATAAAAAACCTCTACATAGTCCCAGAGTTACCGTTTGGTGTGGAGTCACCACATCAGGAATTATTGGTCCTTATTTCTTGAACTGGATAATCAGACTGTAACGCTTACCCCTAATCGGTACGTGGATATGCTGCAAAACTTCCTCATGCCTGAAGTAAGAAGACTCGTTTTAAACAATGTAATGTTCCAACAGGACAGTGCTACGGCCCATACAGCTCTTCAGTCGATGAACTGTGCGAGATTTTTTTCCTGGAAGAGTTATCTCACGATTCGGTGACATTCAATGGCCTGCAAGATCACCCGACCTGATTGCCCCTGACTTTTATTTATGGGGCTATCTCAAGTCTAGAGTGTACAGGGATAAACCACGCACACTTCAGGAAGTGAAACTTGCAATTGAACGTTAAGTAAGGGACATCAATCGCGATGTATTGCAGCGTGTGATGTTGTATTTTGTTACGAGATTACGTCTATGTATCAATTCTCATGGGAATCATTTAAACGAAGCTATTTTTAAACACTAGGTGTATGTAGGAATAATTTAAGCTGTTAAATTTAGTTTTTGTTTGTTCGTTTTATCGCCTACTAAAAACCCGTCATACCTATTGGCTAACCCTGTATTATAGCCCAAAATTAAACAAATATACAACGTTTTTAAACTTATACACCTGCCTATGTACGATAATAATGTTTTGATTGTTTTGTTGTATCATTTCACACAAACAACTTTCGCACCTGCCACTAATAATGGCTTATGATAATTGCGTTTTACGCTAATAATTTTTTTATGTTCGCTCTAACGTGTGGTTTAAGTGTCTATCTGCTCTTCAGCTGCCAAAGAACCATCAGCGTGTGAAATTAAGTAAACTTAGCAAGAACAGATAAATCAAGATTTGTTTTTAAGGCATATCGTTAGAACTGGTACGTGTTTTCAAACGTGGATGGGCATGTAAACAAAAATAAACTGCTCTGTATTGAGGCAACTTTAGCAACAAACAAGTTGCAAAAGGATCGTGTTGCTGGAGTTGAAACAAAAACAACTATGTGAAGATCACAATCGTCGATTTGATCATTTCAACTGATGGGTACGTTCGCAAACTTTTGTTTTTGTTTAAAAAAAATTACTTTGTCTCTTTGCGACCTCGCTGAACTGGATCTATGCATGATTGCTCTCACTTTATATATGCGGATTTACAGCTCCTTAATTGATTACACTCTGCAGTTTCATCTGACTAAATTGAATTTTAATGCATTTATCTGAAAGTATTCATTTGGAATGCGCAGGAGCTGATTGGGTTAGAATTTTAAATTCCGGTATTACAAATTTGGCCGTTCAATTTGATATTTATCGAAGTACTTGACTAACTAGGTCAAAACTTGTAACTACCCACGAGTGCGAAACCTCTATTAGATAGAAATTAATGTTCTACGAGCCTGCCAAGATTGTAATGCAACTTTCACGCACATATTTGTGTTAAATACGACTTTTCAATAGCAAACGTGCACTCGACACCACGCGGCATGTTTGCAGAAGCTAAAGAAATCTTTAAAATGTACTTCGGATCACAGTTATGTTTACTAGAACAAAAATTTCTGGTTGTAGAATTTTATCAATTAAATTTGAATCTTAAAATCAGGGGTTTGGAGTGGAGCACGGAGCAGTGGAACAATGGGTTTTTTCCCGGAGCAGGAGCGGAGTCCGGAGCAAATAATTTTGATTACTTCACTGCTCCAGTTTATTATGTACAATTTAAACTACTTTTTTCTCTTTTTTTAACATTTGAAAATCATTGGTTTGGTTTTTCAAACATTTATTTAACTTCACTTGTTTGTTAGGACCAAATATTGTTATTTTTGACCAACATATCCGGTAAAACTTTGTTTTTAAAAACAATTTTTTTAATCAAAAGAACGTTTTCTTTACATGTTAACAATATTTGGAACATGGAGCGGAGCTGGAGCCGGCATTTGGATGCCGGAGCGGAGCTGGAGTGGAGCAATTGAAAAATTTGACAGCTCCAAACCCCTGCTTATAATCATTATAAAATATCGGGAATGAACTGCTGTTGACCAGCGATTCTTAAGCGGGGGGGGGCGCGAAGGGTTTTTAGGGGGTCCACAAAAAATTTATAGAACGGATTAAATTTTAAAAATCTTAATTATTGTTAATTGTACCATAATCAGGTAGTTTCCAGATTGGTCAATTCATTTAGTTTCAAAAATTTGCGATAAGGTTTTCCGACATGTTATAAAATTTCTATTTTCACATATTTTTTTGTAATTATAATCAGTAAATAAAACCATTATTTTTAAATAATCTTAATGATTATTATGTTACCACAAACTGGGGGGCCGCGAAAATATTTAAAGATATCTGGGGGGCAGCGACTACTGAAAAGTTAAGGAACAACCATGGGCGTCCGCGGAAAATTTTCTACGGGGGGCAAAGCATAGAGACTAATAATCAATATATATATATATATATAAATTTAAATTTATTTTTTTAATTTTGATGATTTGTTTTTACAAGTACTATTTTTTCTCAATCCCATAGGGGGGCGTGCCCCGTTTACCCCCCCCTCTGCGAACGCCTATGAGAACAACTGCTGTAAACGAAGTGAAATTTTAAGAAATTATATTTTTTACAAATCATGTATTTGTGGTAGTGTAGCAAACTTTTAAATTTTCCCAAACTTTAATAGAATGTAACACAACTAAATTTTTTTTTTTATAACATAAGGTTACAAGAACGTATTAATCAAGATATAAAATTGGTTATTTTCCATTAATTGAATAAACGATGCCATAAACACAGCCATTGCAGGTTTTAATTGCTTTTTTTATGAATTCAGCATTAACAGTCTGTTTGAATAAACTGAGTCGCTGTTAAAATATAATCGTTTTGATTAAAAGAAATTTATGCTGATACAAGAAAATCCACTTCTGTTTTACACAAATGTGTGTTATATAACAAACAACTTGTTTTATTTTATATTATTACGATAAAAAAAACAGGAATTTATGTTACGTACTTTGTATATTTAACGATATACAGAGGCATTAATTTTCATTACAAAACTCTTGCTCTGATTAAGTGAACCGACTTTTTTTTCTTTGCGTGGAACAAATTACTGCCGATGTGAATTACTGTATCAGGTTGTTTATTTCTTAACCCTGAATATATACCAATAATAAAATATATTAGTGTAGTAAAGGATTATTATTATTTCCGCGGAGGTGGTCCCTTTTCTGGTTCCTGTACTGCGACCTGTTGGTCTATTGTACCCTCTGGTGATAGCCCCTTAAAGAAGTCTTTTTTGTTTTTGAAAAACTCCAGAATTTTCTTTAAGGGTGTTTTCCTTAACTCTTCTTAGTTGGCTTTTACCATCCCCAGAAGGATATACCAACTGCGGGTTCTGGTCCGAAGAACTTATAACTTTAGAACATTAACTTATTATTCATTCGACGATTGTAAATGATCTTATTAGACAATTAGGACGAAATATTGTTTTCATGTCTAAGAATGATAATCTGAATTTTAAAAAATTAGCCCTACCGCCTTTTATCTTCTGTCCATTCCGCGAATATAAAAAACACCCCTCGTATATTTAAATAACCGCATGAGCCACTATTGCTCAACTTAAAAAAAGTTCCTGGAGATTTTAAAAAGTATTCAAAATGAAAACGCTACTCAAAATTTCTGAAAATCTTATAATACAGTGTGTTCTATTAAGAATGACAAAGTTACAGCAATTTCCGGTGAAACCGGATGTGCGAATGAGAGTAGACATATTCAATGAAACATGTTTCATGAGTAACATTTCGTTTGTACCAATTAAAAACTAAAGAACAAAAAATTACGAGTCTGGTATGTCATACGGTTTTAGTTGTGACGATTTAAA
Source organism: Elmis aenea (assembly GCA_947652605.1). NCBI lineage: Eukaryota > Metazoa > Arthropoda > Insecta > Coleoptera > Elmidae > Elmis > Elmis aenea. Next base: position 2,725,454 of record OX393576.1, on the reverse strand, counting down.
GTGATGAAGTGTTGAACCAGATACGTGTGGTGTGCATTTACATTCAGCGCACTTCCTGTTTCACAAAACGCTTCTGGTTTATGTCAGCTTGTTTATCGCACAGTCGATTTGATTATACAAGTATTTTTTATTATTAACATTAACTAATAAAAGGAAAACACATGTGTTTTGCAATCTTTCGTTGTTTGTTGACTTGAGTTTGTTGAGTGTTCTGAATTTTTGATCTTTAAATCGAAGGTCAACAACCGCCTTTTACTGCTGTGGTAAGTAAGGTTGAGGACAATGAAAAATTCATTTAACGTATTGTTCGAAGCGTGATGTAATAAGCTGTAAACAAGTAAAATTTTGACTGTGAGCCAGCTGTAAATAATTCTAAAACGTTTGGCTTAGATATACAGGGTGATTACATTGGGATCTCGTTTATTCTTGGAGATAGATTTTAAGCTAGGTTGTTATGGTATTATGTTGAATAATAAGAGCATAATGCTCATTGGAAAAAAGTTGCAGGACAAGCCCATTCTAAGGCTATCATGTCAATGATCTCTAAAGACATAAGAAATGCTCGGGATGAGCAGAGTAGACATTAGAGCAGGACTCGTCACAGAACACTGTGGGCTAAACAAACACTTCTACATAATAGGGCTCTCAGAGACCGATATATGCAGAGGATGTCGTGAAGAAGAAGAAGAAACTCCTCTTCATGTAATATGCCAGTGTAAAAGATTCACACCCTATCGGCGCAGACTTTTAGGGATGGAAAAAGCCAACCAAGAAGAGTTAAGAAGAACACCCTTAAAGAAAATCCTGGAGTGTTTCAAAAACACAGGACTTCTTTAAGGGGCTATCACCAGAGGGTACAATAGACCAATAGGTCGCAGTACAGGGAACGATGAGTCATTGCTAGCACCGATATAGAAATTACTTTTTTTTAATAAACTCGTTTTTTAATAGCCAAACGTACTTTCCGAATATGCCTTGCATAGAATGTTTACATGTCCAATTAATCTGGTTTTGGGCACATCATGTATGAAATTTCGTTTTTGTTAAGATTAAACGTTAAAAAAAGAATGCGTAAACCTGATTTTATTAACACCCGGAATATTAAAGTAATGGATATAATTTCGTTTCGTAAATTAACCTTGACTCAAATTTCTAAATTAATATATTTGGCAAAAACGAATAATGGAACGCCGACATACTACTAGAAATTCACAAACCAATTTTATAAATTTAATATCCGTTTCGAACATATTGCCAAACAAACAACATATATCAGTGACCTAGAATTTCGATACGGCAAGTTTAATTAAAGTTTTTTGTCCACAGCTATTCTTAAATTTCACGGGAATGTATCTTATTGTTTACTGTAGAAAAACCAGTTGTAGGTTATTCAACATGTAGGTCCGCACTTAGTTATGGTCTTGCGTAGATTTGCCAATAAATCCTTGGAAAAAAGGTCAGACTCTTATAAAAACTTTACCAATTTATAAATATGTTAGGGGCAAACAAGGTGTGTTATGATAGCTATAATTGTAAGGACCAGCTAATAAACAGTAAAAAGGGTATTTCTTAATTGTCTTACGTTATCAATTTTGCAGTATTCAACGCAATATAGTAATTAGTTAGTAGTTAATTTAATCAAATTAGGAACACTGTAATTGTTATGAGCATGATCTCAACATGAAAAAACTTACTTTACTTTAATAAATACAACACGAATAAGCTTTTGAATATTAGTTATAAATGTATTAATGTTTTGTGTATTTGAAATTACTGAAAATTGTTTATAATTTATATCATATACCAGACCAAAAAAAAATACCAGTGTTTAATTTACATACAACATAAACAAACCATGGAACCACCAAAATGATTCGTTTTATATTGGAATATTTGATTGTTCATGTGTACTTATTTTATTTTTTACTCAAAAATTGTAGGATTTACGAGAAAAACTAAGGAATAAAATAAGTTTCTAAATAAATCAAGCTTTCAAAACAAAATTTTTTTTATTGTAAAATTTCAACCCACCAAAAAGTTCTAATAAAAAAACCAACAGGGGTCGCACTTTTCAGCGCCCTGTGAAGGTGGGAGATGATTGAAAATATTACCATGGTAAATCTTTTAATAAGTATAAGACATTACACCAAATATCATTCTCCTACATTGATCCAAATTTGAGAAATAAAATAAAAACCTAATTTTACCGCTCCCCTTTAGGGGGGTGTAACTCCGAAAGGAGATGTCTAAGGAAAAAAAAATATATGAAAGACCCCCCTTAATTTTCGATAAGGAATCATCACCCGATATTTTTAGCAATATTTAAGAATCACCCTGTATATGTGTTTAGTACCCTGCCTTCACACTCTTTTACCGAACTGTGAATTTTCAATTCATTTACTTGCAATAATTAGATAAATTACAGCAGGCTTGTTATATAATTCATCATATAAATACAGATTAATTAGAACACTATTACTCCTCTATTTTAACCGTTACCACATCTTTCTGCTTTTATTTCTAATATTCCGTTACATGGCAACTTTGTAAGACTTATTTACGCTTAATGTTAATAACCAAAGGTAAATAATAGTGATATATGTATACAATGCCCAATGACTTCAAACGTTTTAAAAAGAATTGGCAGTGAATGAGATTCTCAGGATGTGCCTATTTAATTATTGTAATAAACTAACGGAAATATCTTATGAACCTATCTGATTTAATTTATAATTTTCTGATTTCCTTATTGCTAATATGCTAAGAAATTAATCAGACTAGTAGAATAACTCATCTGTTTCTATTATACAGGGTGTCCCAGATTACATTTCCAGCATGGGGATCTCGCTTATTATAAGAGATACAGGTTTGTTTAAATTAGATGAATTATTCCTTGGTATGAGAGGAGCAACAATCAATTTTTAAAAGTACAAAATTCCTCGTGCTTCAGATGTTATAGCAAAAAGTATGAAAATGTCCAATTTCTTTTTTCTCTCATAACTTTTTTGTCTTAATCATTAGAACAATTTTATTTGTACTTTCTTATGGCACTTTTTAATGAAGAATGTAACTGTTATTTTAGATTATTTTTAACACCTACCATTTTCGAGATATTACCCCGAACTTCATTTTTTCTTATGGGCCGCGAAGTTGGCTATGGAATAGTTGAATATGCTTTTTTTTTCTCTTTAAAATGAGATATTACTTGCTACATTTATTTTTATAAATAAGTCACAAAATCAAGAAAAATCATATTTTACCCAACACTTATCAAGTTATCTATGAAAATAAAAACAAAAAACAACTAATTAAATGTCAAATGACAGTTACCGTTTGTCTGCGCTATCATTTATTAGAATTTTACATCATTGTTTTGTAATTTGATAGTCTTTGTAGTAATTGTTATAATGATGGCAACATTTAAAAATAGCGATTAATTTGACATGTTGAGATGCTACATTCTTTGCCATAAAAACTATGAAGAAGCTAAGCGAATATAATTAGAGCTATATCCCGAGAAAAGGCAACGAAGGATGCGTAATTACAAAAATTTGGAAATAAATTTAAAAATATATGGTTTTTTCGACAAACCAACCAAAAATCCCAAACAAATCAATAATTAATTAGAATTATTTATTTTACACACTTTCTATTATAAATAATATGGCATTTCAACATACAAAATTTTTAATTAGTTGTAAATGTGCCCATAATTATATGATAACAAATTTGCTACAAAGACTATCGAATTACACAACAATACTATAAAATTCTAATAAATGATACAGCAGACAAATGGTAACTGTCATTTGACACATAATTAGTTGTTTTTTATTTTTATTATTATAGATAGCTTGATAAGTGATAGGTAAAATACGATTTTTCTTGATTTTGTGACTATTTATAAAAATAAACGTAGCAAGTAATATCTTATTTTAAAGAGAAAAAAAAGCACATTCAACTATTCCATAGCCAACTTTGCGGCCCATAAGGAAAAATGAAGTTAGGGGTAATATCTCGAAAATGGTAGGTGTTAAAAATAATCTAAAATAACAGTCAAATTCTCCATTAAAAAGTGCCTTAAGAAAGTACAAATAAAATTGTTCTAATGATTAAGACAAAAAAGTTATGAGGAAAAAAAGAAATTGGACATTTTCATATTTTTTGCTATAACATCTGAAGCACGAGGAATTTTGTACTTTTAAAAATTGATTGTTGCTCCTCTCATACCAAGGAATAATTCATCTAATTTAAACAAACCTGTATCTCTTATAATAAGCGAGATCCCCATGCTGGAAATGTAATCTGGGACACCCTGTATAATAAGATAACAACTGTTAGTCATAATGTTGACCAGATATGGTATAAAAAGTGTAAAACACTTTTCACGGATGTAATAACATTCTTATTTTAAAAACTAAAAAGTTTGAGTGGATAACCATGCGCAGACATTATTTGACGGTAATTTTTATTAATTAATTTTAATCAAGAAGAGTAATTAGAAATTACATGTACACAAAAAATTCTGTGTCGCCTTCTCTTTTTGACGGTACAAAGTTCATTAAATTGCTAATAAATTACAGGAAGTACATGTTTAGAAAAGGATAATCAACGAGACACTGTTATGAATAATTACAATAGAAAATCTCAAGGATGCGTGTCCATAAAACGTAGCAGAACATCGTTTTCGGTCTTCAGTTTTCCTAATATGTTATTGTAGGCCAACGTAATAATGATCATATTTCGTGTTGCTAAATTACTTAGATTTATTTGGAGTTTGGTGACTTATAAATAAACGAAAACATTAGAAAGAATGGCCTAAAGCGGTTAATAAACGTTTGATGTTTGATTTAAAATCGTTTTTATTACTACATTTTAGCATGTTTTAGCATGAAAACGGTAATAAATTTAACAGAGTCGTTATACAATCATTAAAAAAATGTACGAGTCAAGGTTTAAACGTTTTATTTTAATTTTCAAGTGTCACTTTGTACAGTGTTATTCGTCTAAAAATTATTTTAACTTGTCTTGTGAAACAGTATGTTCCTTCGACTTCTGTTTAGTCTAACTACAATCTGTGGACAAATTTAGGTATGTTAATGTTTTACTGAATATATGAACGTCCGTTGTATATTAGTTGCAAATCGATGAAATAATAAAACTCTGCTATTACTGGACGATATCTTTATTTATTTACGTTTATTGAAATCCTACGTTTCGCTCATGTTTTTTATGAGCTTCTTCAGGGCTAAAAATTATAATAGCATTTAATTTAATTGTTTTTTATCACAATATCTAAAAATTACTTAGCAAAATTGAAACAAGACATGTTAAATTTGAATAATACAAAATTATATACAGGGTGAGTCACGACGGACGCGTCGGAGTTTTATGGCGAAACGGTTTATATTTACCAATTTCTGTCGCTGTTAGATCATGTAAGTCAATAAGAGCTACATTTTAAAAATATTTTCAAACATACAGGGTGCTCCAAAAAAGAGTGGCATATCAAAGTTATACTTTTTCTTATGGAACACCCTGTATATTTTTACATTTTTGGATTCCTCTTTAAATTTAATTCAAAAAATGTATAAGGTTATATGGGTCTAAAGTCAACCGTTCTCGTGAAAATTGCATTTTCATGAAAATACAGTATTTTCAAAAATTTTCAACATTTAAAAACTTTGAGAAGCCTGAAGAAATTCGCTTGGAGATAAGATTGACAATAGATTATGTAACACTTTGCACCACCTACATTTTTAAAATATTGTACAGGGCGTTTTTTACGCTCGGTCAAACTTGTGAAACTTTAAACATCGATCACTCTATTTTTTTAAATACAACACCCTATATTTTTTTACACCGTCTTATAGAAAATTGAATTCTCTTTCGAAAACATTCAGGCTGTTTTTTACCTAAAGTTGATATTTTCCGAGATATCGCGATTTTATTGTTAATTATTAGGGCAAAGTAATATTTTCAAGTAGTTTATGAAGGTAGACAGCGGTAATTTGAAACAATTGAAAGAAAAAAACAAGAAACTTATAATTTCGTCGTTTGCCTACACATTTTTGACATTTTTTTATAAGAAAGTTGTAGATTTACCATTTTTACGTTTAAATATAGGGTCACAATATGTTTCATATAATTGAGTTTGATCGTTTGCCAAGTCCTAAAAACCGATTGATAATGTATTAGGTACGAGAACGGAACGCTGATTAAAAAAAAAAAAAGTAATATTGACTTGTTTAATTTTACATTTAAAAAAAATATGGTTGGTACTGTTTTCGGTAGAGTGTCGTAGTGTCGTATCGAAAACAGACAAAAAATGGTTTATAGGAGTTAGTAATTATCTTATAACACTGGTCCAATAAATAAATGCATAAATAATTTTAACAAAATCTCTATTTAAACGTAAGGATGGTAAAACTACAACTTTCCTATAAAAATATATCAAAAGTGTGTAGTCAAACAATAAAATTATAAGTGTCTTGTTTTTTCTTTCAATTGTTTCAAATTACCGCTGTCTACCTTCATAGCCTACTTGAAAATATTACTTTGCCCTAATAATTAACAATAAAATCGCGATATCTCGGAAAATATCAATTTTAGGTGAAAAACAGCCTGAATGTTTTCGAAAGAGAATTCAATTTTCTATAAGACGGTGTAAAAAAATATAGGGTGTTGTATTTAAAAAAATAGAGTTATCGATGTTTAAAGTTTCACAAGTTTGACCGAGCGTAAAAAACGCCCTGTACAATATTTTAAAAATGTAGGTGGGGCAAAGTGTTACATAATCTATTGTCAATCTTATCTCCAAGCGAATTTCTTCAGGCTTCTCAAAGTTTTTAAATGTTGAAAATTTTTGAAAATACTGTATTTTCATGAAAATGCAATTTTCACGAGAACGGTTGACTTTAGACCCATATGACCTTACACATTTTTTTAATTAAATTTAAAGAGGAATCCAAAAATGTAAAAATATACAGGGTGTTCCATAAGAAAAAGTATAACTTTGATATGCTACTCTTTTTTGGAGCACCCTGTATGTTTGAAAATATTTTTAAAATGTAGCCCTTATTGACTTACATAATCTAACACCGACAGAAATTGGAAAATATATACCGTTTCGCCATAAAACTCCGACGCGTCCGTCGTGACTCACCCTGTATATAAAGATTACTTAGCAAAATTGAAAACAAGACAAGTTGAATTTGAATGCAATACAAATATGTAATTATAATGATACTTGCATTAAGAACGTCGTTAAATTTAACAAAGATATATGTTGGAAATGTTGCATACAAAATTTGGCATGGATTTTTGGAAACCATGAAAAATATTGTATGTGATGAATAAAATATATTCTTAAAAAATCTTGATTTTACGTTTTTTGATACTAGGATTACATGTTACATCAAAATTTTCGCGTGGATTTTTGGAAACCATGAAAAATATTGTTTGTGATGAATAAATATACTTAAAGGTCTTGATTTTACGTTTTTAGATACTAGGATTACATGACACAACACAATAATTATTAAGATATTTTTTTTTTTAAGACGAACACATTAAACACGTTAAAATTGTACAGTACAAATAAACTAAATTAACATCCTGTAGATTATCCTAAGAAGTAGGGTACAGAGGAACACTTTAAAACATTATTGGTTTTTTGGAGTTACACCCCCCCTAAAGGGGAGCGGTAAAATTAGGTTTTTATTTTATTTCTCAAATTTGGATGTATGTAGGAGAATGACATTTGGTAGATGTTTTGTACTTACTAAAAGGTTTCCCAAAGTAATATTTTTAATCATCTCCCACCTTCATAGGGGGCTGAAAAGTGCGACCCCTGTTGTTTTTTTATCAGAACTTTTTAATTTAGTTTGGAATTAAAAATAATTTTTTTAAAAGCTTGATTTATTAGAAACTTTTTTTATTCTCGTTTTTTTCGTAAAACCTACCGTTTTTCAGTAAAAAATTAAATGAGTAAACATGAACCATCAAATATTTCAATATAAAACTATTCATTTTGGTGGTTGCCATGGTTTGTTTATGTTCATAGTGGATAAAATTGACAGATGTTATTCATTTTGACGTTTATGCGGCGACAACGCTACAACGCCCGTTAATTCTACCCAATATGAACATAAACAAACCATGGCAACCACCAAAATGAATTGATTTATGTTGGAATATTTGATGGTTCATGTTTACTCATTTAATTTTTTACTCAAAAACGGTAGGTTTTACGAGAAAAACTGAAAAATTAAAAAATGTTTATAAATAAATTAAGCTTTCAAAAAAAATGTACTGCAAAATTTTAACCCATCAAAATGTTCTGATTTAAAAAAAACAACAGGGGTCGTACTTTTCAGCCCCCTGTGAAGGTGGGAGGTGATTAAACATACTATGTACTATGAGAAACCTTTTATTTATCCCCTAATTCCACCCTCGCGTACGCCACTGGTTAAGGTAGCCGAGATACCCCGTAAAACATTCGAATTTGGTCGTACCTGTATGTATCTTTCAAAGTAAAGAACATGGGAACCCTTAGAGATAGAAGTATGGCTAAAATTGCAAAAAGTGTGTTTTTACGTGCTTAGCAAGAATTTTCACTAAATCGTTTTAACTATGCCCAATTCCTGAAATATTCTGAAAAAACTGAAAACCTTTATTTCTAATTTTGTACATAACTTTCCTATTATCAATGACAGACACTTGAAATTTGTTATCAGTATAACAAATGGCCGCTTGACGCTGTTAAAATTGTCATAGCTTGCTTATTATTTTAAATGCGACAGTCAACTTTTTTATTTTTTATGGGCGCCATATTGAATTAAAAACTGACAGTTAGCAACTTTAATGCCTCATGTAACAATCATCATATTTTTTAAAAAAGCTGTTTTTATAAATATTTTATTTCGATGTAATGGCGTTTTTATTTACTGGTTTCGATTTACATATACAAATAAAATAAAATGTGATTCGAATTCAAAATCCAAAACAGGTTGTTGGCTATTTATACCTACACAGTAACAGTAGCCTAAATAACTTGTTTCTTCTTTCTCGCATGCATGCTATAACTTAAAATTAACGATAATTATAAAACGGAATATAATTTTGATAACATCTACTGCGAAATTGCTATTCTTTAATAACTCTTACGTTTTATGAGGTAGTTATTGCTGTGTCAGCGTAATTTTACGTGTTTTACGCGTAATTTAATACTGAATACTAAGACTAAAATAAATATTCATGAATACAAGAATATTTTTTAAAAAGTTTGAAGGGTTTATTTTTTCCCTACACATTACTTAACGTTCTTGTGTTTGATGTCATCGGTATACGGATATCCTGTTTTAATACAACCGGCATTACTAACAAACTATTTTTAAAGCATTCGTTTAGTCTCTTTTTTGATTGCCTTAACTACAATTTTAATTTCAGATCTAGAGGTACCTACAAAATTTGTATATTCCATTTTAGTAGTAGCTTTAAGGTTTGTATTCCAACGGAATTATATGTTGACCTCTATTTATTATGCATTGATAACCTTTTTCAAAGTTTATTTAATGGAAAGGACACACAACACAATAGACATCAATTTTTATGAGCTGTTTGGATACAAATATACAAAAATAAGCGGGTTAAGTTAATGAATATGTCACATTTGGTATACTTTGCGCATTTAAACACGTACTTCGTTGCTTTTATATTCGTTCACATGATAAACGTTGACAACTTGTTTCTGTCATGTAAAAATATACAATATTTTATTACGCAATCGTCTACATTTTTTTGAGATTAATATTTACTCATTTCACACCCGTCTATCACGTGCTGTCTATTTGCTTATCATGTAAAGTATTTTTGCATATTATTTATGTAAAAATAAAAGATAACCATTTACACGACCTTGCATGTAAATGAAAACTGACTTAGCCATGGTTTTGCTGATAAAATAGTTATTTACTTGTAACTCAAGTATACTAAAAGTTTCAAAGAGATTATATAAGCGCATAAAAAACATTCAAAATATAAACAATTATCAAAACAAGTTAACTATCACTAAAGATTTAAAAGGTTTCTGTTAAAGTGTATAATCTAAAATTTTTATTGGCTATACTGGCCTATAGGTCAGGGGCGGATCTAGATTTTTTTGGGGCCTAGAGCTTATTGAAGTCCAATGGGGCCCCATTATTGTTAGATTAAGAATCTTTAAATTGGGGTTTAAATATCATTTTTAATAACATCAAAATCAGAGTTGAAATATATTTATTTTTATGAAATGGTGTTTAATGACAAACATATCTTATATTTAAAAAAAAAACATAAGAAATAAAGAAATATTATTAACAAAAACGTATAAACAAACAAAATTTATGATAATAATTCAATTTTTGTGGGCCCTTGACACTTGGGGGCCCAGGGCTTAAGCCCTATTAGTCCCTATGTAGATCCGACCCTGCTATAGGTAAAATAAAACATTTGAATGTACATAAAGTTTCTATATAAATATATATAAAAGTCCAGCCTGACTCTGTCTCTCTCTCTGTGACTCTCTGTGACTCTATCTGTGACTCTGTAACGCATGAATATAGCTACGGGTTGACTTATGTCATACTTGACAATCATCATGAGGTTATGTTATGTTATTATAGTAATCTGTAACGCGGGTTGACTTATGTCATACTTGGCAATCCCGTCCTAGGACGGGTTACGTGCTAGTTTTAAAATAAAGAAGCATTTACTCTTGCAAAAATGTGAAGAAATCAAACTAAAACCAAATAATTTCTTATTGAGAAGTATAATGCTGTTTCTTGTTGCGACCCGACATTTTCCTTTCGTGGCCCGGTGCCGGGTCGCGACCCACTATTTGGGAAAGGCTAATTTAGTTGGCTTATGACAAAAACACATTTAATTTAAGGATCATTTTTTGCTTCGATAGAAATCCAATGAGATATAGGCCTTTGAAGTCACGTGATGAGTTTAAAAAAATCAGATCAAAATTACACTGAAAATTTTCTTCACCAGTCAAATTTGCGTTTTTAACCAATCACTAATCTTAAATCTTCTAGAGACTACCAATAGGAGCATTATTACACGGTAATAATTTTACATTTTCGTCAGACGTTGTTCCTCCTGTCAAATTTGCGTTTTCTACCAATAACAAACTCAGATTTCCTAGAAACGACCAATAAATATAATCATACACTGAAAATATCCTTTTCGCAATTAACAGATTTTCATGCGTTTATTGGTCGTTTCTAAGAAATCTGAGTTTTTGATTGGTCGAAAATATAAATTTGGAGAGGGAAGTAAATATTTTGGTCTTGATAATTTTTTGACGAATTTCGGCGACCAGTAGCGTTGCTTTAATATAGATTAAACCACACCCCTGACGCAACCAATTTACAAAGCATCTTATCGAATTTTAACAAGGTGCAGTTAGCAAATTGTAACTATATTTTAACTTAAACTTAAACTGAACAAAAATTGTTTGTTGTCAAAAACAATCAAATTAAAAAATTATCGTATTTAAGACATATTTTAAACACAGACATAGGTATATTGCTATTCCTGCTGTTCCGATTAAATAAAATATTTTGCTCTTTACAATTTTTCTGTAATTTTTCTTTACAGTTTAAACTTGACACTTTAAATTCACAGGAACGGCAAACGAGTTGAAAAATACAATAAAGTACATAAAACTTAGCAACTGCTATAAAAACCTGGGAAGAAAAAGGAAAGTCATTATTAATTTCTGCTTTGTTAGGAATATCCAGTCATGCCATTCATAAAAATGGAAATTGCGTGTTCCCAGGTTCAGTTACTTTCTTGTCTCACTGCATTGCGTGTCATCTATAATTTAATTGACTAACGGGCCCTCAGCGGGCTAAATATTCTATCTAATCGTTTTGTTATTTTTATCGACGCTTTAAAAGAATTAGAAATATTTATTTTTTATGAAATTCTTCATTAAAGTTCCACATTTACTTTTATAGTTAAAACGCGAGTTAGTTGGTTGAGTTTATATGGTGACGGACCGTGCTGTACATAGGCCGCACTGTTGTGGAAGAGTACTTATTACTCTTATATTTATTGTTGTTAATTATGGCTCGTGATCGTCTTTATAAAGTGGTTGGACCCTCAAACATTGTTTTACGTAGTACACAGGTCTAGAGCAATTAGTACACAGTAAGAAACAAATAAAACAACATTTTAACAACAAACTCCTTTATTTTTCGACTGGCTGTACATTTCTCGGTGGTCGATTCTTAACTACCCCAGCGCGACTGTCTCAAGATTTTAGGATCCCTGTTGCTGTCCCTTTTTTATTGTGGTTGCATCTTTGTCATTCTTTCCTATAAACACATTTGTGCGAGTAGTTTGTTCTACTTATGATGTACAACTGTATCAACAAATCGTTTGTTGATTGACGAAAACCAAATGCTGGCGTTGTAGGACCCAATGTGTTTTGCTAAAGTTGAAATCCTCATAACTAGGCCCTTTTGAAGTGTTACGTGTTTTAGTAACTGATGCATCAGCATTTGTTGCAATGTTATTCATTTAAAAGTAAATGAAATATCATTGAAGTAAAATAAAATAATTTATCTCAGGCGAGGTGTCACAATATGTAGTTTTGTCGTAGTGTGCAAATAAAGTAAAGCCTTTCATCGTAAAATGTAGTCTAATAGACAATTAAAGTAATCTGAACAGGTGGTCGCTATTACAGTAGCTATAAATTAAACTGGAATTACAATGAAATGAAAATAATTGGCTTTCATTTTGTGCGTCTGAACAAGAAAAATAACCGTCTGGTTCAAAATTTATTTGCCTTTAGAACTGATGCATATTTCAAATCCCGCGCCTCCACCAATTATGTAGATACTATTTTAGTTTAGTAGCGCTAAAAGGTTAATATTAAGCTTGTAACATTAGTTTTTCTCAAGGCTAAGTAAATCGAAACTTAAGCCGAAACCCAACTAGTTTATTTTCTTGAGGCGGCGTTATTTTTTGTAGTGTGGCGGTTAACAGCAGACGCTGCCCAAAAACTATACGAGGTCTGTTCAAAAAAAGACCGAACTTTTGATATTGCGCGGCAACTGATAGTCCTAGCGACGTCCGGTTAGCGGCGCTGCATTCGTGGTAACCTCCCGAGTAACTTCTTAGTTTTCCGATTGTTTATATCTTGTTTACACAATAATGTAAACATTTGCTTCTGTTTTTAACGTTTATTCAACTCCTGTGATACATGAATAACATGATTTTGTTTATTTACAGGTCGTCGGTCAATTTTGGGAGCGCCGGGGCGCGTTCTGCTCCCAGCACACCGCACGGATTACTTGGTTCCTCGCCTGGAGTTCTTGCCGATCCAAACATTCAAGGATACAATCCACCAGGATATATATCTCCACTTATTCCAAGAAGTCCTAGTCATACAGTGTTCACAAAATTCGATAAGTAAGTAAATTCTATCGACATTTGATCAGTAATAGAAGGTCAGGTTAGGTTAGGTTAGCGCAGGATTTTGCCAGGCTAAAAAATAGCACCCAAAAACAAACCTTGAAAAAATCTGTAAAAATAGGAATACGAGGTGTGATCAAAATATACAGAAAATGTTGTTTATAACTGCGAAACAAAGGTTCAAAAGCGCTTTATTTTAGACTTGACGGACAAACAGATCAAGCAGAAATTTTCTCGTTGATAAAGAAAGTTTGTGCTATCGTGATGTTCCACACAAATTCATTTCTTTTTGATATATCAAGCACAGTGATCAAATTCGCAATATTTTTTGAACGCACCTCGTACGTAACAAAAACATAACATATTTAATTTGCAAATGCAAACGTTGTAAGTGTAAGGATACTTAGCTATTTTTTATAGTCGTCATAAACATTTAAGTTGATCATAGAAATGTGAAAGCTTTGATAAGTTGATATAAAAATAAGTACTTTATCGTTGCCATTTTCCCGGTAGTTGTTATGTTGTTAATGAAAATGACGAATAAAGATTTCAAATCTGGTTTTATATAGCATTTAAAATTTTATTAAATCATAAATTGTCGTAAACCCGTAGCAATCTTACTCAGACATAAACAATTAGTTGTTTATCTTTTAATATTAATAATTACTTTCGTAAAACTGCTGTTCATAAATGTTTACGAAAATGTAATTTGCATATTTCGTTTAATTTTATTAAGTTATTTGGGAAATACGTGCAGATTTTAGGAGCAACACAATATCTTCTTTGAGTTTAAAGTAGGTACTATGAAACGGCATATAATATGTATTGATTTAAAATATGTGCTAAAAAACCACACTTGTAATAATTTGGTTTTTATATACCCCACTTGCAACTTTTAAACCGCAAGGTCGTTAAATAAGACAGAAGTTACCTATTCTACAAAGCAACTTGATGCTTTTGGTGTCTAAAAAAATCCGTAGCATCCTAGATATGGCAAAAAAAAACATAAAAGTCGTCAATATTTTAAAGCTAAGATATCTCCATTTTATTTGTCCATACAAAAAAGAAGTTAGAGATATTTTTAGGGATTTAAATGTTTAAATGTTGTTTAGGCAGTGAGGCAAATGACAAGGTTTTTACAGTTGGCCTTAATCTTTTTGGTTTATTGTTTTTCTTAACGATATGTATATGATTTAATAATAATATTATTGTTACCACGTGATCAACAATGCGTTTTAAGTTTAATTAATGTCACTTTGATCAACATAGTTTATTAAGAATTCGATCTGGGTTATTGCTCCCGCAGTAATTGTGCAAGCGACATGTAAACAAATCAGTTTCAATAAACTGACCCACAATTAAACAAAACAGTCAATTATCGAGTATAATGTCAATCGAGTATTGCTTTTCTCGTGACACAAATTGACGACTTATTTACATCGTAAAATACGCGGCTTAATCAAGTATCATGTAAATTATGGGGGTGTTTCAAAACGTTAATTTTTTATGCTATTCTCTATAAATAAATTAGCCATCGTAAACAATGACTATTGCTACTGTTGCGTATTAGCTTTTAAATTCTCATTTCAATATTTAATCGTCTTATTGAATGCAACTCGGAAAGCATTCGATCAGCTGATACGAGGTGAGCGCCAAAAATTCCCGGCCTAACTATGAAAGAAACAGCGTAATCCCCCCTGACATCAATGCTCTTATTACATCCTTTTAGCAACAATTCGATAACCCTAAAAAAATATGCCTGGTTTGTCTGCAAAATGTGCCCAAACTGCAGCCTTCACCTCTTGGTCGTCACTCAAATGGCGCCCGTGAAGGTCTTTTTTCAAATTTCCAAACAAATAATAGTCACTGGGAGCCATATCTGGACTGTACGGAGGGTGATCGAGCTGTTCAAAACCGCAGTCACGAATTGCGGCTTGAGCAATTCCAGCAGTGTGCACGGGGGCATTGTCGTGCAGTAAATGCACGCCTCTGGTCAGTTTCCCTCGTCTTTTCTCCCGAATATTTTGTCGTAATTTGCGCACGAGTGCTGCATAATATTCCCCGTTGACTGTGGTATTGCGTTCTTTAAATCTATGAGAAGAATACCTCACAATCCCAAAAGATCTTAGCCGTCACCTTTTTTGTCGACTGATAGATCCTGAACTTTCTTGGCGGTGCTTCTTCTTTTCGCCTCCATTCCATCGATTCTCTTTTGTACAAAGGATCATAGTAGAGAACCATGGTTTCATCTCCTGTAACAATTGTTTTCAACGCGTCCACAGCGCTCCAAAAAGGATCGAGCACATTCAACACGACGCTGACGCTGAACTGCTGAGCGATGTTTGGGGACCCATCTTGCACTAACGTTATTCATGCCTAACCGATCGTGGAGGATTCGGCGAATGCTTGTATCTGAAAACCCCGACATTTTTGATAGTTCTTTCACCTTCAAGCGTCAGGTGATCGCTTAATACAAGTTCCTCAACAAGGGCAATCTTGTCGTCCGTCACCACTTCCACAATCCTTCCTGTTCTTGCATCATCTTCCAAAGATTCTTGCCCCATTCGAAACCGTTTTGACCAATCTTTTACCACAGAATGAGATGGGGAGTTGTCCCCGTACACCAATCGAACTTTGATGCTTTGAGGAGTCCTACTTAAAAACGGGACTGCGAAAAAAAACCTTTGTGGAAACAAAATTAAATTATATAATGAGTAGTTTGAATTTGAACATATAGGTTTTTCAACATTTTATTTAATACAGATTATTAAAAAAAATCTAGAAAATTTAAAAAAAAAATGTGTGACAGTTTGGTTCAACCATATCAAGCAGCTTTGTGTCGTTATCATGTTGTATATAATTCGTATAATCTTTAAGAATGTCTTAAATAAACCTACAAAACATTTGCGCGGTTTGTAATACAAAGTTTAAATGTACCTATGTGCAATATTTTGTACATACACGTATTGCGTCAAATATCTCTTGGCGGCCTTGAACTGTATTGTACTAAATATGCATATCTGTTATAAATATTGTGTAAGTAACAACAGATATACCTCCATATTAAAAACATTGTTTTTATACCATGTTATGGTTTGTTTACGTCTTTTGTTTTACGCAAGGAAAACTTTATTTTTACAAGGAAATTATAAATTGCAATAAAATTTTAAATAAACGCGCTAGCGTGCTACGAAGGTGAAAAAAGATTGTCTACTTAAACTATCTCCAAAATTAATAGATACATTGTCCCTTTGTTTAAATTGTCCCTCGAAACGACAACCACAGATAATTTTGAGTGTCATCTTAGCCACAAACCAGTTTTGTGGTGATTGTTTCGAAGAATTGTTTAAGCGACTGCAAAAAGTAATTAATGCTAGTGTTGATTATGTCCAGAATTATCTAATGTGTTTGTAGCCACTTCTCACTTACCGACTTACCCTCAAACATATACACGGCAACTATGGTGTTTCAAAAGCAATGCAACTTTTTTTTAAATTTTCTTTGTTAATATATTTCAATTTTAAAATTTAGTATTTAATGCCTCCAAAAACTAGCACCAAAGTATCTATGGTAATAACTATTACAGAATAATTAATGTATGTACATAAACTTTATATATACAGGGTGTCCCAGATTACATTTCCAGCATGGGGATCTCGCTTATTATAGAGATAGGTACAGGTTTGTTTAAGTTAGTGAGTTATTCCTTAGTATGAGAGGAGCCACAATCAATTTTTAAAAGTACAAAATTTTTCGTGCTTCAGAAGTTATAGCAAAAAATAAGAAAATGTTGAATTTCTTTTTTCTCTCATAACTTTTTTGTCTTAATCATGAAATCAATTTTATTTGTACCTTCTCTGAAGGCACTTTTTTTTATGTAGAATGTAACTAATATCTCAAAAATGAAAAGTGATAAAAAAATCTTCTTCTGAGAGCACTTTTTTATGTAGACTGCAACTATTACCTTAGATTTTTTTATCACTTTTCATTTTTGAGATATTAGTTACATTCTACATAAAAAAGTGCCTTCAGAAGGTAGAAATAAAATTGATTTAATGATTACGACAAAAAAGTTTGAGAGAAAAAAGAAATTCGACATTTTCCTATTTTTTGCTATAACATCTGAAGGCATTCTGTTTATCACCATTCCAAATAAACAATGAGACAGTAAAAGCAATGCGTTACACTTAATCAGTAATTTAATATTTGCATGAGAGGGCGTTGAGTTAATCGCATTAAACAACGTATTGCAGATTATTTTGTATTAAAATTAGCCATGCTGAAAAATTAAACGCAACATTTGCGTCTTTCAGTTGCTACGCAAATGCAACATAAAAAAAAGTAAATTAAGGATCTTTGGAAGTTGCTGTGACAACGCAAAACGAAATTTTGACTAGGTAAAATGTAAGCTAGACATTTAGCACAGTTTTTGCTTTACCTTGTAATTATTTATTATGTGTTAATGGAACCTGATACATAGACATGGTCCTTGGGCAATAATCGTGTGATGACATAACAGAACACACATCAACAAAATTTATACTGAACGTGTCAAAATATATTAAATTTCAAATGTTTGTTTATTATTATGAACATTATTTCAATAAATGGATTTCATTTTTATTCATGCAATTAGTAATTCGCCACTAACTAGTTGTTTAAATATTGTTTTTTCACTACGCATAGTATTTTACAACAAAACGCATTGTACAACAGACTAAATGTTAATAACAACGTAATTTGCATAGTTACGTATGGAGTGCAAAGTTTTAAAAAAAATCCGTAGCTATAAATTGTCCAAAATATTCGCGACTATTAAGGGGTCAAATGAAGAAATTTTCAACTTTTGCTCTTACACAATACGTTGTTTTATACCGGCTGTAAACCTTCTTCTATTTACTTTTAATTTTCACGAAATTTTAGATGTATGGATTATGTACCAAACCGATTAATTACAGATTTAGACCGATATGTCGTAGGCATAAAGTGAAATCCGGCATTTTGTAAAAAAAACTGTCAAAACGAGCAAATTATGACTTTCTCTTGACCTCATACGTTTGCTTTGCACTTTTAATAAAGTATTATGTCTGATTTCTGCTATAGATACCCTTAACTTGGTTTTTAACTCTTCAACACTACGTGGCTATTCCTTATAAACTTTATCTTTAATAGTTCCCAACAAAAAAAAAATCTAGAGGCGTTAGGTCCGGAGACCTAGGAGGCCAAGAATATGACCTGTGTTACCTATCCAGTTAGAAAATCTTTCTAATAAATAATTTTATACAATTTGTGCATTGTGAGCAGGTGCGTTATCATGCTGAAAATATTTTAAATTTTGTATCATGTTCAACGAAAGATCGTCCATAATGTCTTCTAACTCATTTTGTTAAAATAGCGCTCTGAATTTAGATTTTCCTCATAAAAATAAGGACCGAGTATTTTCGTACCAAGAATGGCTAAAAACATGTTGATCACGTCTTTCAACCGTTAGGTGTGGATTTTCCTTCGCCCAGTAAATATGATTTTTTTATTAAATAATCTATTGTTTGTAAATTTTGCATCAGTCAGTAAATAGAATTGACTGAGAAAAGAGTTCGTGTCTTCGGCTTTCTTCACCGAACCACGTGGCATAATTAAATCTTCTTTCCAAATCTGTTGGGTACAACGTATTTCCGATAAGATGATGATAATTATAATTATTCTTGCTTGTTCTTTGGATACGTTACACTCAAGAAGTCCAATTTCTCGTACAGATGCATTTGGTTTAAAAGTATTGTATGCCAAAACACGAACTTCTATATCTTCATTAAAATCTATTTTGGCTTCTATTGGTTTACAAAAAGATCCATACTGTTTTAAAGTACTTTCAAGATTTGCAAACAGTCTTTTATCTGGCTGCCTTGACAACTAATAAAAAACAAACAATAGATGATCTGTTGTTGTCAAAATCCAAGGCACCCTTATTATTTAGTAATAATTTTGTTTTTTTTGCAAATTTTAAGGAAAGTAATAAAAATATATATGACAACCCATACATTTTTGAAATCAGAAAAAAAATAAGCTCTTTAATGAACCCATGTCCAACTATGGTTGCTATTTGGAAAAAAAGCAAGTTTGGCACATATCTCAAAAACCGAGTCTGCCATGACTTTTTAGATATTTTTGTCTAATTCTACGTACAATTATCTACAGGAATCATTAAACAGTTTGGTTTTGCCAGTTTGGCTATGTAGTTATTTAACAACATTGAAAAAATCGCCTGTTTTTGGTTTTTTCAAAATATTTAAAAAAGCTGAAGGTGTAGGGCAAATGTAAAAATGGCAATAAATTTGTCTTGAAATTCTGCCCAAAATTGCTAATTTAACTGACTATGTAACTCTTATAATAACAAAGTTACCCATACAACACGTAGATTATGGCTACCCTGCATAGTGTGCCGAGAACTTTAAGTTTTTCTAAAAGTGTGGCGCGACATTGAAAAGGTTGAAAAACACTAGTACACTGTACTTAGTTGCAACAAAACAACTGCTTTTGTTGACACTTCTCGTCATAACATTAATATGATAAATTTTAATAAGTAAGTGTAAACTTATGTTAAACATCGTTGTTTTTACAAAATTGTAACAATATACAGAGTTTTCCACGTGAAATAACAAAGTTTAAGCGGAACGAGTTAAAATTGTTGATGTGTTTGACTAATCGGGTTTAAAAACGGAAGTAAGTATAAACTTACTTCCAACTGAACCCTCAAGTTTTAATATTTTTAGATAATTTTTTATCCTGATACATATTTGGGATACGATGAATAGCGAAACTCTAAGATAATGTATTAAAAAATTATTAAATCAGCGATTTTGAAATTGAGAAACGAACCGTGAATTAAATTTTTCTTTTAACATTAACACAAATATTTTCTTTTGATGAAACAGAAAGCGAATTACAATAATAAAAAATTAATATATGTAAGTCTACTAAACGAAAATTGCACAATTACATAATAAAGCTATTACTTACTCAGAGCGTGACTTATTAAAACATCCGCATTTCAATTCAAATTATTGTCCTTTACTAAAAATTATCTCTCTGAGATTGAAAGTGAATGTCAATCTATCACCAGTTTTTGAAAAAAAAAATTAAAAATATTCCGCGCAAAGTTCAGCCTGTTATCAATTATTTAGCTTCCTAAGTGATAAGTAGAATTTTATTATAGTATACATTATGTCCTATATTTCATTCTTTGTGGCTGTATTTCTGATCAAATATAGAAATATTGTCAGAATGCCTCTTTGTCTGTTTTGTGTTACTGACTCCGGCTAAACACAATTTCATTGAGAGGAAATAAATTAGTTTTGATTGCTTATAATTTGCCTAGACAGCAAAAATGCTTATTTTTAAAATTGCCTTTCGTTGAGGTACCCTGTGTGTCTTTTCAGGTAAATTATGCAACCAACTGAATTAAATTTGTTATAATTTGACGTGATGATCAAACGGGGTTGGGTACTCAAATTGCTATTGATTGAATTTTTGTACTTTTTGGAGTTTTAAAAAATTGAAAGTTTCCTGTGAAACAACCGTATTTATTTTACGCAAAACTTTTCCACCTAATACCTTGTTAATCTCCTAATATTGTTTAATCTTGTAATTGTTTTGTTAGTACTCTGATTATCATTATACAAATAAGCAATACCTATTTAGCATATGACGTATTTATTGATTTATACAGTAACGTAATATGTAATCGTGAAAATATTATTCCTAAAAGTTACTGAAATGAGAGCAACTTCGATAAAGTTCGAATAAATTGGGTGAATCCTACGCGAATAAGAGACAGTACGACCAACCATTCATTTTTCTGTAAAAAAAAACATGATCTACAAATACATAGGCTAAAAAATAATTTATGTTTTCTGATTTTTAAATATGTTTTTTTATCACACTTACTTACTATCAGAGAGGGTAAAAATATGGAAAAGTATATAGCTAATAAGTGACATTTTCACATAGATAATCTTCAATTGGTCTAATACTTCTTTAACTGAATCAACAATTTTAACATCCTAGATACAAAAAATATATAGATACCTATAAGGGTTTCTTGTTAATAAATGTAAATTTCCAGTAAATTGATTATTTTCATGAAGTATAAACCGGTTAAAAATATTTTTTATGGCTGTTTAAAGTTTTTAAACATTTTCAAAGGGTATACACTTCACATCTTTTATGTAAAAAAAAATCAAATATTTTGTTATGGGCCTAATTTTTTGTAGAAGTGTTAAACAAGGTTTATGTAATGCGTAAGGCGCATTATTTTGTTAAAAATATTTTTTTTTAGCTGTTTAAAGTTTTTAAAAACCAACTTTATTTTTTCTTATGGATGCAATTTTTGCTATTTACATAATCAAGTAGAGTTTATTTTTCTGAATTCATTGCTGTATCACACATGATATTTTACTCCTTCATTCACTGCCAAATTTAAAAAAAAGTTTTTAAACAACAACCACGATAAATCAGGTAGACCGGTCATTGTAGTTTATGTTGTTTCCATGACAACCAATCAACAAACTGAAGGTTTTGAAAGCCTATTACTTGTCACATAAATAAATTGGTATAAATGAACTTTAATAACGAAAAATAACGCGATATGCTGCGATTTTTTTATTCATTGGAATTCACAGGAATTTAATTGCCTTAATAAGATCATCACAAAACAACAAAAAATGCCATGAAATAAACACGTCTAAAATGGACGCATGTTTGGAAAAAGCCAAATAAATCTTTTGCAGAAAATGTGATTCAGAAAGCTTAAACTAATCTTTAATTTTTATAGATTCTCGGTAGTTAACGTAAAACTTGTGCTATATATTATGCCTTTAGCCCCACCTAATCAAGTGGCCTTATCATCTTACATATAGCGCTGGATCTATTGAAACAGGTGTGCGTTTAGCTGATTAGATATGATATAATACCATGCAAAACTATTTACAAAAGCACCTATTTTTTATGGCAAAGTTTTCACGAGATCATTACTCATGTTTTATTGCAGATTAACAACAAAAAATTACTAAAACCAGACAGCGCCGGCAATCAATAAATAATTTTCGTAATAGAATACTCCTCCATTGCATTTATCAGCGAAAAATCTGTCAAAAACCGTACATAATGAAATTTCTGCTATTAAAATTACGTATTCTTTACATGACTGGACGTACGCAAATACACGTTAACTTAACTAAATCAAGCATTACAAATTACAATACCAAATCTGTATTAACAATTAATCATTTAACCTTTTGTTTAACTAGTATTTTTATCAGCTGATAAGCCTTATCTTTATCTCCTTTAAATAAATTGCTTTGGCGTTCATATTCCATTCACAAATTTGCCGCAGACCGTGAAAGTAAACTAACATATAACAAACCTTAACAATAATATTGCGGCTAAATCTGCAACGAAATAACCAAATTTTAGTATTGCTCCGGTTTCAGCACACGAATGTTATCACACTAAACAACTTTTATGGATATTACAGATCGCGTGTGATGGTACTTTCGGAGTGTAGCCCAACTTGCTCGTTATAATAACGTAGTAAATATAGTATGTGATGTTAATTAAAACTGTTAAATTAAATAAAGTCGTGAAAAAGATTGGCCTGAAAATGGTTAAGATTCGAAACAGTTCCGATAGTGGTTCGATTATTTCATCGGAAAGTTCTTGCACTTCCTATTACGATGACAGCGAATACAATAGGTAAGACTTACAAAATTGTGCTAAAATTTTAGCTTTTATTCAGAAATAATCATTTGTCGAATTGTTTGGTAACTAACGAAAGACAATGTTAATTTGAGAAGTTGATTTTGGTTAGTTTTTGACGTTGTTAATCTATAAATAACATTACTAAAATACCTACGTAACGTATAGAAAAGTTAATATTTGCTTAAATTTGAAAGGCAAGCTTTGTACCTTAGCTAACGCTTGTGCAAAAAAATAAATATTAATAAAACATTAAATAAAAGGCGTTAATTATATCTTACTATAATATAACAGTAAGAAAATAAATAAAAGAAAAGTTGTATAATATCGTTTTCCCAAAACAATATTATTCTTGATTAAAGTTGGTGCATGGCCTACTTTTAAGATGCAAAAAAACGCATCTGACACTAGATTTTAGCGATTTCAGAAATATTTCCAAGAGAAAAGTGCCCTTATTTTATGAGTTACAAAAAACTTTATATCTAAAGTTGTTTAGAATTCAAAAATATGGCTTCACGTTAAATTGCCAATTTTTATTATTAGATACAGCAAATTCAACATTCAAAAAGTCTGCAACAAATTTTATTATTGACTTCCTGGAGAAATAACTGATTGCTTTTTGCTATTTTCATACAAGTCTTTTATATTACACTTATATAAGTAAATATCTGACTAAAATTCTTCGTGTAATTTAAAGAAATTGAAATGGAAGGCCTAAAGCAAAACCAACACTCCAAAAATTGGAAATGTAACGTCAAATTTTATATAAAGTCATATTTTTGAATTCTAAACAACTTTTTTGTATGGACTTTTACTGTGATTCTTAAAATAAGGGCACTTTTAGCTTGCGAATATTTCTAGCATCGCTAAAATGTAGAGCCATATAACTTTTTATTGAACTTTTTCATTTAATAGTTATTTACGTATCAAGGCCAAAACGTGTACCTAACTTTTTCGGCCACGTCTGGTCAGGCAAGGACGAAAAAGTTTGGCCGAGGTGCATATTACATTTTCTGTGCGATCGAATTAAAAACAATTTAAAGTTTTAGTATTTTTCAAAAATATAGGTTAGAAACTACGTGACATTCTGTCACTGACAGATGACGGCGTATGCTGTTAGCCAATAATTCTGTACATAATTTAAATAACCTTTTTTTGTGCGATTGTAATGTTTTATTCATAACACATACGGAAATCAACACTAATTTTTTATTCAGTATTCAGTAACAGTATCAACACGAAAATATTAGGTTATAAACTACCTGACAGTTAACAACCTAAGGACCTCTACGTCACTACCTTTAGCGGGGAAGCCATAATCTCAGAGAACTTATATTCAGACACGCAGATGCGTTTTCCCTTCTGCTTAATGCAAATGATCTTTTTCGTACGCTGTAGCGGCCGAAAAAGACTTTTTCGGGCGTTGCTAAGGATAGAGCCGGAAATGCAGTACTTTATGGTTGCTAATGCGTCCGTCAAACAACTGTTTCTAGTACGATCGCACACAAAATTAGTTTTACGCCATGCACCTACTTTCTTCAAGAATAAAATTATCTGAAAAATCGATAATAAAAAAGTTTTTCATTTGTTGCCGACTTCTTGAATGACCCTGTGTACGATAGGAAATTTCAAGAGCTTTAAATTACGCATTTAAAAATACGGGGTGTCATTGAAAAATCGAATACCGCAATAACTTTTTTACAATTTTATTTTATTTAAGCATCTCTTTATAACCTCTACATTATTTAAATCTTTAAGAATTTAACGAAGACTGTATTATTTTTAATGTTTGTCTAATATTTTTGCTTTAAGCTACTTTGATTAATACAATGTTGCTCTTTTAATGAAAACCTTTTTCGAAAGATATATTTTATGTGAAGCTTCACCGACGTATTTGAAAATATAGGGTGCTGTTTAAAAACATAATCTGGAAAGTCAAATTTCTCAAAAACAATTAAAAGTTTATAAAATTCAATAACATATTTTAAAAAACTTGTTACTCTCTAAATATTTTGATACACCAAAACTTTATCTTTTGAAATAAAGAAATACAGCACTGGGGAGATTTTGCTGGGACTAACTTTCTTTTACTGTATTTTTGCTTCATCACATGCACAAAGTTAAATCCCATTTATCAATAGCTACAAAACAATGAATTCCAGAAAAAGATTTACAAATATAATATTGTACTTACTAAAACACCTGTATTAACTTAATAAACAAAGAAGTTATTTTTTTATGAAGACCAATAAAAGCACGATCTTAATAATAATTTTACCACCTTCCAATGACCTATCGTAGAGGTCTTTCAAGATAAACTGAACTATGACGCAGAATGCAAAACTCGTCTAAAGCGTTAATTACTGCGCCACCTAAAAACATACGTCAACAACGGGGTTATAACCTACAACAGTGCTGTCCAACTTCTATATGAGTGCGGGTCATTTTTTTCTCCAAAGTTTTAGCAGGCCACTATTGAATTTAATTCTAAAAGGTGAAACGAAATTTTATGTACCTACCTATAATATCGTGTTTAAGTTGAATGATTTTTGTAAGGTGTTTGGAGACCACAAAACAGTCGAACAGCCCTGACCTATAACAATATAACGTTTTTAGAAACGTCTAAATTTTAAGCATCATCTTCTCTCTTTGCGCATTTCGCGGTTTAGTTTATTTTGAAAGACCTCTAGTATCTTTTAAAAACAAAACTCTTATATTGACCTTATGGTTACCAAAAAATTATTTTAAAAAGTCCTGCAATTATTTTCGTTCTAGCTCAAATTTAGTAATAATTTTAATTAACAGTAGGATTTGAAATATTAGGCAAAATTTCAGTATAAATAATTTGTGTGAAAACATCAAGTTTGCAATTCTTTTTCCTCCGAACCTTGTTGTTAATTCTAGCTCTTGCTCTTATTTTTAATTAATTTTATTACGAAAGAATCAAACCCCAACTCAAACTTGAATAGTTTTATACAATTTAACCACGTTGGTGGTAACAAAAGTGTATTCAGATTCTAAACGCACCTGTTGATAAATATAGACTGATCAACCGATAAGCAACTAAGATAAAATTGTCACATCCATTTGTTTATTTTGATGGTATCTAAAAATGTTTACCCAATCATGTAAATGTAAATCATTGAGAGAAGATTGTAATACTAATTAACATCATGTGATTTTGCTAATCCAAACAGATGAAAATTTTGTACTTTAGATAAAATTCTTGGTTTAACATACAACAAATTTTTCATCATTTTTTTTTCTGTTTTAGGGGTGCAATAAAACAACTCTCTACATCAACACCGGCCATGACAGCCCAGGCACGATCACCAGAACCTCCCAGTCCAAAAGCAACATCCAAAGAAGACAAACCACCCACTACTTCAAAAGCAAGGCAAAAGAAATTTTTCCGACACTTTCCTGCAGCTGGTACAGAGGAAATAGTATTAAATTGTAAGTAATGATTTTTTAAATTAAAAAACAAAAGCATATTAAAGCTAATATATTGTTTTTGTCACTGTTGATCAATATTCTGTTTTTCAATATTTTGATGTATATAACAATTAGAAAATAGCAACCTGCAACAGAAAACTAATCGATTGTTTTTTTTTTTCAAGATTATTCTTGCGCACTGATAGGAGATATATTATTGCAAGGCCACCTTTATATTACAAACAATTACTTCGCATTTCATTCTAATGTGTTCGGATACGTTACAAAGGTAATAATATATTAATATTTAGTTGTAACAGACAATGAGTATAAAACTTTTTTTTTGTAGTTGCTCATTCCATTATTGTCAGTGGAGAAAATAACCAAAGAAAAGACAGCTAGAATTATTCCCAATGCCGTTGGCATTGCAACAAGTGAAGAGAAGCATGTATTTGGAAGTCTTATGTCACGAGATAATACTTATCGATTTATGAATAAAGTCTGGGATGCAGCTAGAAATAATGCTTTGCCAATTAGTCCTCAAGTTGAACCAGAAATATTGGTAAGATATACATATCCATATATAGGGTTGCCAGAATATCTCTTTTAAAGAGAACATGTCCTCTTTTTTGTCCCAATATTTTTGTTCACTCTCTTTTTTTATTCAGATCATTTTTGTCCTCTTTTTTCCTTAGTTACCTTTGGCCAGATTTTAAAAAAAATTATAGAACTAAGTCGTTTATAGGCTAAAGCAATAAACTCCACTTTATGATTTTTTTTAAATTTTAGTGTCACAGCACTTTATTGATGTTTAACTTTTTATGTTTAAAACCAATTTCTTTAATAATTAGGTTTAACAGCATTAATTAAATGTCAAAAAGAAAATGACCCTTGAATAATAAATTATTTCTTTCAGAATAAACAATTATTCCAGGGATATGCTAGTTAATATATTTTTTACTTATAAATGTTCTGCTTTGTTGGATAAAGTAAAATATGTTTACATGAAAACTTTATTTTTATACAAATTGTATTATTTACTATGTAGCAAAAGTAAATTATTTGTGTGGAATCCGCTTGAAAAAGCCTATACATACTATGCAATGTGCTTAACAAAGCGCCTACTTTCGGCATTTTTAGGCAACCTGCGTAGATACAACGTTTAATTAATTGCATAACATGTAGGCGTAATGTACAGTATGCAACCCACTAAACGTTGCGCCTGTTGATAGGCAACCACGACACAAAACGCCTACATAGACATGCAACTGATTTTACATAACAGTTACGCAGGCTGTCTAAAAATGACAAAAGTAGGCGTTTTGTTCAGCACACTGCATACCCATGTAGGCGCAACGTGTTAAGTGGGTTGCGTTTTGTAATTATGAATTACAATAAAAACTGAAAAATATTGTTCTTATTACAAACAAAATTAATTTCTGCAGTATACAGTACCAAGGTAATCGTAAACTTCAATAAAAATTCAAATAAATTGCGTTAAGATTAAGTTATTAAAGATTTGGTTTTGGACCAGAACTGTCAAAACACATTTATTAGTACAAATCCAATAAAAATTAAACAATGCAATATTTATGTCTGAAATATGGATTTATAAAGTATAGTGCATTAACTCAATCGAAAAAGGAAATAAAAATCAAACCATATCTGATAACGATTAGATTATTAAAAATGTTGTTTTAGACTAGAACTGTCAAAACACAATTTATTAGTAGAAATCCAATTAAAATTAAACAATGCAATATTTATGTCTCAAATATGGATTTATAAAGTATACTGCACTAACTCAATCGTAAAAGGAAATTAAAATTAAAATGTATCTAGTAACGATTAAGTTATTAAAAAATTTGTTTTGAATCAGAGCTGTCGAAACACATGTATCAGTAAAAATCCAATAACAATTAAATGATACAGTGTTTATGTGTCTAATATGAATTCATGAAGTATATTGTATCAAGTTAATCTGCAACTTGCCTAAAATTTAAAATATTTATGGTTACGAATAAGTTGTTAAGAAATATGAATTTTTGAAATATACTGTACTAGGTCAATCGAGAACTTGAACAAAATTAAAAATATTTAAGGTAAAGATTAAGTTATTAAGAAATTTGTTTTAGACCATTAAATATTTCAGTAGAGAAAATTGTCGACGAAAAATAAGTTATCTTTTTACACTTTCAACTTCTGGCAACCCTATCCATATACCAAATATACTAATCCCAACAGATTTCTCATAGCACACTTAATTAGATATAACAATCAACTGTTTATTTTCTTGTAGACGCCATATTCGACATTTGCTTGAGTAGATAGATAGCATTTGTTTTCGTATTTACTATGAAATATCACTGCAAAAAAAAAAATGAAAAAGTACCTACTTCAACAAAAATAAGAGTTTTCATCATTTACTTTAAATTACTGGAATGTTTATTTACAAAAGCCTTTTTCTCATGAGTATTACTAATGAAAAACAGGTTTTGTTTTATTTATTTCTTTAAAAAAAAAAAACTATTTATGGCCCAATTAGTACAATTTTACAATAAGTGATATATAATTATAAAAAGAAAAATAAATGCTATAATTCCAGTAAATATCTAACATGCCATCCAAATTGTGTATTAACATCATTATTATCAATTCACGTTACTTTCAGGCTGCCGTGGCACCCTCAGAATATAGTGATAGTAGTGAAAGTGATAATGATCCTACGATAGTTGATACACCAACGACCATAGTTGAAAGTATACCAGGTGCTCATATACGAAAAATTCCCCCCATAACACCAGCTAAGCTTTTAACAGAAAGTAAGCTAATTCTTATTATATTCCTATAATGTTTGTAAAACTGTTGTTAATTTTAGTTGAAAAGTGTCCCAGTTCGAAACCTAATATTGGATCGTTGCTACACCGAAGTTACTCTGGAGTGAAAAATCTACCGACACAAACACTTCTGTTATATGCTAGTACAATACTTCTTTTAGTTTTATTTTTATCTGCGGCTGTTTTATTATATAGGATAGGAAAAGTACATAGCAAATATACATTGTCATTACAGGTAAGAACTGAAACGAGCTTTATTAACCGACTAAATATGTTTGAACTGCTTTCGAACACTACAAACTCTTTTTTTTTGTTTTAGGATAATTTACTAACATCTGATAGTGCAGATGTTTATAGTGAATTATTACATTGGCAAGCTCAGTTACACTCTAAATCTGCTGGGGCGGTTCATAATTTTCTAGATGCCAATTTAGACCAAATAGCAAAGGTACATTTATATTTATATTCTATACTATAAACTGAAGTGTTAATTAGGACTAGTAGGAGGAGAAGATTTGGTTATTTACCAAATGAGTTAAATTGAATTAAAAAATTACTTAATAAAGCTCAATTTGTAGCGACATTCAGATGTTTTAAAAAATACATAGTTAACTTGATAGAAGCAAAAATTGAAATTTTTTGATATCTTTTCTAGTTTTAAAAATTAAAATGTTAATCATTACGCATTGTAATAAATTAAGATGCATAATAAATTGGTGGTACCTGTCTTAGATTATTAATTAAAATATTCTAGAACAGTTGTATATTTATGCACGTGGCCATGGGTCAATCTAAACAGATGAATCTTGCTTAGGTATAAACACATTTTACTGTGGTTACCTTTATTAATAACAATCATAATCTCAATAGCAACAATGGTAACCGTAGTAAAATTTGTTTATGCCTAAGGAAGATTCAGTTGTTTACAATGATCTAGAGGTCTTTCAAGATAAACTGAACTGTGACGCAGAAACCAAAACTCGTCTTCAGCGTTAATTACTACTCCACCTAAAAACATACGTCTATTTCCACAACGGGGTTATAACCTATAATAATATAATGTTTTTAGAAACGTCTACATTTCAGCCGCCATCCCCTCTTTTTGCACATTTCGCGGTTCAGTTTATCTTGAAAAAAGACCTCTATTACGTACATACATTTATAACCTTACTTTTTACTAATGCCATCTATCTGCATATAGGACACTACAGTACCTGTTAAGAGTATTTTATTTCACTTTTAGTTTTAAAATATGTCTACTTTTGATTTTCTTATGAATAAACAACATATGTTGTTCTCTTTTTAATAATACATCACTTAAAATAAAGGAATGTAATTTACTTATTAATTGATTACAATTTATGTTTAACAGGTTCGACAGTCATTAGAAGCGTTATCCACACTTCTGATGGTACCAATTAACAATAATAATAGTGCAAATCGCAATGCAAATGCAGAAACTGCGGAAAGTCGAAAAGATAAGAGTTAGCAAGCTAAAGAAAGCACTTTATCAGTTGGTACAAACTACTATAATCAATTCCGTACTATACCTAGGTTAATTTTCGTCGTAAGTACTGCTATAGTGTTGGCCACGGTTTAACATAACATTTAATTTAATTGTTGGTTTATGTAATTTATATTTTTTATACTTGTGTCATTGTAAATGACATTAATTATGTTTTATGTTTTGCCGTATAATTATATGTTGACTATATGTTTAACTATGGAGCTAAAAAAATTATTGTGAAAAATAGTTTTGACTAATATCGTAATCGTTTATTTAAGCAATTTTTTTTTTAAATATGAAACAGTGGATGGAATTGTTTTATAGGAAGTGTTTTTTTTTTTATATAATCTAGTCTCTCTGGCATGTACTTAGATCGATTTATTTTTGTTTAAAGTCAAATAGATTTAATGTAAATTTCCCAGTAAGTAATGTTGCCAATTTTAAGTAAATTGGCAAATGCCAAAATGTATAATAATAAAGTCAGAATAATGACAGCAAATTCAATGTTAAATATAATGCACAAAATGTTATCTTCGATAATGTAAATCTAGAATTAACGTTAAAACAAAAAGATTGTTACATTTACCTTAGTTAAAATTGAAAACTGAATGAATGTCTTTTAAGCCACAGGGCAGTGCAAGTAGTTAGCAAAAATATTATCCGGTAACGAAAATGACATGTGATAGTTAAAATATTTGGCCTCGTTACATAACATTCCTAAAAATTATCACTGAAACTGTTACTTATTAACGTATGTGACGCGCTCGAATTCGGTGAATTGCGTATTTGCAATTAATTGGAAGAAATGTATAATCAATGTTCATAATGTTTGATGTATTAAGTTCAGAAAAGACATGTATGTACCTTGCTAAAGTTAAATGCAGTCAAAAATATTTTAAAAGTACCGTCCAGTTTCACAAAATATATTTATGACAAATTTATATGCGAATGAAAAATAGCAGGTCTAAACGGACCTTAAAGGCCTATAGTAAAATGTGATTAATTCTTAGATAAAACCCCAAAAGAAATTGGACCTAAATAAATAAAAAAAACTTTGGTGCTGATCAGTTTAAGCTGGGAAATGGATACGCTTTTTTAATTTTTCATGTGACAACTAAGGTATGCTTTAAGCATGATGCAGTCCTAAACTAGGATATCAAAGATGCAATTCAAATTATTATGTACATGTTTTAATTTTCAAGACTATTTCAAATAACCTTGTGCGCCACTTATCAATTACTTATATTTATATTTTGTGAAAATGACGGTTAATTTTATATGATCGTAGCTAATTTATATTCCCAGTGTTTAGAATAAGCTAGACACATAGGTGATTTCAAATTGAAATGTCTTAGTTCGCAGTATTGCGACAAAAAAGTTGGTTTCAAATGAAAACCTTTGACTTAACTATAACTAATCATTTTTCTGTATAGAAGAAATTAGTAATCCTATTTAAAATTGTATTGATTTAACATCAGGATTTAATTAATTTAATTAGATTATTTTTAATTAACTTGCCAACACAGACAGCTCGTGAGGTCTGTATCAATGAAGCAACTCCATAATCTTGCATTAATGTCAAATTTGTTCATGAATTTTAGGGCAAAAGACCACATTAGCATAAATAATTTTTGCATTTGTTAATTGTAAGTACCGATGCATTTTATTTTTTCTCATAATGGTTTCAGTAAATCATGGCCTCACTTGACAAGCTGCTAAAGGTCTTTCAAGATAAACTGAACCGCGAAATGCGCAAAGAGAGGTGATGGTTGAAATGTAGACCTTGCTAAAAACGTTATATTATTATAGGTTATAAGTTATAACTTCGTTGTTGAAATAGACGTATGTTTTTATGTGGCGCAGTAATTAACGCTTTAGACGAGTTTTGGTTTCTGCGTCACAGTTCAGTTTATCTTGAAAGACCTCTACCTATACACCCTGATTGCTCAAAACAACACTGGTGTTAAAATACAAGTTAATCCCTAAAACTAGGCAATATCAACGCCAATTATGTTGCGATTTTGCCTATATCTAGGGTTAACGTGGTTTTATCCCAGGTTTAGTTTTTATACAGTCAGGCCTAATCCAAATTACGTGCTCGTCATATAATTTTTTTTTGCACGTTGTGTTTTTTATACTACATATATCCAAAAAAATCATCAAATGCTGTTTAAAAATAAAACCATACTTTACTTTATCAAACTATAAGATAAATGGGTTAAGTTTGAAATATGCTTTGTTATAGTGAAACATAAAATTTGCTGTAACTATATAGGATGTATATATGTATAATTAATATTACAATTATAACCACACATAATTTTAAAGTTTGGATGTTATTAACTAGTGTTAATTTATTACTTTTGTACCTTGTGCAACAAGTTGTTGGGTGGATTTGTTGATTAGGTTATTTAATTTGTTGTTCATTTATATATAGATTATTAAGTTAGATACAAACCTGTGATATTATTTGTTTTGCTTAATATATCCAATAAACAATTTGTTTTATAACATAAGCACTATTATTTTAATACATAAATGAAATTGTGCAGTTAATATACTGATTCATTTTAAGTCAAAATTGGGAAATCATATCCAGATTGTAATTTTTTTTTCGATTTCAGTTTTTAAGGCATCCCCTGTACATTATAATATTTTTTAACTAAAAACTTGTATAAGAAAATCTGAAAAATCAGATCTAAATATTTTTGTCATTGGTTTCTTCACAACGAATTCCAAGTTTGTTATTTATATGAAAGCCATATTTGATTATCATTTTATTAAATTGCATCTTTTTAGCCTTTCAAACAAAATAAAACACAAAAAAATATCAAGTTTGGTATACAATTGTTTTTTTTTTTTACAATCGACAGCTATGAAACAATGGAAGAGCGTCGATAGCTGATGTCACAA
Source organism: Elmis aenea (assembly GCA_947652605.1). Classification (NCBI taxonomy): domain Eukaryota; kingdom Metazoa; phylum Arthropoda; class Insecta; order Coleoptera; family Elmidae; genus Elmis; species Elmis aenea. The sequence goes on along the minus strand of OX393576.1, from coordinate 2,691,542 downwards.
ATACAACAGGAACTTTTAGTCAAAATTGCAAACTTGCTATTGCTTCCTTTCCGAAAGTAAAACTACAAATTATTAATGATATTCTCAGGGTTACGAGTCATATTTTATATACAACATGATTTGATGGCAACAGAACTGTTTTAACACATTAAATTATTAATATAGATTTTACTAAGGATTGACATAAATAATGATTAAATAAAATACTATCTTCACATATATATTTTTATAATAAAATAATTAACAATCATATAATACTCACTTTACAATAGTTCTTTAAAAAAACATGGATATTTAAAAATATGTACATAATAAAACCCTTGATAATAATAGTACACATCCAATAACACAAAAATAAAACCAAAAACTAGTTTCTCACAAATTACCTCCACGGGTAACTGACTGAATCGCCGCTAAAATAATAATTTCATGCACGACTCTTCAAAATTTTTTCCAATTCGAATATTTATCTAGAGAAATTAAATTAAACAACAAAACAAAAACAGTTTTCCACAGTGAACACTTCATGAAATAAATAAAGTATTTCATAGGAACTTCATTATTTATTCGACTAACATGCAAAATTGTTTTACAAAAACTATTACATTCATTTTAGTCTGTTTCCTGTTCATTATTGCCATTAATAATGTTATGCAAGCATAAATAAATATGATTTTACACACACTATATACAATTTCGTACAAATTTAAACTTTACCAATGTAAAAAATATTGTATAAAACAGTACAAAAATGATAAACAATGTTTCAAACATTAAACCAACTTTTCAAAATATCATAAGTTCACTGTAAGTTGTACACATAAAAAAATCATACTGAACTTAAATAATCCCAACTGAAATTTTGATTTATTTATAGAAAATCAATAACATCTCACCAGTTTAGTGAAATGCTTACGCAAGTCAGTGGCAAAGTAAGTTTTCTTAAAAAGGGTTCAATATTTCATTGTAACAAGTGTAAAAAGCAATTTGGCAAAATTCGGTAACCTCGTCGATTCAAGTAAACTTGAAATGTACCTAATTTAAATTGAAAAATACAAGCACATTTAACCACTTTTTATGACGTTCGGCTAATTGTCTTTGAAAAACATTCCGTGATGGTAAAGTACTATCTTTTATACAATTAGATTCATTTTTCAACAAAATCTTATATAAATACGATGATTCGACTAGATCCGGTTCATACTTCAATAATTTAGGATATTTCTCCCCGTTTTCTTGGAACTTGCAGTTCGCTTGAACCACGCTACTTACATTGCTATTAACAACATTACCATCTAAAGAATTTAAAAGACACGAATCATCTATTCTGACATTCGGTTTCCAACATAATCCGTGATATTCATACGCACATTCCAAAAGATTATAAATCACAAACCGCCTGTGGTACCAAATGGTTTCATGAGTTGGCCAAATTCGAATTAAATCTTCTACTAAATAAAATAAATCGTAAAATAAAACACAAAAATAATTAACACAATTATTATTCTTTAGCAAGTCTACCGGATTGGTAATATCAAAAGGATTTTCTCGTTCACCCAACAATTGTGATAAAAATTCATTATTACTCGGACATAACCCTAAATTTTCTTCAACAACTTTATAAAATGAATTAAAGGCAACTATTTTATTACTGTCTTTAATGTATTTAAGTAAATGTTGACGGTACTGGTAACCTGAGTGCTCCGACACATGCATATTAATCCAATCAAAAGAGAACTGTAACTGCTGTCCAATTATATCACTCACACTTTTTTGTGCAATATTCTGAATTGCCCAAATTCGATGGCTCCAGGCATGATAATTATTGGCACAATTTTCTGCTGCCATTTGAGTTACAGCAAATTCGTAACCCAAATACATCAACAAAGTTGATGTTATTCTACAATGGCTCATGTTTTTAATTATCCTTCTTATCAACCACTTCCTATATGCAAATGCTTCGTTCGATTTACTTTTGTGCGATAATACTAACTTGCTAAACAGCAGCTCATCATCGGGGTCAAGTATTTCATTCTCCACCAATTCTCGTCTCATATTCCAAAATGTTGATACATCCGGTTGGATCAGTAACGCCCCTATCAGCAATTTATTTATTTGTTCCATTTTATATTCTGGCAGTCGACTCTTCCTGAGTAAATTTCTGACTTTGAAAAGTTCAGTATATGCGTACCTATACACATGCTTCACACACCATGATTCTAAACCCAAATTATGGTTAACATATAAAACTGGTGACTTATTCTTGTTTTCGTCTACTAAGACGATGGAAAATTCTTGCCTAAAACAGATATAACAATAAGAAAAACTTTGGTTACATATAGGTTAGCATACTTACAACCACCTATCTGATTTGATAATACGTTCCATACAAGCCAGAATTCGATCTGACATTGAATTGTCTTCTTGCATTTTAAGTATTATGATAAATTACGCTATAACCACATAAAAATGTTCATAATTACGAGCACAAAAAGTCACACCTTATTGCTGTCAATGTCAATGCTTGTCAATAAACTGTCAGATAGACAATAACAAACATTGAGGTTATTAAACTTTTTTAAACATTTTTAATCTCATCAGAAATGTTAACTTTGGAGAAACCTATTTGAATTACAAATTTACAAACAAATAACACAACTATTTCAAGAAAAAGCTCAAAATGCCCGCTACCACTAAGTTTACATACGTATAATAGCCGATATTATAGAAATCTTTCTTTTAGTCAGTTGGATCGTGGTTGGTTCTTGAATTGCAGTTAGTCGCAGAAGCACACCGAACTGGTACAATTAGTCATCACCATAGAAGAACATAGAAGATAGAAGAAGGTCATCACCATTCAAGTCTTTGCACATGTGTTAATGTTCTGTGATAAATCAAATGGGGCTTTGGTTGTTGCAAATTAAAAAACTGTCATAGTTACATTTGAAGTGTTAATTGTTTGATATGGCAGATCCTCGTCTTAGAACTCTCAAGATAAAAACTGGCGTTGTTAAACGATTAGCCAAAGAAAAAGTTACGTACGAAGTGGAAGCCGAAGAACAACGTGGGAGGATTGAAAAATATAAGCAAGCAGGCAAAGACGAATATGATATTCGCAAACAAGAAGAGGTTCTTCAGGAATCATTGATGATGATCCCAGATTGCCAACGTAAACTTGTTAAAGCCATTGAAGACTTATCAGGTATCCTAGGTACAGAAAAAGATTTAAAAGAAACACCAGAATATACAGCAGCTGTTGCTATAATAGAAGAAGCAAAACATCAGTTGCCTAAACCAGGAGAAACACTTCATTTCTGTTAAACGTTTGAATAATTTATTTCATTTTCAAACGTGACATTTGTTACTACAATTTTTATTAGAATATACTTTGCTTTTTTATTATATAACAAAATGGATTATTATACTTACCAAAATTATGCTAATCATAACATAAACAAGAGTTTTTCGCAACAACATAATCACGTAAGTAACAACCAAAATTTTGAAAACTGTAATTACGATCAACAAAATGCACTTTCACCTGCAGTCCAAAAGTATAATATGCCACCAAATTACATGTATTATAATGCAGCTGCTGATAATTACTCAAGATTTGATTCTGTTAATGAAAATGTATCGGTCCCACCTACTCATACATACGACTTAACTTTGTCAAAACCTGAAATGGTGGAACATAAAACTGATGATGAACTATGGGTAGAAACATGGTTATCAAAAATTGGCAAAATTCAGATCAATTTAAACTCGACTATAGAAATTAAATCAACTGAAACACAAAGAAAACTTGTACCACCCAAACACACAATACAAATTCATGCTGCTAAAAATGCACTGAAGAACTGTTTACGAGTTTTAAACAATCTTCAACAAATGGAAGAACATTTAAGATCAAATGCGGACACAATAACTTCTAGTGAATGGAAAAAAAAGACAATGGAAATTGGTGGCCTAAAAAACGAGTTTTCATCCCTGATTTCTCAATTGGAAAGCCCTGAAACCATGAATTCTTTAAGAAGAAGTGTAGAAAAACGTAAGAAGAAACGAATTAATCAGAAAAAAAGAAAAGAGTTTAATAGACAGCAAATCCAGGAGAGTCGAGAACACAAAAAAAGACTAAATAAACATATTGATCAGTGGCTTGAACATATGAAAGAGGGTGTCGAACGAGCAAAAATGGTAATTATAATTGTTATATTTATGAGCGATGTATTTTAAATGAAACAAACCTTCATTTTATTAACAGGAAGAGAACATGAAAAAAGATGCAGATTGTGTTCTTGCGGAAGTTACTAAGAAAAAGTCTGATGTTAGGAAGCATTTATCTCTGATTTCGGCATTATCAAAACTTAGAAGTGTTAGAGAGAATTTTGCTGTTCAAAGAGGTGAAAAAGTTTGTTTAGAAGATAGTTCTGCGTTTTCCAAAATCACAGGTTGTATTAATATTTGTACGCATTGTTCCTTGAAGTGACTGGGAATTTTATTGCAGAACGTTTGTCAAAAATGTGGGAAGATTCTTTAAATATTTATAGTAAAGAGGAACAAGGTCTCCGAATTATGCTTGAACAAAACGCTGTAGAAGATACGATAGCAGCTCGGGCAGCTAGAGAGAGGAAAATTACCCAAGAATGGGAAGAAGTGTTTTTCGGACCAAAGTGTGTTCCATCACCAGCATATTGGGGCCTTACTTCAGCAGAAAAAGACTTGGATACGTTCATTGCCATAAGGTAAATATACCAACCAACATGGGCGTCCACAGGGTAGGGTAAGCAGGGCACTTGCCCCTCCCTGGAATCAAGTACTCCATTAATGACCAAATGAAAGAGGGTCAGGTTAAAAGTTCGTTAAATATTTTGATGCATTCTTGATGGGATCAGTTGTGCATAATTTTGTCTGTAAGCTTTGCCTCCCCCTGGATAATTTTCTGCGGACGCCCATGCCAACAAACCTCAATTAGAAGTGTGTGATATTTCCAATATCGGAACAAAACTCTTTTTTGCTGTAATATAAAAGTGAAATTTGTTTTTTTAATGTTTAGAAGAAGTTGGGATACATTCTTAACAGACCCAAATGATGAAAATGGTTCGAAAATTCCAATCGGATGGGCGTTACCGAATCCTGAAACAAACGAAAACTGGACCAAATATTGGCGTACAGGATGAAGTATGGAATACAATCGTAATCAGCTTTATTGAATTTTGCATTTATTATTTATGTTTAGGTTTATTAATTTCGATATGGTTTTCAGTATTACTTAAATTTTCGATGCAATATTGTGTGCCTGATGTATTTTGTAACTTGTAATTTTTATTTTTAATCTGTAAAGAACGTTAATATACTAATTTGTATAAACTGATTGCTTATTATTTACTAAAAACTCAGGGCAATGATGTATACAGGGAAGGGGTCGTAACCCCCCCCCTCCCCTAATAAAGGACGTGGATTGATTAAATTAGGGACGCAGGTAGAGGTCTTTCAATATAAACTGAACTGTGACGCAGCAACCAAAACTCGTCTAAACCGTTAATTACTGCTCCACCTAAAAACATCCATCTATTTCAACCATTGAATAAAAAGATAAAGGAAGGAGCTTTTAATACTATACTGCAGCACGGAAACAGACGGAAATGACCACGTCAATGGCCTCTGACGGCGGCCGGTTTTGACAGGTCAAACAGTCAAGAAATTTAGGGTTTTGTGTGCTACAATGGTTAGCTGCAGATCTTGTAGTCTTACTAGATCAAAAAATGTTGAAGATTAAAAGATTACGTTTCATAGGTAAGTAGACATTAATATTTTGTAGTGTAATCATGTATTGAAAATTTGATGTGGTCTGTCAAAATGGAATGTCATACCAGTGGCGTGCATTTGTGTACAGAATATTTTTTAACTCTCATAATAAACAATCCAAATATTGAAATATGCTGTCGTTTTTTTAATTCCCTCAACCACGAAACAAGAAATAAATAAGTAAATAACAGGCTCAATTCAAAACAAAGCAAATATTTACATTAGTCAATACATATTTTTAAAAAATCTTAGATACGCCACTGAGAAGCGGAAACATGCATCCGCCATATTGAGAGGCTAACCAGGACGCCTTAGTATCGCTATAACGCTCCTTCCTTTATCTTTTTATTCAATGATTTCAACAGCAGGGTTATGACCTATAATAATAAAACGTTTTTAGAAAGGTCCACATTTCAACCTCCATCCCCTCTCTTTCCGCATTTCGCAGTTCAGTTTATCTTGAAAGACCTCTAAAGCTCTGCTTGACATGTCCGATCAATTTTATGAGAAAGTTCTTGTAATCATATTTAGATACATCTAACAATTTGTGTTAGTGTAAAAGGTTGGACCAGTAAAAGTAAATTTAAAAAGCTATTGCCTTTATTAACCCCTCCCCCCACATGAAAATATCCTGCCTATGCTACTGACTCAAGGAAAATAGCAGCATTAATGTTTTGACTTCAAAATTAATGTGTATTGAAAAACAAGATTTAGCAAAGAATTTAATTTAATAATATAATATAATAAACAGTTTCTAAAGTTCACAAATAAATATAAGTGTACAAAATTTATTCATAACACTAAATTTCAAAATTGCATCTGATGAATCTATTTAAAACATTAAAAATGTCTTCATGGTGCATTAAAGTATATAGTTGAACAGCAAATTGCTCACTAACAAAAAACAATCGCTTAAAATTTCACACAAAAATAAAAGCATTACAAAAGATCACTTTCGCTATAAACCTATATACCTATGATAAAAGTTATGCTGTGCAGTATGTAACTTTTTATCAAATACATTACTAGTCGTTTAATTAGGTATATCAAATTTGGAAAATCATCGGCTTTGGCTCTTAAAAAAATTATTTTCAATCATACTCAATGTTATAAACATCTCTTTTCACATTACATCCTAAAAATATACTACGTATTAGAAAATTACTCGGTAATTTAATTTTCAATCGTATTCAGCGTCATACGAATTCCTTTTCACTTTACTTACTAAAAATATACTACTTAAAATTACGCCCTACTATTTTTTGAACATTTTTACAAACTTAACCTATTTGTTCATACAATGAAATACTTATGTAATTTAAACGGAGTTAACTTTCATTTAACAGGATTAGAAGATTTAAATTAAATAAGTTCAAAACAGTTACACATTTTTAAGTCATAAAACAAATCGTGGAAATTTTTGGCTATCGAAATACAGCAAAAAAAACTATTTTAATGCCATAGTTAAAACAATTTAAAAACCTGAGTTTTTTAAGGCTTTATATACATATACAAAACAATTTAATGCAATTCGATCGTTCTGAAAAAGCACAAACTGAATGTATTAGTTACAAAACTTACGCTTACAATACTTCAAGTTTGTTCATCCGTTAATGTGAGTATTTTAAAAAATAAAACAATTTTCAAACAAATTTCATTAGTACATAAATTGTGTGAACATAAATGTATACATGAGAAGAAAAAAAACAATCTTATGCTAGCTATTCAAAAATGAGAGAGCAATCGTCTCTATTGGCATTCTTGCTACATAGATAATTAAAAGACATTAATTCTCCAGATGTTCACTTAAAAAAAAAACTAATAATAAACTATATATTGATTCGACAGATTAAACTGCTGCATTTTAAAGTAACCTTTAAAAAGCAGTGAGGGGGCCTATCATGGGCTTCCGCAGATAATTTTCCAGGGGGGGGGCACAGCATAGACAAATAATAAAATATGTTTCTACAGGTACTTTCACAGTTCATTTTTATTCGATTCCAGGGGGGGCAAGTGCCCCGTTTGGCCCCCCTTGCGGACGCCCATGGGACCTATTAAGACGGTAGACAGTAATTTAACAATAAGTATTGATTGGCTTTAAATTAATCGTTTTGATTTTGACCAATTTTTGACATTATTTCAGTTATGTTTATTTCATCCTCAGTGCCAACTGATGTATGACTATATTCACAATAATTTGTTATTAAAGTCCAGTTATTCACTATGCCGAATGCAATAATTTATTTGGTTAACGCGAAATTAAATTACATTTTGTACAACAGTGTTTCATTTATTAATGAAAAACAAGTGAAAAACCTTTAAAAAATTACAACATTGTAATAAATTCAGACAATTTCAATTTCAAAAACTTATCCGTCTTCAAAATCAAAATCCTCCTCATATCACAGAGCTTTACGATGATACTCCGGAGGAGGATTCCCGTAATCTTGAAGGCTAAATAGCGTGGAACTATTTTTGATCATGTACTTTAAGAAGTCTTGTATGTTTTGCAGGAGCAATTGGATACTACGCTCGTCCAGAGGAGTATAAGCTAACATCGCACCCAATTTAACAAAGAGTCGCAACAAATGAATGGCACCGTAAATTTTTGACATTGGTGTATCGGGATGACTTTCCAGTATTTCGGCATACTGTGGCCTTTCAAATTTATACAACAGTTGTGTCCCCAACATCACATTAAAGTACTCTTTTATCCCGTTAACAATTTCAATCGTTGCAGATTCTTTACTAGTGTTGTTATTTTTGGCAGACTTTTTATAAATTATATAATTATCAAGGATTACATCGATAGTCACTTTAGCAGGTAAATTGGCAAGTTTACGCTGCCTTGTTATGATATCCCAATCATCAACTAACCATGGTTTTAATTCATCCGGAATTTTGACTTTAATTTCTACTTTACTTAAGAATTGTTCTTCAGATTCCACGGATGGATCGAGTCGACCACGTTTCTTTTTAGGAACATCTGAGCCAGAATCTTGGCTACTTGAAACCGAAACAACTTGTTTGGGTTTCAAAGTTTTAGCTGATTCGATACTAGGTGTACTGGCTCTAGAATCAGACTCTTTTGTAGACTCAGACTTGCGATTTTTATTTTTTTTGGCTTTTGCAGAAGACGTTTGATTTGAATGAGCTCGTTGGACTTCCTTTTGCTTCGCAACATTAGCTTCATTGTACTTTAAAACTCTGCTTTCTGGAACCCATTCATCCCAACTAAAATAGAAATAGGTTTTAGAACTAAAACTTTCTCGAGAAACTTGCAAAAAAATCCAGTACTAAACTACCCCTACTATTTTAACATCAAATGCTTTGCATATCTATTAAAACAAAGTTAGGTAATACAAAACTCCGTGTTCCAATAAAAGTGTACACAAACTAAATCAAAACTGCGATAATAATATTTAGAAGTAATATGATATCTAATAATGCTTAAGTCATCTTATATATCGTAAACAAAACAACGTAACTTCAATTTGTGGCATTTAATTATTGAATTGTAATGTTATAGATGTATATAACTTTTGCACTTACTTTTTATTCCACCCAGCATAATGTATAAAATATTTTACTTGTTTATCTTTTGTAACAGTTGCTTTGAGACATTTAGCTTCATATATTAATGGCCCATGAAAGCACAACACTTTTTCACCTGTAAAAGAATTGTTAGCATGGTAAAATACGAATTAAGAACATGATAAATTACCTTCAGAAAATTTCAATTTGGGAGGCATATTTCAATAGAATTAAAACTATGCAATATTAAAATCAACCTATATCAAGCATTAACAACTACTGCTGTAATGCACACAATTATTATATGTAAATAACTTTTCGATGTACGCTGAGTCCGTTACGTCGAAAAAACAGTAGTACAATAAATTACAATTTTATTTATAATAAATTACTTGTATGTTTAAATATTCACCAAAAAAGAATTTTAATAGCACATAAAAAAGTTTTTTAAAACAAATGGTTACATTTTACTTTAATTTTCGTTTTTAATTAAGCTCGATTATTATTAAATACTAATTGTACACAATAGGAATTATAGAATACTTTTGTCTATTTAGGTTTTCATATACCCGGTTAACTTTAAATAACCATGGGTAAGAACTAATTAATAAGATAAATGTTTATTGTACATTTTGGAGATTTGTTATATTTTTAGATGTAAAACCTATATCATTAGAATCATCACCTTCAAAAAAGCATAAAAAACACAAACATAAAAAAGCTAAGAAACAAAAACCCGAAGAAGACATCTCAATTGACTCAATAATTATTGATGAATCGTCATCTACTTCTTTTAAAAGTAAAAGCTCTAACATTGCTGCCAAGCAGCCTACACCTACCACAAGTAGTAACAAAAAGCGTAAAAAAAGAGACAGTGCAACATCTAGTGATGAAGAGCGTTGGTTAACTGCCATAGAATCAGGAAAGTTGGAAGATGTTGATGATGAATTGAAGAAAATTAAACCAAAAGATCCGGCCCTCATGACAGCTCGTCAAAGAGCTATGTACGATCGAGGCACTGATGGTAGCCCAAGCACAGCAGCTCCAACGTTGATGTCTTTACCCACAGGTTATAAGGTAAATATTTTATATATGTGATCAAATTAATTTAAGTCCTTGTATAATTGTTATAATTTCACTTCAGGAAAAAATTATGACTGCAGAAGCTATTCAGAAGGCGGCCATAAAATCACAAAAACGCAAACAGCTAGCTGATGAAAAAAGGGAAAAGGATAAAAAGAAAACAATGGAAAGGCTTCTGAAAAAACAAGAATCTAAAATTAATAAACTTTCAAAACCTAGAACGACAAAAAATTCTGCTCCCACCATAATATACAAACAAACTAATAGATTAACTACAGTGAGTTTTCCCAACAACATGGATTTTCCCCTAAAACCCCAAAGAATTATAGAGCCTCCAAAAACAAAATACTGTAGTATGAACTGTGGTAACTTAAAAAAATATTCCTGTGCTCAAACGGGAGCTGCATTATGTAGTTTAGAGTGTTATAAACGTAACATTGCTAATCGTATATTGTGATTATAAGAGTTTTGCACATTTATCATGTAAGTAGATAATAATTATGTATTTAAATGTATTTTTAACAATAAAATTACGAAATCTTAATCATTCATAGGTAAAAAAAATAATTAAATTAATTAACACCTTTACATTTTTTAAATATCTGAAAATATTTTGTTTGGAAGTTGTGTATATTTTTTATTTTTTTGTTGTTGAAATTAAGATCACTGTCAAAGTACCTCGCTTTTAATGAATTTACTGTAATTATTACATAAGTAATTGGATACAGCACAGTCTCTCATTAATGATTATAGTTTTTTAACAATATTGGTTAAAATTTGTATTACAGGATTCTGTTTTTTAAACAATTTTCACAGAAATAAGTGATTCAATAAGTTTATTTCTTTAGTTACTATTTTTTTAAATAAGCTTGCCATCTGTTAGCACTATACAGAATTATGAATATTGAACATTTGATCTGTGAAAGGTGCAGTGCCTGCATCAAAATACACTAAAATTTCTTATGTTTGCTACGTTCGTCTCCCCTTTTCAAATGTAGATTGCGCGTTTATAATATATTTCCTTAAAAGTCATATTACTGATTGCATAAACTACATTAAATTACTTAAAGTAGTAGTATCTAAAACGCTTTTATTCATATTAATATCAAGAGGGCTGATTAAGTACGCATTAAAAAAATAAATTTAAATATACCGCCTAAAGTTAGTTAGTAATGCGCCACCTACTTACATAAAACAACAGTGAATGTTCAATATGTTTATGCGTCTGCAGAGATGGAGCTAAAATTTTCATTTTAGAAAAAGGTGAGTGAATTTGAATTAAAACTAACAGAAAGAATTGCGGTTACCTTAACAATAACGATCTTAAGGAATTGCAGCAGTAGATGCATCTGTATGAGCACAAGTTTATGTATTTCAACGTTCATTTGTCATGTATGCCTCCATTTACAACCCGCTTGGCATTTGTTCTTTTTCTTGTTTGTAAATAGCGTTGCAATTTGAGGTCAAATAGTCGTTATTATAAACATGCATATTTTTGCACAAAAGTGCAATATAATTTTGGTTAATGAAGTTTTTTTCTTACTGATTAGGTTTAACCTTAAAACTGAACTTTCATGGGCTCACATCAACAAACAAAAATGGGTGAAGGCAATAAACAAGTGAGGGTGGACAATTGGGGCATCTTTTTCTTGCAAAGATTGCAAATGTTTTTTAACAAAACAGACTATTGTGATTTAACATTACAGTTTGAAGGAAATGTGCAGCTTAAAGTACACCGACTTGTGATGAACGCGTGCACAGAATATTTTCAGTTTCTTGAACAAACCTGTGAAATGATTGAAGATGTTCTTATTATGCCTTCAGACTTACAAGCCGATGTTGTGTTACCTATTGTTAACTTCATGTACACAGGCATGTTGGAATTTCACATGTCCGTATTTGATAAATTGTATAAAACTGCAGAGCTAATGAATATCACCGTTTTAACTAAACTTCTAGATGCACAAAAATCACCAATAGCACCTTTAACTAAACATGTAAAGAAAAGTGTACCAGTACCACATACGTGGAACTTGCAAGGTAAAAAAATTGTGGCTAAAACTGTCGATTCTGATCTACCGGCTACTTTACCGGGAAGAAAATTACCTGTTTGGAAACGTAAAAGTGCACCGCTTGTTGTGCAGCCTTCCTTTACACGCTGCTTACAAGAACCTAAACGCATCATTCCAAAAGATCCTCTTGCAATTGCTGATACCGCTCCCAAACCAACCCGATTTGAATGGCCAGATGATGATTTTTCCAGTATAAGTTTATTTGATTCAAGTTTTGATGACATTTCATACACAAGTAGACCATTGTTAACACAAGAAGATGAACCTAAACCTAGTACATCGTTTGATCGTATAAAAGATACCTCATATAACAGTAGGAGATCGACAAATTACACAAATTCGGCTGTAGATATAGATGAAATGAAAGATTATGTTAAAGAACAAAAAATTCGTTCTAATTTAGCTGAATCTGAAGACGAAGATGCTGCAGATGACATGGAAAGCTACGAATCTAGTACAATAACCAGAGACTCACTAAAAAGAACATTTGACAAAGTGAGTTCTGTGAGCGATAAACGTGTTCGATTCAGTTTAAACGAAAAAGAAAATCAAGTAAAACAAACTAAATTTAATATTACACCTAGTAGTAAAAGTGCTACTGATGTAAACCACACTAAAATTATATCGGAAGTTCTTAAAAAATATCCACACTTAGTAAAAAAAAATAAAAACATAAGACTTAAAATTTTGGCAAAAAGTGGTAATTCACCATCATCTGATAGTTCGAGTAAACTTTCCTACAGATCATGCAGTTCAAGAATGCGTGTACAACTTCCTTCAAGTCAACATGTCATTAAAAGTGCAAAGATAATACCCGAGGATGATAAAAAAAAAGTCGAAGGACCTTGGAAGTGTCTGCGCTGTAGCACTCCAACGGAAACTTGTGAATTTGTTTTATATTATTTGTATCGTAAACATATGACTGATGTGCACAATGAAAAATTTGACTCGAGAATGTGCAAATATTGTGGCCATAAAAGCAGTAAACACAATATGCTAATGTACCATCAATATACTAAACACGGAGTTAAACCTCCTGCAGCATATAACTTTCCAAAATGCAGTCTCTGCCCATATATTGCACTTACAGAAACTCTGTTAATAAAACATAAGTTAAATCATACGAAATTTGAGTTGCAGTGTTTGGAATGCAAGGTAGCATTCAGTAACCAACATTCTCTCACTGCTCATGTACGAATCACAGGTCATACTGGTAAAACAGGCAAAACAAACTACGACTGCCAATACTGCACCAAGAAATATCAATCGGGAGCAAACCTTTTCTCTCACATTAAAATGCAACATCGTGATGAAGCCAGAAGAGATGGAATTGTTAGCATTGATGAAATAGAAGATGTAGAAGATGAAGAAGACCTGCGAGAAGACCACGATGAAGAACAAGATGACAATGAACCAGAATACATAACTCCTGAAATTATTGGTGAAACCAACAAAGAAAAGATTAAAATTTTGTCGAATGTTAAATTGCCAGCCATTCAAAATCAACATGATTTACAGTCGATGGAAGCAGCAAATGTAACACTTGAACCAAGTTCAGAAGCTGAAGCTCTTAGCAATGTAGCAAGCGGAATTGCTACCAGTTTAGGCCTAATAGATATAGTTGTTTTGGACGACAATCAACAATACATACTCCATTCAGGCGATCAACAGCTTAATCAGCCAGAATTTATTCTCCCAGAACTAGCAGATTCGCAAACATATACAACTGGTCAGCATATTGGCGAAGTTATTACAACTGATCAAAATTTAATAACACAATCAGTGTTAAGTAATACTGATATAGCTTCAACAGATGAGCTAGTTATGGTGTTAACTGATCACGATTATGGCGATGGCAACAATGAAGTTATAAGCAACGACAATTCAAATATAGTTGTTGTTTATTCCCATCCAGTCGAAGGCCAAGAAAACCAATTCATCACTTCTCAAGGAAACATTATGATAAATTCGCAAACCGGCCTGATTGAATTGCGAAATCCAACTTCAATAGCGACCACGACGGCTCAGCAGTTTGTTAATAGCACAGTAGATAATGATAATTCTCATATTGAATCCATAGAAATGATAAAAAGAGAAATAGACAGCCAATCAGAATTAAAAGCAGAACATTATAGTGATGATATAAAGGCAAATTTACCCCACCAAGATACTGCTACTAGTGGCGATGTTGAACCTATTTCGCAAAGTGCTGATATTGACAATGAAACTGATAAAAATGAGACTGGAATGGTATTAAACAGTAGCCAACAAGATGAAGTTCAGTTTAATACCGTCGAAGATGTTGTTACAGTACATGAACATCACAGTGACGTAACAGATGATACATCAATTACGGAAAATCCTCAAGACGATATTCCAACAGGCAGTGTCGATGAGCAAGATGGTATTTTAAATGAAGAACAACCCATGGAAATCGACAGTGAATGTAGTGAAGTAATTCCAGAGACCGATCATACACCAAACTTGGTGAGTGTCATATTACGTCGCTTAGATTGAATAATTTAAACATTTTTGAATCATCTTTAACAACGTTATGTACAAAAGACTTTTTCAAGTATCCATTTATAGTTTCTTATTATAATGAAATGTAAAAATGACTTAGTTGAGTAAATTTAAAGTTTCAGTTTTTAATAAATTATTTAGTTCTTTTTTATTTTCGAGTCACAACTCCTGAACAATCCAAAACAGTCCTCATGATAATCAGCAATAATCTTAACAAGTACAAATTCATAAATAAATATTAAAAATTAAATTATTAAAGATAAAAGTGTACAAAAAATATATTGCAAATGATTCACTTACATTGAATAAATGTGTTTGCAACCACTAAAAACAATATGTTTGGTTAAAGTAAGGTATTTGCTTATGCCTTTGAAAATTATGTGAATGATAAAACTGACTCATTTATCAAATTAATATTGTAATTGTGTAATTTTACGGGTGCAAAAAAACTTAATGAATAATTAAACCCTCTTATTAAATCTAGTAATTTCATGATTTTATAGGCACAATCTTCTGTTGAGGAAAATGAAAAAGATTCAGAGAACGTTAGGTCAGATGAATCTCATAAAGAAAATAATGAACATAATGATACAGCGGAAGAAAATGGAATATTATCAAGTGCTGAAGATGTAGCTCAAGTGCAAAATTCCGAGCCAGTTGGAAACAATTCCTTATCAGAACCATCTGAATATATGTGTGAACCCATGGAAGTTGATGAGCGTCATGTTGAAGAAGACGAGCAGCATGTTGAAGAAGATGAGCATCATGTTGAAGAAGATGTTGTTGATTCAGTAGTTGAACATGAAAAATCTGAAAATAGTACTCAAAATGGCGATGAAAGCATGGAAGACGGTAAAAGTGAAGCAACACTCAATATAGAAACAAATAAGGAAGAATCTGTAATCGTAGAACAACCAAGTGAAAATGATGAAGAAGCATTAGAGGAGTCCAATAAATTAATACAAGAAAATCCTGAAGCAGGAGAATTCGACGATCATGAACAGCATGTTGCAGTTTCTGATCCACAAGAAGAAAACACTAATAACCAAGAACCAGAAATAGAAGAAGAGAATGTCCACAGTGAATTACATGATAGTCATAGTGTAAATTCACAATCACATGATGAAAATTCACAAACATCGCAGGCATCCCAAAGTTCTTCTTCACACAAAGAAGACGAATCGTCATTTGTGATGAACTCCAGTCAATCTGCTAAAATTATTCTCGAAGATTGGGATGATACAGATTCGCAACAATCAGAACATGTTGCAAGAGCAGGTAATACTGTTCATAGACTTATAGACGATTGGGCCGATGATGATGATGACGAAGGAAAAAAAGGTTCCGTATAATTTACTTACAATTGAGCAATAGTTTCCATTTAACTAAGACGTAGTTGAGTTAGCATATCAAATTTATATCAGACTAAAATGTGTCTAGGTTTTATAATTTACCCAATTAATATTTTAGATCAATTTTTTTTTAATATCTTGATTTATTGTCATTTGTGCCATTTTCTTTGTTATTTTTAAATGTATAAAATATGCTTTACTATATGAGAAATTTGCGAGAACTTTAATTGTGAAATTTATTTAATAGCGAAAAGTTTATTATGAATAATTTTCGTTTTTGATAATAATTGTAAATGAATTACCTAATTTTGAGTAAAATACTATGACTGGGCTCTTGTGGTGTATAGGGTGTTTTAAAACACTCATAATAAAACTGGTCTGGCTGCCAAATGACTTTTCCCATACATTTTACGTGTCCTATTCAGTTTATTATCCTTGGTAAACACTCACATCAAATGTCATTTTAACATATGTTGACAGATGTCATATTTCGTGTTGATATGTCAAGTTGACAGATGTCATGTCATTTTGACAGATGTCATGTCATTTTGACAGATGTCATGTCGTTTTGACAATGTCATGTCATTTTGACAGATGTCATGACCAGTATCTCCGTGGTTGTAAATTTATATTTCTTATAGTACATTAGTAAAAGGTAAAAGTTAACTGCGAGATATATGAGATTTAAAAACAAGTTTAGATGTATATTAAACAAAGTCAGTCAATATATTGCTAATTTAATGGTAATGATGTTGTGTCTTGCCTGTATTGCAGGCAATTTAATTGTACATTGCATGAACTGTGACATAAGTACTATCGGAAAATAACTAATAAATAAAAGCTAAGTAAGAAGGTCCAGTTTTAGTGGAATTAAGGATATTTCTGTTATTACAAATTGCAAAAAAAAACTGCACATTACTGGGTTAATGTTAAAAACCTTGTGTCCAAGGTACCAGCCGAAAAAATAAAGTTTTCTGTCGACCTTGGTGTGCTGGTGTTTTTTTGTAACTTTGGTACGGAATATGGACCATCCTTTGTTAGGTTTTGTTACCACCAAATATACCAGTGTCGTTACAACAAAACAAACTTTTTGCCCGCATGGTGAAGTGTTGTTTAAACTAAAGTTAAAAAATTGTGCTACGAAATACATTCGTAATAGATTCGTTATGCGTATTTGCAAATTTTATTAAATGGATTCATAGATTTATAATGAAATGATTTTATTTCTATTTAGTTTTAGGTATTAGCGGTTTTTATTATGGTACACCTTTAAAATTGTGATTTGCTAATATATTGTAATTGTAAATAAATAGGACTATTAGTGTTTTTTTTTGTGCGTAGACTTTTGGTTATATTTTTAGAAAACAAGCTTTTGAAGTTATTTTTCAATTAAAATGTACATATACAAAATAAAATTGTAGTTATGCATATTATATCACGTCTTAATAATTTTAGTGGATTTTATGTAATACAATATATGCGTAGCAAGTAATGAAGTAAGTTTTAATTTTAATAGATCATGATCCTTTAATTTTTATGTTAAGAACTTGTGTACATGTCTTTGTCTAAGTAAATATTTTAAAATGAATTACTTTTTTCTTTTTTCGAGGAATCCAACACTGCCATGTTATAGTCGATACATTTTATTATACAGGGTGTCCCAGCCAAGACGAATTATTCGATAGCTCTGTTATAAGTAATAATATTTAAAAAAGTTAAATATAAAAGTTGTTTGTGATCATTTACTACATAACCTAAAATTATTTTGCGCTCTGATACTAAACATTTTTTTTTTATACGGAACACACTGTATATTTTGTAATTTTTAGATGTAAAATTAAATTCTCTTTCAAAAATATTATAGGTTGTTTATGTTTAAAATGAACCGTTTTTGAGTTAACGTTTTTTTGAAAATTTTGACGGATGCAGACCTTTATAAAAATATTTATATTTATTAACATAACAACGCCAGAGCAATTTACTCTGGTAATTTATTAGACAATTGTGTCATAGTAATTGTTGACTAGTTAATTTTTAAAATAATATACAGGGTGATCGTTATACTCGGTCCATTTCTCTAAACTGTAAACGCATATAAATCTTTTTTTTTAATGGAACACCCTATATATTTTGACATTTTCTTGTAGAAAATTTAATTATCTTTCAAAGCTGTCAAGATGTTTTATGTCTTAATATAATATTTTTGAAGTTATTTCGTTTATGATTATTTGTGAGTATTTTACCTAAAATATGGGTAGTAGCGTTTGAAAATTCAAAACAATTTGTATGAACTATCAACAAGAACAATTAATTGGCACAATTTCCACTATTATGCCACTAAAAATCTATATTAATTTTTTAAGAACTAGTACACAGCATTCTGGTGTTATTTGCTGCCATTTATTTTATTAAATTTATCAAAATTTTTGGTACTACTTTCAAGAATTTCAGATACACAGGATGTCCCACCATAGCTGTCAAAAAATTGAACTCAAAAGACAAGTAGAACAGTGAAAACATTTATTTACATATTAATTAAAAATATCAACATCTATTTCCATTAGCTGATCACATTCTAATACATTTTGTTCAACAAACTCAACATTTTTAACTAAGTAACTTTCATTGATTTCTTCAAAATACATATTGTCCTCAAAATGCAAATCTGAGCTACTAAAATCGAATGATGTATCACTCATTAAAACTTCTTTATAAAGATTAGGAACAAACATTTTTTGTTTAATTAAACATTGTATGTAACACTTTATATCACCTTCTATATATTTCCAGAAATTTACAATAAACATTGGCATAATTGTTTTGGACACTTCGTGAAATTGTAAATTTCCATAGACCTCATAATGCTGATTACTTTTTGGTAAATTATTAAGTACGTTAAATTTCAACAAAATTTTTTCTGACCCATTTGTAGAACCATGCTCAAACAGATAATGTGACGCAACGTTTTCTTGTACATATAGTCCAATAGCTTTAAAATTTTTGCCAACCGGTTGACACCGATCAGTGAATTTTAACAGCTCTTTTATTCTGTAAAACACATACGGATCTTTACGCTCAAGATGTGAATTTAAAATTACACCAACATTTTTAACATTGGTGAATTGATAAATATTTGAAAATACATCATCATAGTCCGGTAAGTTTGAACAAGTTACTGCCGAGTTAAATATAGGATCATTAATTTTATTACATGATTGTTTAAACTCTTTTGATTTAGTGAAAATTTCATCAAATTTTTCCGGTGTGGTCGATATAAAATTACTATCATCATAAGTTTTCCCAAATGAAATGTTTTCCTTATCTTCATCAAATGAAATGTTTTCCTTATCTTCATCACTTTCAAACATATCAGAATCCGACATATTGCATGAATTTTTACAAAACTAATTTGAATATACTACCCGTGTTGCTATTATTCATTCAATCACGAGTTTACACAGGTAAATCCTAGTTGACAGGAGTTTCTTCCCATGGTCTTGGACCACGGACCTGTTCCCAATTATCTATATTAACTTCTTTCAACTTTTCATACTCTTCTTCCAATGTCACTTCGCCTGGATTTTTGACATCAATGCCTTTTTTCTTAAGCTCTTCTCTGCCTATAGGATCCTGTTGCCTAAACTCATATCTGTAAAACAAAAATGTTGTTATAAAAGTCCACCGGATAACCTCACTTTTTAAAAATCTTACTTTATACTTGCAAATGGTTTTAAGCCAAATGAGCCTCCAACAACAAAGAGTAAAAAAGGTATGCTGTATCTCACTTTTCTATTACGTAATAAAGCTTTAATTTTATTAATAAACGAATTATTCATAACTTGTTCGACTTGTTGGATGTTCATAACTAAGTTTCTCATTTGACAGTTTTGTTTCAAGTCATAGATAACAGATAAGAGAGAACGTAACTATAAATAATTTCCAAACTGCTGTGAATTTTCATTTGAATTTTACAGGAGACGTTTATCTAAGGCATCTTTACATGAGAAAAATACTGTTACATTTTAACGCTATCCTGTCTGTTTGCATTTTCAACAATTAGCTTAATACACCATGATTTGCTTAATAAATGCACATGCCGAGAGACGTAACTATAACTAATTTCCAAACTGCTGTGAATTTTCATTTGAATTTTACAGGAGACGTTTATCTAAGGCATCTTTATTCTTTACATGAGAAAAATACTGTTGCATTTTAACGTCATCCTGTCTGTCTGCATTTTCAACAATTAGCTTAATACCAAATGATTTGCTTAATAAGTGCAAATGTCAAGAGACGTAACTATAAATAATTTCCAAACTGCTGTGAATTTTCATTTGAATTTTACAGGAGACGTTTATCTAAGGCATCTTTACATGAGAAAAATACTGTTGCATTTTAACGCTATCCTGTCTGTTTGCATTTTCAACAATTAGCTTAATACACCATGATTTGCTTAATAAATGCACATGCCGAGAGACGTAACTATAAATAATTTCCAAACTGCTGTGAATTTTCATTTGAATTTTACAGGAGACGTTTATCTAAGGCATCTTTACATGAGAAAAATACTGTTGCATTTTAACGCTATCCTGTCTGTTTGCATTTTCAACAATTAGCTTAATACACCATGATTTGCTTAATAAATGCAAATGTCAAGAGACGTAACTATAAATAATTTCCAAACTGCTGTGAATTTTCATTTGAATTTTACAGGAGACGTTTATCTAAGGCATCTTTACATGAGAAAAATACTATTGCATTTTAACGCTATCCTGTCTGTTTGCATTTTCAACAATTAGCTTAATACACCATGATTTGCCTAATAAATGCAATGTCGAGAGACGTAACCATTTTTAAGTATTTGTACTTGACATTTATTATAAGGTACAATTTTCATACTATCATATATAATTTTTTTAAATATTGGGAATTTTATCTAAGGTGTAACTATAATAATTTTTGAATTTTAAATTAGAACATCAAAACGATTTGGGTTGATTGTCAAAATTTGACAGATAGTTTCATAGCATAGCATAAAATTGCCACAAAGTTGCCTAGTTTGAGCCTCGGATTCAGTGCACACTACATAAGTTAAGTTAGGGCAAGACTGTCCAATAAATGCAAATAAAAAACAAATTGTTATAGTAAACTCGCAAAGGTTTATTTATTTAAACATATAATAAACTCTTCCTTGACAAATAAAACATAAAATGACTAAAATAATTTAACATAATCTGTCCTAGTGAGTTTAGCAATACTAGCAGTTAAACAAATGTCTTAATAAATGTGTATCCCACTGAATGAAACTTACAAATATTTACAATTAAAGATAAGTATTTAACAAATATTCTACTAATGTGTTCATACGTCCTTCATTTTAACGTGGCTAACTTTGTACATTTCATTAATATACATTTTAAGCAGTTGTGAAAATTAATAATAACAAAATAAACTTGACAGTGATTCTGTTTCGAAATCAATGCCCAACTTTTATATTCTAAACAGTCACTTATTTCTGCAAACAAAAATTGGAAGGATAACTGTATCCAAATTAATGCTATTTTTGCTTCATTTAAAAAAATTGTATTCACACATTAATTTCCTCAAATTGAATAAGCTCTGATGATAAAAGAGTTTTTTTAATATTTCTCTTAACAGAATCAAACAAACACAGTGGTTATTAAATTTTGTCTGTCGTGTTATCTATAATAATTTTTACAACTGGAATATTTTGTTAAATTTAGCAAAAATCACATATCATACCCACATAATACAATATTTTTACACAATCACAAACAATAAAATATACACACAAACATATTTTAAAAGCTAATGTTAAATTAGTTGTTCGAGGAGTAAACTACAGCAATAACATGAAATAAATCAAATTTTCATGCATTAGATACAAAACTCATTTAAAGTGAACATACATTATGAATACACACTGACTATTCCAAAAGTTGTCATGAGCTTCAGCTGTGTTAGTCAGATTTAATTTAAAAAACACACTACAAGTAACATAAAATTAACAACCCATCATTCTGTCATTTAAATTTCCAATTTCATTTTTAATCTTGTCAGATACCGTGTGTTACTATTTTTTCAGGTCATTTTAAAATTTGGAATGTTTAATATTTTGTAAGTCATAGCAACAAAACAACAACAAATTTGCAAATTATATTATTGTAACATGCTTTGCGCAATATGGCTTGCCACGCAAAATGTTTTAGTTGTTGAGATGTAACACTGTGTAAAGTAAATGTATACATTTTTAAACGACAAGACAATAATTTTAATGAATATTTTGAGATCACCGATAAATACTTTTAATTTTGTTCAACATTAACATATTTATTATTTAATATTACAAATTTATATCATCATAAAGATTCAGAAATTGTTCAAGAGATCTGGTTAGTTGAACGAAATTTGTTTAGCGAAACTTTAAATATTTAAAGTTAAGAAATTTGCACAAAAGTACAAACTTTTTTTGTCAATATGTATAATAATCTCAAAAATTAACTTGGGTTACTTACTCTGTTTCTAGACAACTTTTATTTGTTTAGCCATAAGTAATCAGATCTTAATTAATCAAGTCAAAACAATAGAAACTGTTTATGGTGAAAAACAAATGAAATTGTTTATGGTGAAAAAACAAATGAAATTGTTTATGGTAAAAAAACAAATGAAATTGTTTATGGTGAAAAAACAAAAGAATGAGGATTATATTATTTGAACATTAAACGACATAACTGATTAAAAATTAACTTTTGTTTTACACCATTACGTACACACATAAATATAAACGATAATTGAATGAAAAAAAAGAGCACCGATGTGTTCTAGTCGGAGATTAAATATAAAAATTTGACAAAACCATACACAATGTACACATACATACATTTTTACTACTATTGCAAATTTTTAATATAACAACCAAAATAAGACAATTTAATACATCTCAATGATATTTTCTAATTTGTACATATATGTAGATATCACTAGGATGTTTAAATATTATTTTTGATAACCAATCTATGTGTAAAAATTATATACAGTAGACATTTGATAGTACATTTTGAAATCGATCAAAAGCACAAAGATTGGTTAATAAATAATATTTTATAAGCGACACACTGCTTTTTCAATCTTACACAGTGTAATAATAGATTCAATTTGCAAACGTTGTTGAAAAATTGTTAGTTAAGTCATGATATAAATATAATTAAAAACGAAATAAAAAACTTAGTGGCCAAAAATTTAACAAAGACAGCCAAAAATTAAAATTTTGGATTCAAATACAGGGTGTCACGAAAATTTAAGTTTTTCACTGGAAAAGTTGAGATTAATGGATAATTTTTTTTAGCAATTTCACAATCAGAAATCGTCCAAGTCCCTATTTTACACATACTTATGAGACTCCCCCTGCTGAATATCCTTAAAAAATATTTGATAGATAATACAAATAGTATTCTATGCAAATTTTCTTTACATGTATTCACTGATATACAGGGTGTTTCTTAAGTATTGCAAAAAAAAATTGGTGGTGATTCCTTACCGAAAATTAAGGGGAGGCAGCTGTTATACAATTTTTTTCTTAAACCTCTCCTTTCGGAGTTACACCCCCTAAAGGGGAGCGAAAAATTAGGTTTTTATTTTATTTTTTAAATTTGGATAAATGTAGGAGAATGATATTTGGTAGATGTTTTATACTTATTAAAAGGTTTCCCATAGTAATATTTTTAATTATCACCCACCTTCACGGGGAGCTGAAAAGTGCAACCCCTGTTGTTTTTTTTATCAGAACTTTTTTGTGGGTTGAAATTTTGCAATGAAAAAATTTTTTTTTGAAAGCTTGATTAATTTAGCACCTTTTTTCATTCTTTAGTTTTTCTCGTAAAACCTACAGTTTTTAAGTAAAAAATAAAACAAGTCAACGTTAAAACGACTCATTTTGGTAGTTGCCATGGTTTGTTTATGTTCATATTGGGTAGAATTGACGGATGTAATACATTTTGAGGTTAACGCGGCGACAACGCTATAACGCCTGTCAATTCCACCCAATATGAACATAAACAAACCATGGCAACCACCAAAATGAATCGTTTCATATTGGAATATTTGATGTTTAATTATTTTATTTTTTACTCAAAAACGGTAGGTCTAACGAGAAAAACTAAAGCTTTCAAAAAACAAAATTTTTAGTTGCAAAATTTTAACCAACGAAAAAGTTCTCATAAAAAAAACCAACAGGGGTCGCACTTTTCAGCCCCCTGTGAAGGTGGAACATGATTGAAAATATTACTATGGGAAACCTTTCAATAATTATAAAACATCTACCAAATATTATTCTCCTACATTTATCCAAATTTAAGAAATAAAATAAAAACCTAATTTTTCCGCTCCCCTTTAGGGGGGTGTAACTCCGAAAGGAGACGTTTAAGGAAAAACTTTTATATGAAAGACCCCTCTTAATTTTCGATCAGGAATCACCTCCAAATTTTTTTTGCAATACTTAAGAAACACCCTGTATAAAGATATATTTGTCATACTTAATACGTTCATAAATATTAACTGTTAAACATACCATACATTAAGATGTACTTTCAAAAAAATCTTGTAATTTTCGTATTGTTGACTGCTCCAACAAACACAAATCGAAATCGAATGTATGAGCTGAAACTTCAAACCTGCCAGTTTCTGCTATTAACTGCACTACTTTTTGCAATTCACTATTGTCTTGCAGCGACATGATTTTATGTTGTAGATCTTTTAATATGTTCATGTAATCTTCGGCATTTTCTTGGGTTTTCTTATTGATTTCTTTAATATGTGACCCATTTGGTTCAGTATCAGAATCCTTAAAATTCGAATTGGAATTCGAAGATTCCTCCTTAGAAACTTTTTCCGGGGGTTCTTCCTGCTTTTTGATATCAGATTTTCGTTTCCTTTTCTTTTCAGTTTCCTTTTCGGCTTTTTTCTCCTTGTTCTTTTTTGTTTTTTCTTTTTTCGGTTTTTCCTTCTCGATTTCGTTTTTTATTGCTTTGGGTTCGAACAAGGTTTCCTTTTTCGGTTCAACGATGATCGGAGAAGGTGCTTCAATAAAAGCATTTTCAGGACTGCTAATGGAACTGTTTGAAGAGTCGCTGTCCACGAATTCTGCCAACAAAGTCTTTAAGGGCTTATTTGGTTTTTCTTTTATTTTGTTTTCAATCGGCGAATGATTCTTCGGACTTTCGAAGAGGCTATTTTTATCATTTTCTCTCGATATGTCTTTATTTTCCGAATATTTTCCGACTGAATTTGAATTCGACTTTTCGCTCTTGTTTTCCAATTTGTGAAGTTTTTCTTTCTCTTCTTTTTTCTCTTTCTTATCTTTATCTTTTTTCTTATGTTTGTGTTTTTGTTTTTCTTCCGATTTTTCTTTGACTTTCTCGGTTTTTTCTACAAAATTTTCCGGTTCTTTCATATCTTTAACAGAGTCTTTCATAATTTCTTTTTCTTTTGAGAATTTCTCTTTTTTATCAGTCTTTATTGTTAATGGACTTGGTTCTTTTTCTTTAAAACTGTCCTTCGATTTTTCTTTAGCCACATTCTTTAACTCCTTTTGATCACTACTTTTTTGTAAGTCTTTTTCTTTATGTTTGTTTTCTTTTCGTTCTTTATCACGATCTCGTTTTTCTTTCTTTAACTTCTTATCACTTTTTTCATCGGCATTTTTTTTGTCTTTTTCTTTAGTGGCATCCAATCGCTTTTCGTCTTTTTCTTTGTGTTTGGGTGGTGGACTTGGAGGTCGTTTGGGACTAGGAGGTCTTTTAGGACTCGGCGACCTTATTTTTGGTGATTTATCTCGCTTTTCTTTTTTTTCTTTGCTACGTTCCACTCGATCTTTACTCCGTTCTTTTTTATCTTCTCTTTTCTTTTCATCTTTATTTTTTTTATCAACATCGTTCTTATCCCTGGATTTATCTCTGTCTCTATCTTTGTCTTTATGTGGGCTATGTTTACTCTTTGACTTTTCCTTTTCTTGAGCTACAACAAATAAATATTTTTGTAAATTAACAAAACCAAAATTTTAATAACACTGGTTACCTTTTTCAGACTTGGTAGAAGTTTTAATGACATCTTTGGATATCGGTTTAGGGTCAGGTGATATTTTGGTAGTTTTCGTAATGGGCGGTCCAAATAATTCTTGAAAACTATTCGATATCCGATGTTCTTCAGGTTTCGGTTTATGCTTTTTAATTACATCTCCGCCACTTAATTTTGGTTTGCTAAGTAACTGCCCTTTTTCTTCAGAAACTGGCCGATTTTCGCTCCTAATATCTTGAGAATTTACAACCTATAATATAATAATAATTGTAAATAAACTAAATTATAAATGATACGAAAAATTAAAAAAATTATAAAGGAAAATACAATAATTATTATATTATATTTATTCATTAATGTAAAGTTGTGGACATAAAAATTCATAGATTTTATTTGGGCAAGTGCTACTGTTAAATTATTTTTTAAGCTTCTAAAATTTAAAGTACTTTGGTTTGTATAATAATTATTCTTACAATTCCACCTCCTTTAAGTAATTTATGTTTAAACTCATCGGATGGTGAATTAAACACGTATTTCTCCTTTTGTACTTTGATAATAGCCGGGCCTGTTTGTTGCAGATTGAGATCATAATTAAAAAATATTTTCTTGGGCTCATCTTTATTCCGTAAATGTATTTCTATGGGCAAGTTAAATCCTGCATATCCTGACTCCTTCACTGAATACGGAGGCTCTTTTATCACTAAAAGTATTTAATTTAAAAGCATTACGCAAATGTCAACATAACATTTTATATTATCATACCTCGTTTGGGTTTAGGAAACGTTTCATGCAAGTGAAACACGACTTTCTCAACATAGTACTGAATATTTACTCCATCACATCCTCTTACAAACACTTCCCAGTCATGAGTAAATCCTTCAGGAGTGCGTTTCGTCCTTATTGCAGCTTCGTGGCCAATCTCTAAATTTATCCGTACAGACATGACTTAAATGTTCATCTCACGTCTAATTCATAACACATTCTTGGTATCCTTTGCAACTTTGAGGAAAACTGAAGAAAATTAATACAACTTTATCACTAGGTAACTCTTAAAACCCAAAAAGAATTAACCTAAATCAAAATAGCTTCACCATAAAGATAAAAAACGTGACACACCAAAATTTGTACTTTTTGTGAAAAATTTAGCAGTAACACTATAGACGAAAAAAAGTACGATGTATTTTAGTCGTTGTCCATTTATATTTACAATAACTTAAATGGCTCCAAAAATTTATAAACAAACCATGAACAGTATATTTGCAGTCGATACAAACAATGTTGCCAACGTTATATTTTGAATTAGGGAATTTTAATATTATGTACTATTTGTTGTCACTTAACAAGGGTGATATTGAAAATTTAATGATAAGTACTGTGTACGTATCTTAATTATTTCTTTAAAAAGTGATAAAATAAAGGTAATTTTGTTGCATTCTTTTTGTTTTCGTTAGTTGATGTATTTTTTTAATATTTTAGGTTATAATTAATGGCTGGATGTGTTCCGTGTTTTATTATTCCTTTATTACTGTTCATATTCCATCGTTTTATACAGCCATTAATATTAAAATTTTGGAATCCGTGGGCTAAAAATGATGAAAAGCAAGCTAACGCTAACGGATGCCCAATTCAAAAGCAAGCCAGCGGATGCCCAATTCAAAAGCAAGCAAGCAATGACACAAACTCTCACAGTAACGAAGAATCTGTTGATGTAGGGAATAAAGTTAAAGTTAATTAGAGACTCTAAAGACATTTCATTCCTTATTTAAGATTGTTAATATGTAAGTTTTAAATTATACGTGTATGTAGACCAGTAGTTCCAAACAGGTCTTCAAGGTAGTCAGTGGTCCGCATGTTAGGGTGTGTTTATTACCAAACAAATTATTAGAATATTGGTAAATGGGCATATACGTTCATTTAAGAATGTGTTTCGTAAAAAATGGAAAATATTGGTCTAATAAAATCTATCATTGTATCCACTTACCTAGGCTTATGTTATAGCTTACACAAATAATTGTTATTTTAAATCATTAAATTTTATGAAATATTTTGATCAGAAGCAGATATTGATAACCCAACCGGGACCGAATTAATTTTTGTTGATACCGAATGTAAAACTAAATCGTTAAAAAAATCAAACAGTTTTCTATGTCTTGTCTATTGAAACATGATATGTTGTTTAAGTATTTTTAATAACAATAACAGTTGAACATCTTTTAAAACGACTCTAAATTTATGTTAGTAATGAAACTGACCAATGATTAAGATACTATGATGAATTACATTTTTTTTTAATTGTCAATACATGTAATACCATTCAAAAATTGTTTGTAAATAAGAAATTGTGTATATAAATATATTTTTTTTTTTGTTAATAAGAGTTTCATTGACAAAAAACGAGGATTATGATGCCTTTTGATGTGCTGATAGAAAAGTG
The DNA here is from genome assembly GCA_947652605.1 of Elmis aenea. Classification (NCBI taxonomy): domain Eukaryota; kingdom Metazoa; phylum Arthropoda; class Insecta; order Coleoptera; family Elmidae; genus Elmis; species Elmis aenea. Next base: position 2,662,644 of record OX393576.1, on the reverse strand, counting down.
TATCCATTTTATAAAATCTATTATTTTTTATGTTTAGAAAATTCATTTGCCTGTAATAAAAAATATTACTCAAATCCCATGTTCATTTTTTAAGTTATTCTACTAGTCTTGTTTTGATGATTTTTACACTAAAAGTCCACAAAATTGTTTGCATTGATACAGCACTTCTTAATAAAATTTTAAAAATTGTTGCATTATATACAGGGTGTCCCATTAAGAAGCCCCCAGCCCTGTAACTTATTTTTTAACAAATAGTGTTATAATGTTTATTACAATACATTTAGATGGTCGCAAGGCCTTTTCAGTTTTTTTTTTTTAATCAATTGGCACTATATCTTTAAACCGATCACTGAAGAGCCCCTATTGCTATCATACGATACATAATTGCCATTATGAAGGGAGTGAACATTGGATCAATCAAAGTAGCCTATAAAGAAAACAATAAATATGAAAAATTGAGCCTTTGATAAACTAAAATTGATGAAAGTAGTGTAGACATTTAAGAACACAAACAATTATGTTTTGATTCCATATTTTTCAAAATTAATATTGATCCAGCGTAATATACAATTTAAAGTTGAAAGAAATACTTTAAAAAAAAATTAAAGCGTGCAAATTTACTGTTAAATGTCTTGTATGAACCTATAAATTATAGTAAATTAAAAAATATTAATTGTAGACATGAATAATTCTTAATATTCTTTAAAGATAATTAAATTATCATTAAGAAAATGTCACAGAACATGAAAATGTAAAAAAAAGACATATTCCTGTTTATAAAGTTTAGTAGTTAACAACCGCTATTGTCCATTAAATGTTTAAAGGTATTTGTTCTAAATCGAGTTGTTAAGTTGTTAAGAATATATATATTTTTTAAGACTCCTGTACTTGTCAAAATATTCATAAAAACATTGATAATAAAACAATTGATTTAAGGTATAGGCGTATAAGGTATAAAGACCTAATAAATTTTAATTTGTAATCCCAAACACAGAGCCGGCGAAAGGGGAGTGCAGGATATGCATCGCACACTACCTCGCGGGTAGTCCGGCTCTGCGCTGGCGATGTTCATTTAAAATCAATTAAAAATTAAATTTGAAAAATTTATGTAGTTTTAATGAGTACAGTAAAGTTAATTTCTTTTGGGTCCGCATTTGTTTTCGCACACAGCCCCGTAAATCGAATGAACGGCTCTGCGCAATCGTACAAAATATACAGGGTGTTTCAATTAAAGGAACAAAGTTACGTATTGGTTGCTAACCGGAAGCCCTTACTATCCCCACTACAACTCCTTACTTTCTTTTGTGTTTGACGACTAGCGACTATAGATGTAAAACCTGTTTCTGTTCAACGTATAAACCAATTTTTTTTAGTACTAACTGATGTAATTGTTCTTTTGAATATTATTTACGTACTTTGTTCAATAATTAGTTATCGTTTAAAATGAACCATAGGCAATCACATTTTTCACATCATGTATTTCACCATCACCAACAAGAAATGGTGCACCATCACGCTTATGCTACACGCACACAATGTAGTACATCACATTTTCGAAATAATCATTACCGTAATCAAAGTAGTACATTTCGTACCCGGAGGTCCCAAAATAACCATTTTCGCCCAGAAAATTCCAACGCAAATCGCGAACACGATCCTCCAAACATCAAAATATTCCTTGGTAAGTCGAAAGCAACAAAGGAAATATCATTTTCTAAAAGTCAAAATTCTCAAGATGGTTCCCAAATTTCATATATTATGGATAGAAATCGAAAAATTTTCATTCGAAACCACCAATTTTTTTTAGGTGATCATCAAGAAAATGTAAATGGGACTCGTGTCTATGAAGAACAAATCATCCAAAAAAATTCTAAGCAATCACAAGCAAGTGAAACTACCAAAATTGAAGAAGTGGAAGATGTAAACCGGAACGCTTCAACAACTAACTTGATCGTTAATTATCTACCTCAGTCTATGAACGATGAACAACTTCAAAATCTTTTTAAGTGCTTTGGTGAGCTTGAAAATTGTAAAGTAATAATTGATAAAGATTTTGCCAGAAGCTTGGGATATGGCTTTGTAAAATTCGTTGATTCAGAAGATGCTCAAAAGGCTCTTGATACAATTAACGGATTATTAATTGAAAATAAAGTGATTAAAGTGTCCTTCGCCAGGCCAAGTTCAAATAGCATTATAGATACCAACTTGTATATAACTGGATTTCCACAAACAATGACCGAAGAAAATCTAACAGAAATGTTCAGACCTTTCGGTTGTATTATCACATTACGCCTACTTTATGAAACTGCTAATGTACGACTATACTTGAAGGATAAAAAAACACCACCAGGTCCTTCTTTAGGAACAGCATTTGTTCGGTTTGATAACCATAACAATGCCAAAAACGCAGTGAAGGCTTTAAACCAGACTGTTCCCAAAGGCTGCTTTAATCCCATTACAGTCAAATTTGCGAAACCACGAAAACCACCAAAAAACACCCATCCTCTGACAAATGTTCCGTACACAATTACTGACTTCGCTTATAACGAAAATGGTAACGCAGTTTTGCCAAGAGTTGCCTATACTGGATGGGTTATTTTTATTTATAATCTCCCATTCGATTGTACAGAACATAACTTGTGGGAATTGTTTGGCCCTTTCGGTGCTGTACAAGAAGTGAAGGTTATGAGAAATTCAGAGACAAATAAATGTCGAGGATATGGATTTGTTACCATGAGAAATTACTATGAAGCTGAGATTGCAGTGAAGTTTCTTAATGGACATACTTTTTGTAATCGCATATTACAAGTTAGCTTTAAAACTTCCGCTTTATAAGCAGTTTTTCAAATGTGTTTTATTTTATTATTAAACAAACGGTTTAATTTTTTGTCATTAGAAATAATATTTTTTTAAATTGTATGTTAAGTTTTTTTCATATTGCAATTTTATTTTGTTTACACTAATTAAGTAATTGAAAAAGTTACTTTATAAGACTTAGAAGGTGGTATTGTGGATCATTCAAATAATTTGTTTTGTGAGAAGCATGATATAAAAAACAATGTAATCTTATTCATTTTTTAAAATCTTATTCTTTTTTTTAAGTCATTCATTTTTTTTAAATGTATTGTAGTGTTATTTTATGTTTTATGTGTTTCAATAAAGTAATTAAAAATTAATTTTGTTACAATTTTTTATAAATGCAATAAAATGATGTAAAAAAAAACTACATGGGGTTCCAGATTCAAGGCTCAACGTGGGAATTTCTTATTTTAAAAATTATGATGCAAATTGGTGCTTAGTTCAAATCTAAAAAAAGTGCCATGGTCCTCTTAGTTTAGATCAGAGTTTCTCAAAGTGTTGTCCGCGGACCCCTGAATCCTTCTGAAGGGGTCCCCGACCCTTTTCAAAACGTTCAAATGTCATCCAAATTTATTTACCAGGCGATAACGAAAAAAAAATCGTCTACGAAACAATTCATTGGGGCCCTGTAGGCATTTAATTTTTAAAGGGGTCCTCAGAGTAAAAAATTTGAGAAACACTGGTTTAGATAATTCAGGAAAAACTAAATAATTTTTAGCTTTATTAATTTTTAGAGATATTGACTGATCAAAAACACTGTTTAAACCACTTTTTATTCTCTGTACTTTAATTCAGTGTTTACCAAGCTTTATAACCATCTCGTACCCCTTTTGAGAGTTTAGTTATACCGGCGTATGCCTCTTATGTTAGCTGAAGATAAGACTAGTTTGGGGTAGTTTAAAATAATACTATTTTATCTAGTGACATTTCTACAGGTAAAAAGTGTCTTAATTAAAATTTAAAAAACCTTGAAACCCCCAGGGGTACGCATACCAAATTTTACTTAACACTTGTAATTAGATTTTGTTTCCGACCTAACCCAACCTGACATTGTAAAATGTATTTTAGTAAAAAGTTAAGTAAGGACATTATGGTCATAGATAAGAGTTTTTGAAATTAGTAACAATGCTAATTTTATTAGTAGAATTGTCTTTTCTGCTTAAACAGAGTTGTAAATTAACAAATTTTCTGTATTGGTCTAATGAAAATACTTACCAGAAAATTAAGCATCATACTCAGCGTACTAAAAAAAATTGACGTAGTTGTCACACTTAACCCTGCCTGTTTTTTTTTTTTGGTGGAGTTAAATGACGAAGTATACAAATGCAGCCAGATAGGAAACATTAAAAAAATTTATGTAATTCAAGCTGAAAGTCAAAATCTACCAGGCCAATTTTTTTAAATACTATACAACACTTTTCAGGTAGATCAGCACATTCTCATTCAATCCACAGCGTATCGCGTTTTTCTTCATGATCAAAGTTCATTTTTACGAATTTATTAATGTGACAAGTAATAGACTTTCAAATCTTTTAGTTTGTTGATTGGTTGTCATGGAAACAACATAAACTACAACGACCCGCCTACCTGATTTATAATGGTTATTGTTTAAAACCCTTTTTATTAAATTTGGCAATGAATAAAGAAGTAAAATGCCAAGTGTAATACATCAATGGATTCAGAAAAATAAATTCTATTTGATTATGTAAACAGCAAAAATTGCGCCCATAAGAAAAACTAAAGTTGGTTATCATAAAACAAAAACATTATTTTTTTGCAAATGTCATTTAAGCGTCAGTGTGGTATTTAAATGACATTTGTTGATTAAGATTTTTTGTTTTCCACGGCACGCTTGAAAATTTTGTGAAACCTAACCTATTTTGGTTGAACTTTTATTTTTTATTACTTTAGCACTAAAATTTACTTATGATTACATCAATGAATTCAGAAAACAAATGTCTACCAGATTTAGTAAAAAAAAATAGAAGGTGCCATTTGGAAAAAAAAAATTGACTATCGTTTGACATTTAAGTTAAACTTGAAAAAAACTGAAATCCAATTCAGTTTATAGTATTTGAGGAGCCATTTCACTTAGTTTTTTGTTCACCAAAATCGGACCACAAATAACGGAGTTACAGCTTGCGGCGTTTTTTGTGTGACACCCTGTATAAACTCGTTTTGTGTGGATGAGATATTGCATACACAGCTGAATTAAAAAAACAAAATTTTAATGAAAAATTTAATTGAATAACTGCAGTACAATAATTTCAATAGAGTCCATGTGGATAAATGTAAAAATTCATTAAAAACAAAAAACATATTACATTATTCCAAACATAATATCTTTCACTACAATGAAAAAAGAATACAATAACACGAAAACGTAAGCAAGAAAACTCAAATTTACAAAAAAAAAATATATACTATGAATACTTTGAGTTTTCTTTCCTACTTAAATTATTTTAGTTCTTAAATTTAACAAATGATAAACATTTTTGAGCACTGAAATATTAATAAATTCAAAAACGTAAGCCTTAAATTAGGTAAGCACTCAGAAATGAGTACGTTACACACTTGAAACTAAAAATTTAACTTATAAACAACTTAATACAAAATACTTAAACAATTACGCTTCAAAATCAAATTTGTTTAAAAAAATACAATAGGGAATTTGCATAAACAATTGACAAATATTAATTCATGACTAATATTGGTATTTTTCGTTTTTATTTAGAACTGTCATAAATTTTACCATCAATTTCATGTCAAATATTCAATTACTAAATAACATATTAACATATTACTTTAACCGGAACGCAAGGTTCTCATAAAATTGGACCAATTTTAAAATCATCAAGTTCCCCACTGTTTAAATGCTTTTACAAGCACACAGATCTATTACATATCTTTCAATGCTTTCAAAAGGATTATATAAAGCTCGGTTTCATGTAAAAAAAAACTGTGAAGTGGTTATTCCGGCAACTTTTATAGCCGCAAATGATTGAAAGACTGGATAAGAGTATGGGAAAAACTTAAGTAAACCTATTAGTTTGATATAATGCGCGTCTGAATTTACAAACACAGTTTCAATAGTAACTTTACAACTTACAAAATATTTTTCAATTCAACATCAAACACTAAAGTGGAATTTGGTGGTATGGTTGGTGGTGATCCCTTCGCTCCGTAACTGTAAAATATTCAAAGTAATAAGCAATCATTATTTTTTCTAAAATTTTAATACGCAGGGTCTTAGCCAAGAGGAATCATGCGATAGCTGTTAATAGTAAAAATTAAAAAAAAAGGTTCGAATAAAAGGGGTGTTTTGGTAATTTACCGCATAACTTAAATTATTTTTAATTATACAGTGTTTTGTTTTATTAAATGGAACACCTTACACAGGGTGTTTCATAAATATTGCGAAAAAATGCAGGTGGTGATTCCTTATCGAAAATGAAGGGGGGTCTTTCATATAAAATTTTTTCCTTAGACTTCTCCTTTATGAGTTACACCCCCCTAGAGGAGAGCGTAAAATTAGGTTTTTATTTTATTTCTCAAATTTGGATAAATGTAGATGAATGATATTTGGTAGATGTTTTATACTACTTATCGCCCACCCCTAGTACTCAGTGTTACAAAAATTATAGAAGGGGTACACAGATGGCGAAACTTTGGGATACACTGATGTAGAGGTTAAAAAATGACATCAGAAGACTTAAAAATATACAGGGTGTTCCATTTAAAAAAAATCTTTGATTTTGTTATAGCGAAAAAATGGGACGCCCTGTATAACTGAAAATAATTTTAAGACGTAGATCTTTTCAAACCAATAATTTTATGTATTAAAGTTTTTTTTCTATCTCCCACGGGCGGGGGGGGGGGCGCTATGAAAGCCCGACGCACTGTTGCAGGACCCTGTATAAAATGAAGTATGCAGACACTTGCCTAGTTTTTTTTTGGAATTTTTTTGAATGTAAACATGTAAATTTTATTAAGATTTTAGTAGAACTTTGAAGTATGTAAAAATTGATTCAAGATCTTAATGAACAAATTTACGACATATTTGTTTAAGCTGTAAGAATCCATAAAACATGAAAAAATAAAAACTTACGCCATGTTAGGTGGACAAATGATTCGTCGTTTTCCTCCGATTTTCATTCCCGCTACACCAACATCCCAACCCTTGATTACTTCTTTCCTTCCCAAACGAAACTTGAATCCTGGTCCTGGCGCTTTAGACGAATCAAACATTTTATTGTTTTGCTTGAGACGTCCTTCATAATGAACCTACAACGTTTTGTACAAAATAGGTTTTTGGCACAACAAAAAATAAAAAATATATAATTTTGAAACAAATGAGAAATTTACATAATTATACGTATAATAAACAAGCGCGCATTACCTGGACGAGTTTTCCAGCTTTTGCCACTTGCCCATCTCCGACACGCAAGTCTTCAATAACTACACCTCCTTCAACTGTGCGTTTCTTGGGACTTTCTTGACCTGGTGTTTTGTTGCCAGTGTCCCCTTTTGGCGTCTTTTGATTCACACTCTTATTAGGAGTTTTTTCCTCCTTTATTGAAGTTTTGTTGTCTTTTGGGGTTTGCAAAATTTTTGCTTCTTGCTTTAGTTTTTTACCGGAAGCAACATTTTGTTTCTTGCCAGAGTCGAGAAGCTTCTTTTGCTCTTCTTTTGTGGCCGACAAACCATTTAATTTTGGTTTATCCTGCTTCTCTTCTTGTTCTTCATCGCTTAAACTTGATTCATCCGAATCATCATCCTAGAATGATAAAAATACTTTGATATTGCAGTTTATTTGCCATTGAAGACAATTTTTTACCTCTTCATCATCACTTTCTTCATCCCCATCCTCTTCCTCGCCTTCTTCATCACTAGCTTCCTCTGGCTGTCCCACAATATCAGAATAATTCAAATCGGAGTCATCGGATTCATCTTCAACTTCATCTAATAATGATTCAGTCTTTGATTTTTTTAAGAAAGCTAAAATTAGACTCAGATTACACTAAAATAACAAAATTATGAATTTAATAACTGGGACATAACACAAAACATAGTTATTGAATTTTCTAGGAACAATTTAAGAACTATTAAACAATAAAATCCAAAAAGTTGTTATTTTAAAACCACATTAATGATTTAAATTATGTATAAAAAAAGGTAGTGAATGGAATCAACGTAATCGGTCTATGAATATTAGTTTAAAGCGATAAAATATGTACATGAAAAAAAAATTAACTAACATTTGAGAGTGTTATCAGTGATGTGTTTTCGTTTTTTTGTACTTGTATTCTCCTGAGCCTCTTCTTCTGTGCTGCTCTCATCATTAAAATCATCTTCTTCTAACAAATAACCAGTTAAATGAACATGACTATTGCCATTCGTAGCAAATGCAACTGCATCCCCTACCTATTAAATGAATAATAAAAACACTTCAATAAAACAGGAATTTACACTTGAACATAAATTACATGAAATTCACTGAAAAACATCTGGTCACTTGATATACCTATCAATTACGAATACTTATACAGGATATACACCAAACAAAAAATTTTATTTTCAACAATGAGTTCATACACCCCTAATAAAATTGTCTACTTACTTCAAAGTTCAAATCTAAAGGACACTGAATGGTAGATCCTTCTTGAAGAGTGCAAAGTAAATAATTTCGGTTATCGCAACCCAACATCACTTGAGCTGGTTCACCATCCGAAGATGTAATATCTAATGCAGCCATCGACAAATGAAAAGGTTTTTTTACAACTTGCGTGTAACGCCTTCTAGGCTCCATAATTAATCCTAAAAAACATATTAATTACTTGGCATATGCAGACTCAGTTCGGTTGTTATTAAATATAAGTATACAAACAAAATATACTCAAATTATGATTTTTAATAATAACATTGATCACATATTTAACACAAATACAAATTAAACGGTAACAAATCTGTATCCAACAAATTTTTGAATCCACACGTGGTAATAACGAACGTGTTTGTAATTTCCACGATATTTATGAACTCTACTAACCCCAAAACATTGTTGCAGAATTTTAAGCCTCAGCTTTTCAAACGATAACGAAGTAAAATATGTTCAAAACGAAAATGTTTTATTTAGATTTGAAATAATCTTGCCGGTGATGCACACGACTTAGTGAAGAACACAGAAAAGAAAAAGGAGCGCGCAACCTACAATTACCACTACACAAAAAAATTAAATTATGCCACTACATTAAAAGAGAATGACCCTGTTGACAACCATTGAGCATATACAATTACATAAATCGTTTAATTAAAATTGCATGATTGATTCATATTTTTAAAAAGATTAAAAAACTTTGTTACAACATTCTTAAAAATTTAATAGTGTTACGTTCTTTAGTAAAACAAATGTTAAAATGTTCAATGAAAATATTACCGCGTAATCATTTTGTATATGATCTATGATATTTTGTTAGTGATTTCCATTATTATAAAAGTTGAAAAAATGAAAGTTTCATTTTCATTACATTGTTTGTAAACATGCATATTTGTCATCATTGGGTGTTTCACTAATTTATTGTAGTTAATTTTTGGTGTATTGCTTTTCAAAAATATTTAAGAAACTCATGTTCTTTAAGAAATTTATTTGTTAAGTAATTCGTTTTAACATGACACTATGTTGGGTGAATGTGAACTCCAAGTAAGATAATATAAAACAATAATATCCTTTAATTAACAATATGTTTTATTAGGCTACAAGACGGATTAAATTTAATACACTCCATTAGTAATCAGGAGTTTACGTCAATATTAAACCATATCGTACAATGTCAATATGAAAACATTTCTGAGTTGGAACTGAAACAACTAGAAGATTCATTGAAATTAAAATCAACTGATTTTCGTCTTCTTTTGCAAAGCATCGCTTACATCTTCAAACAATCATCAAAAGTACTTTTAAAACCAACAGATTTACAAAAACAGCTTGTTGATGTTTTAAAATTTGATTCAGAGAAAGCGGAAGAGTTTGTTAAAGTTTGGACAAATCAAGTTAAAACAGATTTTGCAAATTTAGAAGATCGACAAAAACTTGAGAATATTTCTTGGGAGTTAAACTTGCAAACTGCATCCACAATAAATTTTAAAGAGATTGTACCCAAAGTTAGAATCAATTTTGGTTTATTGAACAGTAAAGACGATGTTAAAGATAATGTTACATTTGAAGTCAGTGAAAGGCAGCTAATTGAATTGTATAACACTCTAGAAAATGTTCAAATGAAATTGGATTCTATTAAGAAAAGTGATATTTAAAAAATAGTTGTAAATATCAACATTTTTATATTTAAGTGTTAAGTGTATTAGATAGTGTAATTTGTAAGAGTATATATCAATGTATACGTTCTAATTAAAATATAAGGCATTACATATACTTTTGATTTTAGAACTTTTTATATTTCGATCCTTATTTTTCTTGTTAGTTTTCTTATAAATCTAGAACTGCTACAGATCGGAACGAAATTTTGTAGGAGACTGACTACATAGGTTTATGAAGTAGACAGTAGAAATAATTCATAAGAAAACGGTTTATTATAAATTGATTTTTTATTTAAATTAGGTAAGTGTAATAATCAAATTTTTTTGTGCATCTTCACTAGGTGTTAAATGAGTTGTTTTTTCTACAGCGACTTGTTCTGAAGCAGTTGTGCCAGCTAGGAGGAGATTCATCGCTCCTTGTAATGCTGCCAATTGATTAGTTAATTCCATTTCTTGTTTTAAAAGTGCACTCACGTCTTTCAAAACTGTACCGACGTCAGATGGCATCATGTGAATATTGTCTTCATACACATCAAGAACTACATTAAAAACATGTATAAGTACTCTTGTAAACGAATAATTTGTTATGTTCCTATGTAAAAATCTTAATATCTGCAGTATCGATTTTGAATCGCGTCCTCGTAAAGCTCTATCTAATGCTTTGCGGCGAATTAGCTCTTGCATTAAACTAACAGTTATTTGCGGAGTTTTATTTGCTATGTATGGCTGTAATACCACGTCCAAAGCTTTTGAATATTGAAATTTACGCAAACATGTATCATGTTTTGACTGTTTTTCCATTGTTTCTTCAGGAACAATCGTATCGATAGACGATGTGTGTGTATATGACGCGTAACGAAATGATGATTTAGTTCTTTTTTTACTTGTGGTGGGTTTTTGTTCATCCTCTTTCCTACTTATGCAAACAAGACCGTCTATTAAACCAGCAACAACAGTGTCGTCTTCTTTTGATACACCCAAGCTTAAAACCGCATTGGGATAATCCAAAGTGTGCACCACTTTAAACGTACTAATATCATATATCTTTACATGCCTGTCTAAACTAGCCGAGAGCAATCTCGTGTTATTGCTTCCTAAACGCAAGCATGTTATTGTCTTGTGGTGTTGAGATATACTTCCAAGTAGTTTCCCGCCAGAGAAAGTATCCCAAATTTTTATTTCTGTACCTCCTGCGGATAAAAACACTCCACCTGATGGTAAAAATAACAAAGATTCTATTGGACTGCCGTGATTAACACTCAGCACCATATCACCCATTCTCGTATCATACATTTTCACCATGTTGTCATATCCTCCAGACAATAATATATCAGACACGACAGGGCTTGACGCACCAGCTCGAATGTAGTCTGTGTGATCTGTGTATGAAATTATATTTTTTTCCGTTGGAATGTCCCATATTTTTACAGATTTATCATCTGAGAATGAGGCGATTTGGGATTTACCATAAATAAAGTTGGTACGATGCACTGGTGCAGTATGCCCCTTAAACAATCTAAGCAAGCTCTTTGACGACACATCAAACAACTTGACATTAGTTTCTTCACCTCCTGCGCATAACAGTTTACCATCACTACGAAAGTTGCCACCGTAAGCGTTTTCTCGAAATCGGGAAAGATTCTTTGCAACCAGTTTTGTAATTGGATTATAAACTTGTACACGTACAGAACAAGTGACAGCAAAGTAATGTGGTTCTACTGGGGAAAAGTCAATGTAATCGATAGGACCAAATTCTTTAACTAAAACTGGCGCCTGTAAAAATAAAATAAAGTAATACATAACAAATTCAGCATAATAACACTCACCCCTAATTTTTTCCAATAGATATAATCTGGGGTTATCACAGGTCCACTTTTTTGATAGATTTTCGAATTTAACTTCTTAAATGTTGACATTGTGTTTTAGGTTAAATTACTACACGTGAAGTGATAACAATGATATCAGCAGCAAACAGGAGTGCGTTCAGAAATTCGAAACTGGTGTTGGTACGCTTAAATCATATAAAGTACTAGGATAACACTACCACAATGCAACTATGTTGTCCACATATCCCAGACGTACAATTATACTGCATCTCCTTTTAACACATATGAAAGTATATTTCTATCTCGCTTTTCGGGCCCACCGAGTAAATCGTGTGCGTTACTATGGTTACGCGCGAAATTTGAACTAAAGCGTTTATTTGAACTATTAGTAGATGCAATGTACTCGGATGTTTCCGTGTCAAATATGGGAGGATACAATAACATTAGATCAGACTTGGTAAGTTTTATTGAAGTACAGTAAACACCGCTTATTAGAATCAATTGATTCAATTAAACGACGATTTTAATAGCAAAAAATTCTAAATGTCACTCACGCGTCACTCGCTAGAATAGGCTAGGTAGGAAGTACGTTACAGTTCTTATCACGGTTGCGCTACGATGACAACGGGCCCGGGCCCAAAACAAAGATAGCATATATTGGGCCCAAATAATATAGAAAGAGATAGGTTTAAAAAGGCACGTTGGGTATGTCGGCAACATTGTCTTAATATCTACATTCCTATGGTGTTGTGTTATCCATGTAGTTTATATGATCTAAGGTTCGACTCCTTTCACCAGCTCTCGACTTGGTGTAAATAGATAAGCTCTATTTACCCCAATCTTTCTGTCCCGAACGCGCTTCAGAGCTGCTCTTTTTTCTCCCACTGTCGCGTCCCGAACGCTGTGGAGCAGAAAAGTGCAAACAGAGTAAAAAGAGCTGCCGTCCCGAACGCGCCTAATATTGTTGAATATAGGACGTTGCTAAGTTCAGATGCAACACAGAAAATTAAATGGCCTCGCTTTTGGTGATTTATGAACAAACTTTTGATTAAAATTGCGCTAAATGAATTTAAAATGCATATGAAATATACACCTAAAGTGATGGAATTAATTTTTGCTCTCCTAGCAATGTTATGAATGTAAAATATGTTCATCCAAAAACTCTCGTTATTGTTTACATTCTTCAATTTCTAAAACAGTAAGTTTTACAACATGAAAAGCAATTAGAACAATTTTATATTTATGTTTGGATAAGTCTTGAGTAGAATTACAGAGAAAATGTCAAAAACTCGTATGATACCTGTGTATGGTAGAACACCGTCTTGTTCGATAATTCATCGATTGGAGGAAAGAAAGAACAGAGCGAAAGCTTTAAGATTAGAACATAATCGAAAGCCAGACAAACCAGAAGATTTTATAACATATGAAGACAGTGATAGTGACGAAGAGACACCCACAGTTGTGAAGGAGGTGTTAAACACATCGTATAATTTTGTAGATTATATCAGGACAAGAGAATTATCGAGCAAGGACATAAGATCCATGAATCAAGATTATGGTTCAAGGCATATATTGACGCACGAAATGTTTAAAGAAACCCCAATTAATCTAGGAAATATGAATAAAGTTTTCTGTTCGCAGTGGCTTAGTGACCGACAAGTTGTTTTCGGCACTAAATGCAATAAGGTATGTTGAAATGGAACAAATATAAATAAATATAATTGTGAATTTGATGTACCTATCTACATTAATTATGCAATATGCGCAGTTTAGTTGGCAATTTAAAATTATTATATAATGTTATTTCCAAAAGATTCCAAGGTGCAGAGTAGCTATTGATATAATTGGTAACAAAGTGTTTTGTTTTCCAGATTTTAGAAATAACAATTGAAGATTATTAAATTATATTGGGACACTTGTTACTTCGATTGTGGTTACCCCTTTGTTTATGTACAGAAAAACCCCAAAGTAAAGATTTTTTTTGATAATATATATTAAAAACAAGCATCGTATAAATCCCGGTTTTGTAATTCAGGAATTGTATTTTAATTAGATTTTTGCAGTTGATGGTATATGATGTGGTAACACATTCTTTGGATCAAATTCCATCACTGTTAAGTAGAAGAGATAACCTTGGGGCTGAGCAACAACAGTGTGGCATTCATTCGGTCCAGATTAATCCGTCTCGAACATTGCTTGCTACTGGAGCTCGAAATACGTGTGATATTGCCGTGTATTGCTTACCTACGTTAGATCCAGTTTGCATTGGTGAAAGCGCACATAGAGACTGGGTATAATTTATTTTATTATCCTCTTATGTTATAATTAAAGTTTCAATTGCTTAAAAATATTTTGTATATACAATCTGGTTTATCATAAGAACATGGGTCATTCGGAAACTGTTGGAGATAGAAAGATGCTTAAACCAAAGACTCTGTCGTCAATGAGACAAAAGTCACCTAGTTTTTACAGCAAATTGGCAATGTTTTGATTTAAAAAGAATACGATTTATATTTGAAAAAGTACAATTTTGTCATTAATTTGCTTATTATACAGGGTGTCCCAGCCAAGACGAATTATTCGTTAGCTCTGTTATTAGTAATAATATTAAAAAAAGTTGAATATAAAAGTTGTTTGTAATCATTTACTACATAACCTAAAATTATTTTCAACTATACAGTGTTTTGTTTTTGCGCACTGATACCAAACATTGTTTTTTTTATATGGAACACCCTGTATATTTTGTAATTTTTGGATGTAAAATTAAATTCTCTTTCAAAAATATTATAGGTTGTTTATGTCTAAAATGAACCGTTTTTGAGTTATTAACATTTTTTTGAAAATTTTGACAGATGCAGACCTAAATAAAAATATTTATATTTATTAACAACAACACCAGAGCAATTTACTCTGGTAATTTATTAGACAATAGTGTCATAGTGATTGTTGACTAGTTACATTTTAAAAATAATATACAGGGTGTTCGTTATACTCAGTCCATTTTGCTACTATCTACTACGTTCATTGTGAAAGCGGACTAATAGTTTGGAATTGGCTAATGACAAGTCTCAAATTTTGAACACACGCGTTGAATGGCCTTTTTGTTAAGCATTAATATTTTTAAGGTGTTCGATATGTGCTGGCTTGATGACGAATTTCTCGTTTCGGGGTCTAGGGATACTAAAATGGCTTTATGGAGGGTGACCCCTGATATGTTTGACTGTAAACAAGATATTCCAATATATCGACATATGTCGGCTGTGTCTATTAAGGAATGTCGCAATGCTCAAAAGGTAAGTGTTATTTTAATTAATTTCATGTAAATTTAATGTGGTTTGATTTAACGTTTTTCAGTTTTTAACAGGTCTGTAAATAAAAAAAAAAAATTACAACTGTTGTGGTACTTCGTAATAATTTTTCGGTTCTGTTTAACTTCCTGTTAACAACTTAATTATTAAAAACATTTTTTCCGTGTCGAATCGGGCCCCGCTGAATTACGAGCCCTAGATCTTGTCTTTTTTGTCTATTGGTTAGTCAAGCCGTGGTTGCATACCGAGCTTGGTGGCTGGTTGGTAAAACAACCTAACTTGTAATCGGGAGGTCCTGGGTTCGATTCCCAGGGCCCACTGTCATTGTAGAGGTTTCAGGTGGTTTCCTCTACAATTAAGGCAAATGCTGTGGCAGTACTTCCACCTATCCTTACCCATCCTTGACTATCCACATCCCTACCCATTATCCTTGTACCTCTTACGACTGAAGAGGGGGACAACCCCCCTATAGCAGTCACCGCGCGAGCGGAACAGTCACGTGACCTTTGACCTTTTGGTTGCATGTCTGTCCATCTAATTTAATTATGCAATCCTATCAATTAATTAAATGAAAGTTGTTTTTTTACATCGTGAAAAACGAGCAGTTGGACTATTTTACCAAAACTGTCTCTAGATTTTGTGTTTCACCTTTGTAAATATTTGTTATCCACTTTTTCAATTTTGAGATTTTCTAAATTTTTAGGTACGTGCTCTAACATTTAACAAAAGCTACAAAGAAGTAGCTGCATTGTCACTCAATGGATATATACATGTATGGAGTGCAGAAAATTTTAGGCAAAAATTATCTAGAAAATTACCATCTTCCCAAGAAAACGTCTGTCTGGCAGTGCAAGATAGTGGCTTGTACGCAATCGGATGTCGCTCCTATACATTACTATTGGACTGCAGAACACTTCAGGTAAATGTTAAATCTCTCCTGCATTCATAACCGAAAAATGGCTCGTAATTTTGTAAAATAACAAAGTGTATTTTTGAAGGCCGTTAAAAAAGTACCCTCAAGATATTCGGGGTGTGGGATTCGTTCGGCGAGTTTTCAAGGTGATGTTTTAACGATAGGAACGGGTCTCGGAATGCTCATGTTTTATGATCTCAAAGCTGGAAAATATTTAGAATCGAGCATCAATTCTTCAAGAACAGTCGTTCTTAAGGCCAGTAAAGGTTACGTGGTAAGTGAATCTATTTTATTTGTTTTATTTAGTCATAAGCAGGGCCTTCCAGAGAAAACGCGATGCCTGAGCTGGAAAAAAAAGTCCTCTTTCTTCAATTGTTTTAAAATCTGTCCCGATTCACACTGATAACTCACGAAAATTCGTATGGTTTTTTACAGATCGAGTTGAACATTGTGAGGCCCCTAAATTTGTAAAATTGTGAAGCCCGGGGTATCTGCCCCCTTTGCTCCCCCCTTTAATAGAGCCTGGTCATAAGTCCTTCTACTGTTAGGTGTAGGACTGTCGAGTTGTGTTGTGCTGACTTTTTTCCATCTTTTTCTGTCTTGTGCTATCTTTTTTTATCTTTTCCCATTTGATGTTTTTATTCGGTGCTGCGTTTTTTTTTTCCTCTGTGACCGTGCTTCATAGGCTTTTCTGGTTAACCTTTTTTCTTGTATTTTTTTGCAGCTGATTTTATCTTTAATTGTTCTCTATATGTTTCGTTTCTGATTCTATCTTTTTTGGTTTTTCCTTGAATTTTTTTTAGAAACCGCATTTCTGCTGCATTCACACGGCTACCATTTTTATTTGTGAGTGTCCACGTTTCACTTCACTATAAAAATGGTGGAGTTACTACCTTTTTGACCACTTCCACTTTTGTTCGTTTTGGTACTTCTGTATTTCCAAAAAAAATTGTTTTTAAACTGTTAAATATTCTTCCCAAATTTCCTGTTCTTTTGTTTATTTCTTTGTCCATTTTTCTTTATGGTCACTCCTAAATATTTAAAGCTTTCTACCTGTTCCAACCTAAGCTCATCTAAAGTGATGTTATGCCCTTTATTTATCTTTAGTGACAGTAATTTTATTTGAAACGTACAATGTATTTTTGATATTTTTAGTGTCCCGACGAGGAGTACGTAGACAATATTCAAAATGTGAAGTATGTACCAGCGATATATACTCACTGTTACGATTCTAGTGGTACTAGACTTTTCACAGCTGGCGGTCCTCTACCGGCCACTCTTAAGGGCAATTATGCCGGTTTGTGGCAGTAGAAGGAACATAATTTCGGTTCGTCTTCCTTAGTTCTTTTAGTCAGGTGATGTGATCTACAGACTTTTAAAGTTATTGATTATCTTGACATTTAATTGAATTCGACTTGTTGTGTTTAACTGTACCTTTACTTATTTTATTCGAATTATTGTTATGATTTTTATAATAATACAATTATTTATTATGAAATTTCGTATTTTATACATTTTTTAAGAATGTTACGTGAATGTGGACAGAAAAGCATTGGAAATACATTCTCTTTATAATCTATCGAAGATGGTATTCGACGTTACTGATACACCGGGTGCAAACGAAATCAAGCCTGATTTCGTTTACACTTGTATAGGATAATTCTGTGTGTATGCTTTGTATACAGGGTGTCCCAGTTATCATGCACAGTATGAGTATCTCATGCTGTGCATAAGACACCCTGTATAGTTTTAAATATTTGAAAATTTATTAATGTGTCAAAATGAAACTTAAATAACTTGTAAAATTGTACATAAATACTGTGTCAGAATCCATCCGAAAGTTATCATGTGAATAATTATTTAGATTAGGTGTATTTATTATTAATATAATTGAATCTAGGAATACCCTGATTAGTGCACTTGATGTGTGAAAAAAATACATGGAATTTACACTTAACTATTAAGAAATAGTTTATCAAAAAGTGATACTGTACATAAATTATTTTTTAAAAATCTTAGTCACTTGTAAAATTAGAAGTATTAAGTATATTTGTTGACAGCTATAAACTCTACCTAACCTCATTTTTTTTAATGACGACTGTCAACATGACGTAAATGACGTTTCATGCGAATGTTTATGAATATGAACAACAGCGTTCTTAAAACAATACTTTAACATTTTTAAATAAACTGGTGTGGCCACCAAATGACTTTCGCCATAAATATTGTATTTATGTCCGTATGTGTTTGTGTATTAGTGGGTATTAAAAGTTTAAAATGCCGTTCCAGGCGCTCTACCTACCTCATTTTTGTTAATGGCGTCTGTCAACATGACAAATGACGTCTGTCAACGTGACGTAAATGACGTCTGTCAAAATGACGTTTTTTTAAATGACAAGATACCCCTATATTATACTCATTTGATAGTTTTTTTTTTCTTTTCAATGATGGGGTCACCTTAAAAATTAAGTTTATGCTAAGAGGCAGGAGAATATCGAAAATTTAGAAGATCGTATTAAAGAAGAGATGAAGTCTATTACACCTGAAATGGTTGGGAATGTTATTAAGGGGTTAATGATTGCACAAGATGTGTTTAAAAACTGCAATAGCAAATACTGCATTGATCGAATGAACACTAATCAGAGTATTTCCGTACTGTATATTGTGATAGCTTTTAAAGCATGTATATGTTTGTAGTAATATCATTGTTAATTTCACTATGTGCTGCTGTGGTAATGGTGCAATTATTTAGTGTAAATAATGTTACTGGTTGATTTAGGTTCGAACTGCCGCTGGGTCTTGCTGGTTATAGCATGGGATAAAATCTGCTATAGTTTGGTAATCTGATGATTAGTTATTTTCTATAACAAAAAAACAGGTTGTGTAGTGTGGGTCACAAGTGGTCCATAAAAAATCAAACAATTGTTTTTCTGTGTTTTAACTATTTGAATGAATTGTAAAAAAATTAAAATGTGGCCCAAAAACGCAATTTTTGAATGTTTTATTATTTAACTTGAAACTTCTATGCTGTCTTATATAAAAAAAGGGGGCAGCCACATTGCCCCCCCCCCCAATAACTTGTTTTGTAAAAATTATTGAAACCATCGGTGACCCTCAAAAAACTCATTGGTATGGAAGGAGGAAGCCTTTAAAAATCAATCTAACAGCAATTAAACAGTTAAACGATTTTTAATGTCTGATTACATGAAAAAGTTATTCTAACACTATGAAAAAACATAAATTGAATTACGTTTTTGTGTATAACTCGTGAATTATATTAATTGCTGTAACTTTTTTTGTGTGTATTTTAAGTAGCTTTGAAGTAACATAATTTTGTTATCATTTAAACAATTTTGTAACTGATGCACAGGTGAGATCTGAAGTTTGAAACTAAATCAATCTGTAGATGGCGAATGATTTTATTTATAATGAAAATAGAACTAAGTATTTATGTTTTTTATACTGATATGTACGCACAGTAACCTTAAAAATAATGAAAAAAAGGAATCAGTTTAACGGGCTGTCGCCGTGGAGTTGTTTTTTTCCATATCGCCCGTAAATCATTTGTACAGGGTGATTCAAATTCAAGGGCGACCATGGGGATCTCGCTTATTACTAAAGATAGAGCGTAGGTTTAAATTTGGCAAAGTTGCTAAATTTTATGCTCATCAATAATATCAAAACAGATTTGAAATATCTTCAACTGTTTTTGAAAAAATTGAAAAAAAAACTGAAAAAACGACTTTGTTTCTTTGCTATAAGTTTTTTATTAATAATTTTTTTTTTAATCTGTAAAAACTTATACATGGACACTTTATTTTATTTTTAATAATGCCATCAATTTTTTGCTGTGTTAATTCCGTTTCCTTTTATAGGTACTAACTTAAAAAAAAAAATTTATTGCACCATTAAAAGTAAAACAAAAAGTGGCCGTGTAAAAGTTTTTACAGATTTATAAAAATATTATAAAGGAAAAACTTGTAACAAATAAACGAAGTCATTTTTTCAGTTTGTTTTTAAATTTTTTCAAAAACTGTTGAAGATATTTCAAATCTGTTTTGGATATTACTAATGAGCATAAAATTCGGCAACTTTGCCAAATTTAAACCTACCCTCTATCTTCAGTAATAAGCGAGATCCCCATGGTTGCCCTCGAATTTGAATTGAATATGGAACAAAATAACTCTAGGGTGACAAGGTATTGCAAATAATCCAATGATTGGGTAATGGGTAAAATTTCATAACTATTTTTGACACATGGAGTTTTATTTTCGAAATGCTAATATATCTTTCAGACATTAATGTCTATAATTATGTTCCATCAGCAGTTTATTATGTTGTAAAATTTACTTTTAAACGTAGCCAGACTTGTCGAATAAAAGAACTGTTATTATTAATCCTGGTAACTCGTTCTATTTAGAAAAACATGCTCCATATCCAAAAATGTGTTAGTTGCAATTATGATTTCATAAATAATTCAAAAATGAAAATGTTGGCAGTTTTTAATAAATAAATAAAAAATTATGCACTATCAAGTTTGGTTTTATTTTAATAAATATTTTCGAGTAGTAGTGGTAAAAATAATTCCTGAAGATTTTTTTTTTCACAAGCAAATGCAAGGCTGAACTGCTTGTATTAATTGAGTTTAACATTTTTATATTTATGATATTGTACCTCATTTTCTAGATACGATATGGACTACAATATTTTATTACAAACTTTTTATGGTCAGTAGTATAGGGTTGCCAGAATATCTCTTTTAAAGAGAACATGTCCTCTTTTTTGTCCCGATATTTTTGTTCACTCTCTTTTTTTATTCAGATTATTTTTGTCCTCTTTTTTTCTTAGTTACTTTTGGTCAGATTTAAGAAAAAATTATAGAACTGAGTCGTTTATAGGCTAAAGCAATAAACTCCACTTTATGATTTTTTTTAAATTTTAGTGTCACAGCACTTCATTGATGTTTAACTTTTTATGTTTAAAACCAATTTCTTTAATAATTAGGTTTAACAGCATTAATTAAATGTCAAAAAGAAAATGACCCTTGAATAATAAATTATTTCTTTCAGAATAAACAATTATTCCAGGGATATGCTAGTTAATATATTTTTTACTTATAAATGTTCTGCTTTGTTTGATAAAGTAAAATAGGTTTACATGAAAACTTTATTTTTATACAAATTGTATTATTTACTATGTAGCAAAAGTAAATTATTTGTGTGGAATCCGCTTGAAAAAGGCTATACATACTTACTATATTTATTGATAACAGGCGCCTACTTAAATACAGAACGCAACCCACTTAACCAACTTGCGCCTAAATAGGTATGCAATGTGCTTAACAAAGCGCCTACTTTCGGCATTTTTAGGCAACCTGCGTAGATACAACGTTTAATTAATTGCATACCATGTAGGCGTAATGTACAGTATGCAACCCACTAAACGTTGCGCCTATTGATAGGCAACCATGACACAAAACGCCTTTATAGACATGCAACTGATTTGACATAACAGTTAACGCAGGCTGTCTAAAAATGACGAAAGTAGGCGTTTTGTTCAGCACACTGCATAACTACGTAGGCGCAACGTGTTAAGTGGGTTGCGTTCTGTAATTATGAATCACAATAAAAACTGAACAATATTGTTCTAATGACAAACAAAATTAATTTCTGCAGTATACAGTACCAAGGTAATCGTAAACTTCAATAAAAATTAAAATAAACCGGGTTAAGATTAAGTTATTAAAGATTTGGTTTTGGACCAGAACTGTCAAAACACATTTATTAGTAAAAATCCAATAAAAATTAAACAATGCAATATTTATGTCTCAAATATGGATTTATAAAGTATACTGCACTAACTCAATCGAAAAAGGAAATAAAAATCAAACCATATCTGGTATTGATTTTAAGAAAATATTTTGAGTTTTTTTTTGTAATAAAAAAAAAAAACCTACAAAACATTCCACTGCCAAGAATTTATTTAAAAATAATTATTTATAATTAAATATAAAGGGCGACAAAAATAATTTTTGCCCAGTCAGTGGCGTACGCAAGGGGAAGATTAGGGGGAAAAATCCCCCTCGAAAGTTTGAAAAGAACTAAAAGTATAATTACCGCATTTCAAAATTGCGCGACAGACTGCCTTTCCATGCATATAAAATATATTATGTTTGTATATTTTACGCATAAATGCTATATTTGGGTACGTTTAACCTTGAAAATTAAAAACAAATGCCTGGTGCTAACCCGGGGGGCTGCCGCCCCACTAGACCCCCGGCGACTCTTTCTTACGGCTCACTTTTTGTGTCTAGTCCCCATAGATCATTTTCTAATTACACCATTACCTTGCCCCATTTGAAATTAGTCAGTATTATTTTGGCAAACAAATTAAAACAAAACGCCCCCTGAAATATTTTTCTGCGTACGCCACTGCCCATAGTGGCTGAAGAGCTAGATCAGACCCAGCACTGAATTATGCAACTTTGCCCCAATACAGCAAAGTTCGAGATCCTCACGTTGAGCCTTCAATTTGGACACCTTGTATAATATTAAATAGTCGTAATAATTGAAGACAAAAACGAAACACTTTTTTTTTCAAAAATCTTTAATTATTGACAAACAATATAAAATGATATACAACACTTTAACATGCTGATAATTATTAGGTTATTTATTAATGTAATTAACAAAATCAAAGTATAATAAATCTTACTGATACCACAGACTGTTTTTAAGTAATTCGTACAAATGGCACTAAGTTACTACGCTGGATACCTAACAGAGTATTAGCTACATGTTTACTTTATTGTTACATTTATTGTTTCTGACATTAATTTCAAATATTGTCTAATACAAATTTAGAATAACTCTTATTACATAGTGGGCAACTTTTGGTATCTGGCTTACTTCACTCTTCTATTTAACACATTAAAGGGCATAAAATTACCTTTTTTTAAAATTTATCTAACCTTGTAACTCGTTAATAAGCCGAAATACCGAAAGTGTGACAAGTACATCTATTACAAATTGGCACATCGTGACTATCATTGTTGCAAAAATGAGATCTTTTTTAAACAAATTAGGTTTATATTAATGACTACTTATAAGGTACATACAATTTATCAAACAAGAGATTTTCACAATTGTTTTAATAACAAATAGAAAAAGTTCAAATTACGCCTAATTTCAAGTCTGGATTGCTTACAACGGTTAGCACAATTATAATCACACAAATGTTATTAACCATTTTAATTTTGTTTACAAATATCTGAAATTACATTTAAAGCAGTTGTATTAAAATGTTTAGAGACCGACCCTGTGCAGGTGTCTTTTTTAAATTTGTGTTTAGAAACTAACAAGTATTAATTCTTGTGGGACTACAATCTATTATTATGCTTCGAGCTTAATTAACTAAAAAACTGATTTTCAAAGTTTGAAACGATCTTATTAATTAAATCACCTGCTGGAATCAAACTAAATGAAAATCAGAATTACAAAAACAATTGCATGTGTGCCTTTAAGTTATCTTCAAAATGTATCACAGCACATTGTTTAGTGTTAAATTTAATTTTAAACATTTCTAATATTTTTATTACTTAAACATTTGAAAATGTACAAGAGACAAAAACAAAGTAATTGAGTATTTTTTTAACTAACTAATAAATATATCGACAAAAAACAAAACATCGACGTCAACAATTTTACATGACTACCACAACTGTTTTTTTTTAAATCGTTGTTACACTGTTTGCATTAAGGCTTTATCACAATATGTAAGTATATAAAGGGTTTTAACCCGTTTGTGTATGATATGTTCCTTTTCGATTAATATACTTACAATCTAATTATATCTACGAATTTTGCTTCAACGAGTTATAAAAAATATACAAAGCAAAATAGAATTGTGGTTGCTGTTAATTAAATTAGACATGGGGCTATTTTATCATAAATTTTCTATTAAAACTGTTATGGCAAAATTACTCTGCAAAAAATGTCTAAAAGCTTTTATATTTAACTAGCATAAAATGTCTGTAAATTAGCTTGTATTGTAATTGATTTTTTTTTGCCGTATCACGTGATGGACTATCAATTTTTGCAGCTATCGCAAAATTTAACAGCATTTTTTTTTAAAACCAAATCATGAACTTTAAATGCATTCAATATTAGCAACAATTTGAAAACCACAAAAATATACAAAGTATCACCAAGTAATAAATTAATTCTCTGATTTATAGTCGAACAAAACACTATCAACTTTTGCAAGTGATTTGTCTAAACAATTGCAAGATGTTAGACCTGTTATTACTTGATTGACCTACGTATATTATTAACAATATGGTCCATTATTTGAGACGGCCTACATTTATACAACGAAGTTTCAGTGCATTTAATTTTTTTTTTAAACACAAGCTCATCACATTTTTATATTAACAAATACAAACACAAAGTATGAAACATACGGTAATACAAAAATATCAAATACGAGTGTGAGCGGGCAAAAATTTCGTTACAGCCAGCGCAAAGCTCAAACCTTAAACCTAAAAATACTGTTTTTTAGTCCAACGAGATTTCTTATAAATATTTCAAGTTGAACTATTTATTTTATATATTTTTATTTTTTTATTAACTTTTTTTGGTAATAAATATTTAGTACAAAAATAAACTTAAAACAAAAAACACAACACATCTCATGTAATTGTTTGCAACTTAAAAACTATATTGGCCATTCTAAAGAGGCAATTCTTAAATTTCGACCCGCAATGTCGGGACAAAAAAACCTCGGCTACATAACTTAAAAGAAGTTACGTTTTTTTAAGTGTAAAAATAAAAACATTTTAAATTGATGTGCATATGGTGTATGAGCCGATTTTTTTTCAACAATAAAATATATCTTTCAATAGCATATTTTTACCGGATTCTTATTTCATAGGATGTGACGGTATTTGGTAACTTTGCTAGTAACAATTTGAAAATGCCAAGCATATTACTGCTAACATTGGCTTTTACCGGATTCTTATTTCATAGGATGTGACGGTATTTGGAAACTTTGCTATTAACAATTTGAAAATGCCAAGCAAATTACTGCTAACATTGGCTTTTACCGGATTCCTATTTCATAGGATGTGACGGTATTTGGAAACTTTGCTATTAACAATTTGAAAATGCCAAGCAAATTACTGCTAACATTGGCTTTTACCGGATTCCTATTTCATAGGATGTGACGGTATTTGGAAACTTTGCTATTAACAATTTGAAAATGCCAAGCATATTACTGCTAACATTGGCTTTTACCGGATTCTTATTTCATAGGATGTGACGGTATTTGGAAACTTTGCTATTAACAATTTGAAAATGCCAAGCAAATTACTGCTAACATTGGCGTTTACCGAATTCTTATTTCATAGGATGTGACGGTATTTGGAAACTTTGCTATTAACAATTTGAAAATGCCAAGCATATTACTGCTAACATTGGCTTTTACCGGATTCTTATTTCATAGGATGTGACGGTATTTGGAAACTTTGCTATTAACAATTTGAAAATGCCAAGCATATTACTGCTAACATTGGCGTTTACCGGATTCTTATTTCATAGGATGTGACGGTATTTGGAAACTTTGCTATTAACAATTTGAAAATGCCAAGCATATTACTGCTAACATTGGCTTTTACCGGATTCTTATTTCTTAGGATGTGACGGTATTTGGAAACTTTGCTATTAACAATTTGAAAATGCCAAGCATATTACTGCTAACATTGGCTTTTACCGGATTCTTATTTCATAGGATGTGACAGTATTTGGAAACTTTGCTATTAACAATTTGAAAATGCCAAGCATATTACTGCTAACATTGGCTCACTCCCCAATACACCAAATGCTAGAAAATTGGGCCCTCTAGATTATTTTTTTACGCTGATTAAAAAAAAACGATTAAAAGTTATGATAAGTGCAAAAAAAAAGTCAAACAGGTGTAAATAAATTTCTGACATTGCAGGTCTACCAACTTCTAGTACATTTTAAAAACCCCACGTTGCACATATTAATAAAAAATCAATATCTACAACCAGCATTCCGCATATCAAACAAAAATATGGGATGCGCACAAGGTTTCATTTAGATGGACATCGTCCACAAAATTATTACCCAAAAACACGTTCCGTTTTAAACGAAGGCATCACTTTGGCACATTACCTTTGGTTTAAATCCGTATCGGCAAATATAGTATTTAGATTCTTACTCTCTAGTAACCGTATGTACGAGCACTGAAAGACTCTCTTGATCTGTTTGAACGTATCAATATCGTACACAGAACGCGCCGTGTTCGTCAAATCGAACGGTTCTTCAATGCACAAGCATTTCCACTGATGGGGGTCGTTTTTTTGAGAGCGCGCAAAACGACACTCATCTATGGGCACACGGGACCCTAAACGTACCGAGATGGCTTGGCTTTCGTATCTAAAGTATGTATAATAATGGAGGAATCCTGTAAATAGCTCACCTAGACTGTTTTTATTGTCACTTTGGAACTTATCGATGTCCTTCGGTTGATTGTCTATGTAACGAAATTCGGTGTTGGCTCCAAATACGTTGGGATAAAGACCGTGCAAACACGGTACAACAGGCGGGCTAATACCACCTGAAAAAATAATTATGCAACTGTACAGGGTGGTCCAAATTCAATGGGATTGCATGGGTATATCGGTTAATAGTCAAGATAGAGAAACGGTTAAGTTACTAAAAATGTGCAGTTTTTTGAGACAAACTCAGAACCGTTTTCAAAAATATTTTATCATCTGCGGTTTTCGAGTTATTGAATAAAAAGTGTTTTTTGTCATATTAATAATGTGTCATATCTCCGTTATTGTTGTAAATATCGAAAATGTTTATAAAAATCATTTTTAGATATTTATGTTTAATTTGATTATACTAAAAAAAAATTTTTTACGTTCGCCGTTTAAAAGTTATGACACAAATTTACCTTTTTTTTAAATGGGAGCAATGGTTGGCTATGACCTATTTAAATTCCTTATTTTTTTTCTCATTCCAAATATATAAGGGTTGATGTATTTATTTTCAATAATACGCAAGTTACGAAGGTTTTTTAGTATTTTTTAAAAGAATATCATAGTAGGCTGTGAAAACAAAAAAACAAACAAGGTGTAAAACCTTATAAAACTCATGTGGTACAAGTAACCAAGGTTTTTTAATTTGTTGTTGAGATAAACATTGTAAATATTTGAACAACAATACAGTCGGAATCAGCAGTAATGTAAAGTATATTGCTGTTTATCTTGTTCAAAATTTTTTGATGTTTATCTCAACAACAAATTTAAAAACCTTGGTAACTTGTACCACATGAGTTTTATAAGGTTTTACACCTTGTTTGTTTTTTTTGTTTTTACAGCCTATGATTTTCTTAAACAAAAAAAACTAAAAGATCTTCGTAACTTGCGTATTATTAATAATAAATGCATCAACCATTATATATTTGGAATGAGAAAAAAATAAGGAATTTAAATAAGACATAGCCAACTATCGCTCCTATTTAAAAAAAGTTAAGTTTCTGTCATAACTTTATAACGGCGAGCGTAAAAAATAGTTTTTAGTATAATCAAATTAAACATAAAAATATCTAAAAGTAATCTTTATAAATATCTTTGATATTTACAACAATAACGGAGATATGACACATTATTAATATGACAAAAAAAAACAGTTTTTCGCTAGTAACTTGAAAACCAGAAATGATAGAATATTTTTGTAAACGGTTCTGTTTGTCTCAAGAAACTGCACATTTTTGGTAATTTAACCGTTTCTCTATCTTAAATATTAACCGAAATACCCCCATGCAATCCCATCGAATTTGGACCACCCTGTATTATTGTTAAGGACGGGGTAAATTACTAAAAATGTGCAGTTTGTCGAGTCAAATTCAGTACTATTTACAAATTTATAGTCAAAAAAAGTACTTTTTTATCATTTTAATAATTATGTATAGCATCTCAGGTTTTAATACAAACACCAAAATAATGCAATACAGATTCTTGCATATTTTTTTTAAAGGTATAATGCAAACTTGTGTATTCCGGATTATTCAGTTTGACTGTCGCACCCCTATAACTTTTTAATTATTGAAAATAACCCCAACCATATATTTTTGAAAACGGCGACAAATTCCCTATTAAGTGATGTGCATTTGTTATCTCTATGACAGATGTCAAATCCGCGATAGGCAATTGTTTTTTTTTAGATTACATAGTACACGTTTTTGTTGATTCATTGAGAATTTAATTTTGAATCTGACCATGTATTAAAAAAGTATGCATACATAAGAAAATTTTCAAGAAAAATCAGTTCAAAGTTTATTCAAATTATAGCAAACAGTCTACGTAACAGAACAAAAAACAATCAAATCTTAAAAATTATACAATAACTATGAATGGAAATGTATTAAAAATCAATTTTTAATAAAAATAAACTTGTGATCCTATTAAATTTGGACAACTGTGTATATTATATTATTTTCAAATGAAGTCATAAGTATAGGCTGCTGCCCTTTTGGAAAATTAAATGTTCACAACTTACATTGTAAATAATGAATAACCATTAGAGCCAGGGAGTAACTTGATATGGTCATATTCTTCGCATCGTTAATTCTATTTGCTTGAGCCCACAACTTCACAATGACGACTAGAGGACGAACGCGCCAATCGAGACGAGCGTAACAATGTAACAGATGGGTGTTGCGAATGCCTACCGAATTGTTACAATTCAAATCTATTTCAAATCCGTAGCGAGCGTCTTTAAATTTTAAAATGGGCACTTTCGCATGAATCACTTCGGCCGCTTCAGCAAAATCTGTAATTTTTTTTATTTAAACAAACAACAAAGTTTTTATGTGACATTGAATCGTAATTTTGATAATCCAAGTCTTACCAGAGTACTGTAGAGCATTTCTGATTACATCTAAATAACGAACTGCATCACTTCGCGGATCGTTTGAAAACGGTTGTACCAATAAACACATATCAATATCGCTTGTTTCAGATCCAAGACCAGACATCGTTGAACCCACCAAAAATAAACCATAGCGATCAAACACATTCTGTAAAACAGTTTTACATTTCTGCATTAGATAGTTACCTACATTTTAAAACAAACCTAATTTGAAGAAAAAAAAAAAAAAACTAGTACAGGGTGGTCCAAATTCGATGCAATTACATGGGTATCTCGCTTAATATTAAATATAGAGAAACAGATATATTACCAAAAAATGTGCAGTTTTTTAAGACAAACTCAGAACGGTTTTCAAAAATATTTTATCATTTTCACTTTCTGAGTTATTAAAAAAACTGCGTTTTTTTGTCATATTTATAATGTGTTATATGTCCGTTATTGTTGTAAATATTGAAAAAATGTAAAAAGATTATTTTTATGTAGAATTGGATGCACTAAAAAAAATATTTGATGCTCGCCATTAAAAACTTATGACACAAATATACCTTTTTCTAAATTGAAGCTATGGACTTATTTAAATTCCTTAGTTTTTTCTTATTTTAAATATACAGTGTGTCCAAAAGGAATGGAATATGCTATATATCTCAGTAAATATCTACTTTAAGGAAAAATGTTTTGAATAAAACTTGTTTGGTACTTAGTTTTCCACCATAAGACAATTTTTTTCGAATAACAAAAGCGCAATGAAAAACAATTGAATTTTTTTAAATGGCAAGGTACCCCTATATTATACTCATTTGATAGAGAATTTTTTTCTCTTTTCAATTATGGGGTCACCTTAAAAATTAAGTTTATGCTAAAAGGGCGGAGTATATCGACGAAAATTTAAAAGATCTTATTAGAGAAATTACACCTGAAATGGTTGGGAATGTTATAAACGGGTTTAAAAACCGAGTTTATCATTGCCAAGCTGTAAATGGTTCACAGTTTGAACACTTATTGTAGATTTCGTCAAAATTTTAGTTCTTATGATGTTTTTGTTAGAAATAAATACTAATCAATTAAAATAATTTTTGTGTTTTTCTCAAAAAGTTGCTTAAGTAAGGGTACTAAAGTTTTGCATCATTGAAAAGAGAAAAAAATTCTCTATCAAATGAGTACATATAATATAGGGGTACCTTGCCATTTAAAAAAATTCAATTGTTTTTCATTGCGCTTTTGTTATTCGAGAAAAAAAAAGTAATTGAATTTTGTCTTACGGTGGAAAACTAAGTACCACACAACTTTTTTTCAAAACATTTTTCCCTTAAGTGGATATTTACTGAGATATATGTATAGCATATTCCATTCCTTTTGGACACACTGTATAAGGGTTGATGTAGTTATTTTCAATAATACGCAAGTTACAAAGGTTTTTAAAATAATTTTTAAGTTAAAACATAAAAAACAAAAGTAGGCTGTGAAAACAAAAAAAACAACAAGATTTGAACAAAAGATTAACAACAATACTGTCAAAATTAGAAAACTGCACATTTTTGGTAATGTAACCGTTTCTCTATCTTGAATATTAAGCGAGATACCTAACGAATTTGGACCACCCTGTACAAGAGCACTTAACATTAACCCTTTTCGCTGCGGCACTTGTTTGAAAAGTTCGTGTCTTGATTGCGGCATTTTTCGGGTCTTTAAGAGTTTGTGGGTTACGCTTGCGTATTTATCCGGCTCCCGAACATGGGACGCGAAAAATAAAACCGGCTTAATCCGGTTCCCGCAGCGAAATGGTTAACTTTTTTAAATTAGATATTATTTGTGTATCAAGTTTTTAAATAAAAGTAGCTAATAGGGGCGTTGTCATAAAAACACATACCCTTATATGTAAATAAAACTTGCTCCACAGATCTAATTTATGGATATACGTCTCTTGTTTCTGTGATTTAGCACAGAACACATCCCATATGCATTGGTTCAAATCGTCCCACGAATCACCAGTTTTTAAACCTGCGGGTATGGAGTTCATTTCTATGAACATGGATCGAGACGTAAATCTTTCCATGAGACCGTGAACTCTACGCACAATGTCGTCTCCAAAATTTTTTTTACCAGAACGACGGAAACGAGCTGTATTATTGTTCACATATCTACGGAATAAAATTATGCACAAGTCGGTAATAACAAATTACTCATCTGTTCATACGACCTATGGCAACTGTAGAAACTAGTTTACCTAATTTAAACGTAAATAAATGTTAAACTGGCCTTTAAGATAATTATTTAAAAAAGAGCACTAAAAAGTTGTTTATCATTTGATAGCAATACACCTTTTAGGTCATCTTACTTTTTGAAAACTATACAGGGTGTAGAATTGGATCAAGCAACATAGTAATTTCAATGGTAAAATTTTAAAAGTTAGATATCTCCCCTAATTTTTGTAGAGAAAAAAATTCTGTGCCTAAATGTAATCGATATTAATTTTTACTTTTTCAGTGACTGCAAATTGAGAAAATTACAAAAGCCGTTTTGACAAAAATCTGTAAGGCCTTGGAATCATGCTGTGACAACTGCCCATCCTAATGTCCCTTATACTGTCACTTTGACATGATCCAATTCTACACCCTGTATAAGAGGGCCACAGATAAAAAAATAACATACCGGCTCCCATAGTTGATATCTTCGCATTGTGGTTTAGGCATATTTCCTTGATTATACCAAACGCATGGCTTGTGGTCCATCTTATATGAATTTGGCTCATCATATGAATGGCGAACATTGTTTTTGGGCTTTTGTTTAGCGCCGGTATTATCTCTTGAGATACTTTTGGAACGTACATATTTGTGTTTGTCATTGCTTTCAAAGTTTTGAGGTGTACTGGGACGTGTATTTTTTCCTGTTTTCCAACAACGCTTATTAAAATTTCGTGCTTCATTATCATCATCATCATCATCATCAACGGTAACTATATTGTGTGGAGGTGGTGGCATCAAGTTAATTGGCACTGTTACACTTACAGGCATATTCACATTAAAATTATAACCTTGGCAGTGATGACTTTTAAACGTGTACTGTTCTAATTTTCTATAATTATCATTTAACAAAGCTGTATTAACAGGAGTTACGAATTCAATGTTAAAATGATTATTTACGCTACCATATTCCTGTCCATTTATATTAACTGTGCAATTTCCATTTGCTTGCACCGATTCGAAATCTGTTGGCAATAAATTAAATCGAAAATGCGTATCTGTGTTGTGAGATGGTACATGAATCATGTAATCGCTCATCATGCTCTGAAAAAAATAAACAATTATATCAGTTGAGTTTCACTACTTTTATCTTCTCATAACACATGCATATTACCTAAAATAATATTGTATCATAAGTAATTCACAAAGCTATTTAAAAACGTGTTTTTCAAGCCAAAACTCTACAAAAATACGATATATCGATAAAAAAAATTATCAGTCCTCATATGACGGCAGCATTTTGACTGACGAAAAAGATAACCTAGACTGGCAATGCAATGAACTTTGAATTGTATCTAAAATATTGCAGAAACTTACCATTTTTAACTATTTTCGTTACGTGAACAACATTCTATGATCAGATCACTAAATTATATACATTTTCAAAAGTATCTGTATAAGAACCATCTACACTTTTACACCACCTGTTACCGCCAAAACACGCTTGCGCCTTCAGATTTGAATTTTTGTTGTACAGTTCGACCACGACAAGAAAACTAAATTGTTCTAACTGTTGTTGCCATTTGCGTTCGGTAATACAGATCTTCCTAAACGCTTTTTTTGTATGATTACTCCATATAATGTATTATTACATATATGGATTGCCCTAAATATGTATTTATAGATTGCCCTGGATTAAATAGTAGCGAAATATCCAGTACGATAATATCTTAAAATATTTTGGTTTCTGGGTTCGGCACAACTGAACAAAATTGTCATGGCGGTTTTTTAAAATTTTAGTGGTAGCTGGTTGAGTTTGGTATACAAATTTTTGTTGCATTTATTGCTCATATTAGACGTTGCGATTTTTCTTAAGAGATAAAAGTTTTAATTCTGAAACTCATATAACACTTAATGGATTAAAACTGCATGATAACATAATTGAAATGATAAAAAAAAGTATAAACGTTTGAGAAATATTATTCCTTGTCTACTTTGCAATAATATTGGTATTTTTATTAAGTTTTCAGTTGAAATATGGCTTAATTGGCAGCGTTGGCTTGTGAATTTATATCCGTAATTTTTTGATTGCCTGCATATTTAGAAAAGTCAGATTGGCACATATATTTACTAGCAAAGGGTACTAGAATTTGAAATCGTCGCACTGTTTCTGGTGCCCTGTGATTTCGATGTTCTCTTACCACTGTTCTAAACTTTTGTACATCTCAATTTGCAAATAATTAGACGATTGTTATCGCTATACGACAATAATTGGTTAATGTAGTAAGGGATTTATACCTCAAATCAAAAGTTTAAAATAGAACGGAGGTGAAAAATCTCTGTTACAATAGAGTTTAAAACTGCATGGAATTAAATGCCTAAAATAAATGGAATGTTTCATAATTTTATTGAATGGTTGGTACTCTATCATAAATTGTATTACTTGGAATTTCTGTCGTTACAAGGGGGCGGGTTTTCAATATAGCCAGGTCGACTAGCCCGTTGTATCCTCTAACTTCGATTAGAATTCCCTTTTTTATGTGAATTTTCCATTAGTACTAGCGCTAGTGCCGACACTGATTATAAATTCTACTGATCCTTCATTACCGCCAAGATGTTCATTTTTACCCTATTTGGGTAGACTAAAAGTGCCGTTCTGGGCGGACCGTCCCCCTAGCTACGCCACTGCTCCTAAAGAATTTTGTAACGATCAATTATTATTGTTCTTTACTTTTAAAAATAATCAGTTACCGATGCCAAGTCACTGAGAATCGAAAAAATAAGCAAAACGATACCAACAAACACACGAAGCCCCTGAATTTGTTCGCGGAGCCCCAAGGGAAATGCTGTTCTAATTCATAAAGTGTATAGAGCAGTGGTTGTCAGCCTTTTTTTTGCGGGATACTTTTTAACATTCAAGACTTTAACGGTACACTAAGTTTTAAAATATATTTTATTTCAATAAAAATCTTATAAAACAACAAACAAAACACTTTTAGTGTTCCGCGGCACAGTGGTTGAGGACCACTGGCATAGAGTATAAAGAACATGCGAAACTTGAAAACTGTTGGACCGTTAAATAAGCATAAAGTGCGTTTTTTAGACGCTTTGTGGAAAAAAAGTTTATGGTTTTATTGCAGGTATTATCGGGATGCCAAAAATTAAATATATTGGTTTTTAAATGTTGACGTAATATAGTATGGTGATAATAAATTATGCCGTAATAAAAACTCTGATACAATCTGATAATTGTTCGTTAAGCGTTGAAATCATAGTTTTATTGATTGTCATTTTTCATTTCATAATACAGTGGTAATAGGAATCATAAAAAGTATTAATTAAAGTATACGTATTTTAAAACTTAATAATATAATCCTGCAGTAAATTGTTTCTGTATGCATTATAGTAGCCATAAATGACAATTCAATTATTGACAATCTTTTGCAATAAATTATATAAGTATCACATAATCTGGGCATTAAAGACTATAAATTCCGATAACGTTTTTAACCCTAGAAGCCCAATCATATTTTTGAGGCTATAAAGCCCAATCCTACGTCAAAACGACGTACAATTATAAAAGAGCTCTATCTAAATAAACTTTACTGCAAATACTAGTTTTTTGTATGGTTTATGTGAAATACTTTCTATGTAAATAAAAAAACAGAAATTTAGAAAAAATATTGTTTATTTAAACTCTGAAATGTTCACTTTAATTAAACATACAAAAAATGGCACGAAAACTGAGATCCTTGTAATTTTTTCTTATATACTACAAATTGTTTACAAAAATCAACTATTTATATTTTTTTATGAAAAACTAATCAACTCTTATCAAACATAAATCACTTAAGTCAAATATAATTCAGAAAATTCGAAAAGTGCAAAAGTTAACAAAACCCAAACATACGTCATAACGACGTGAACATTGCGATAACAACAAAATGGCGGCACTTATCAAAGCGAGACTGCTGTCTCCTGTTAGCTCTGGGCATGAACCGAGTTGGCTCGGATGGTCTCGGCGATCTAAGCAAGCGTGCGAAAGAGATCGCGAATATGTGTTGGAGTGTACGTCAAAATGACGTAGATTGGGCTTCTAGGGTTAATAAGTCATTTTCAAGCGTTAAAAATGAGGTAAAACTACATTTCAAAATAGGAGTTCAGAGGTTTTTTTTTCTAGAAGAAAAGGTGGTTGGTTTTTAAATTCCTAAATTTGTGTTAAACTTAGGGTGTCCATATTTCCACAAGGCCTAACCGGGACACACGACAAAAAAAAACTTCATTGGAGATTACTGTATACAGGGTGTGTATAAATTGGCGGAAGCGCTACACGTGACGATGCTATTCGTAAAATTTCAAGTCGAAAATCTTAATACAAAAATGTTGTACCATGCTACCTATGGCCTCAGGAACCATTTAAAAAAACTAAATTTTGGCAACATTGCATACATTGATTTGCGTTTGGACATTTTTTTTATCAGCAATTTTTACTTAGGTATTTACAATTTTTGTTCGAACTGAAAGCCTTCAGTTCGTAAACATAGCTGCAAACTTTTGGGTATCGTAAAACACAAACTAGAAATAATTACGAGAAAAACAGAGATGACAGCTAATGACAATGTTGCCATATGTATTATTTTCATTCGAATCAGTGATTTAAATATTTTTAACACCAATTTTTGTAAGGAAGAACACGAGATCTACGAAAAAATACTATTCGAAATTTATTTTTATTCCAAATTGCAGCTTTTTCATTCGCAAGTATTAAATAATAACGCTTATTAAAGGACTAAATGTCAAAATTTTGAGGACCTCATACATAAGAAAATTTTCGAGAAAAATCAGTTCAAAGTTTATTCAAATTATAGCAAACAGTCTATTTAACATAACAAAAAACGATCAAATCTTAAAAATTATACGGTAACTATCAATGAAAATGTATTAAAAATTAATTTTTAATAAAAATAAAAACAAATTATAAACGCCGACACAAAAAATTAGATTTTAATGTATTCAAAATGGCCGCCACTGCTAATTTTTCTCGAATTTTTTTTAATGTATGCCTACTTTTTGAGTACATGGTCGGATTAAGAATTAAATTCTCTATCCGAATCAACAAAAAAATGTATACTATGTAATTTAAAAAAAAAAACAGTTGCCTATCACGGATTTGACATACGTCATCGTAGAGGTAACAAAAACACATCACTTAATAGAGAATTTCTCGCTGATTTCAAATATAAAAGGGTTGTTGGGGTTATTCTCAATACTTACAAAGTTATAGGGGTGCGACAGTCAAACTGAATCACCCGGTATAGGGGTACCTTGCCATTTAAAAAAATTCAATTGTTTTTCATTGCGCTTTTGTTATTCGAAAAAAAAGTAATTTAATTTTGTCTTATGGTGGAAAACCAAATACCAAACAACTTTTATTCAAAACATTTTTCCCTAAAGTGGATATTTACTGAGATATATATAGCATAGGATATTCCATTCCTTTTGGACACAATGTACAATGAATATATGGTAAAAGTCATTTGGTGTCCACACCAGTTTGTGTATTCTGAAATAAAAATATCTCCTTGCAGTTAATTAGAATAACATGTTAATAATTGCATGAGTAGCGCTACGTTATTTCAAAATAGTTTGATGTGACCTCTTATCTGGCTTGAAAAATTAATTACAATTTTTCACAAACTTACCAAGCCTTTGATATTTGAAAAACAGACGCTTATAAAATTGTTTATTGAGGCAATGCAAAACTTAAAATTTATTATTATCTTATCGCCATTTATGGCGCGAGTGATAATTTGATAGTTTTAAGAGAATTCACAGCAACGAAATTGATAGTTGCAAAAATGTTTCGAAACACTTTGGTGATTTTTAGTGCCTTAGCATTTGCACATTTTAGTTCGTCTTTTGTTATAAATGCTCCAAAAGCCCTGAACAAGAATTGGTGGAAAAGTGCAGTTATATATCAGATTTATCCTCGATCCTTCAAAGACAGTAATAACGATGGTGTAGGAGATTTGCAGGGTGTAATTAGTAAATTGGACCATTTAAAAGATGCCGGTGTCACGGCTGCATGGATATCTCCATTCTTCACATCTCCCCAAGTGGATGGGGGTTATGATATTAGTAATTTTACCGATGTGGATCCCATTTTTGGAACTTTGGACCATGTTGATGCCCTTATTGAGAAGGCTAGAGTACTGGGTATTAAGATAATCCTGGATTTTGTTCCAAATCATTCTAGCAACAAGCACGAATGGTTCATAAAATCTGAAAATAGAGAACCTGGTTATGAAGATTTTTATGTTTGGAAAGATAATAATACCCTGGACAATGGCCCACCAAACAACTGGGTAAATATTTGACTTTTAAATAGTTTAATGAAAGTAATAATTTGGACAACAAAATGCACATCGTATTCGTATTCCTTTATTTTCACTCCGATGATATCCCTTACAACAATATTTTGCTATTGTAGAATAAACACTATTTTAACCGATAGCAAATTTAGCCACCAAACAAGTTTTACCAAGTTCCAATAAAGTATAGACGACAGAAAGCAATTCAATTAAAAATTAATTAAAACAAAAATTGTAAAATGTATGATGAGTTTAAAATATTATTTAACGAATTTCTGCGAAGAATTTCATTAAATCTTGATTAATAATCCCATTCTTTTGATAAAATTTCACTGTTAAAAAAAAAGTAGATGAAAAACATCCTTGAAAATGAATCTTTTATTAACATTGCTTATATTATTGTTTTTTTAAAGATATTTTTAATTATATGTGCATCAGCATCTACCTAGGCTATTTGCGTCTTTTAGCTATACATAGGCTGGGTCTAGGAACATTCTTCGCCCACAATTCTTCGCTCACATTTTTCGCCCACAATTCTTCGCCTTCACAATTTTTCGCCCACATTTCTTCGCCTACACAATTCTTCGTCGTCAAAATTCTTCGCCGCCAGAATTGTGGGCGAAGAATTGTGGTTGTGGAGGCGAAGAATTGTGGACGAAGAATGTTCCGGACACGAAATAGGCTTACATTATCTATACAACAATATTGTTTCTTTATATTTACGTAAAAAACCTTTTGCTGTTTTTTAAAATATCTGAATTTGCTTTTATCCATACTCGCCTCCCACAGAAGACGTCTCTCCTTGTTCCACTCAGAATGTGGTGTATTATGTTTAATTAAAACACAAACTCCCTGGTTAAGTAAAAATATTGTTCCGTTTTTTTTCGGGACATTTGCAATAGGTATGTTTACTACATGTGAAAACTCGCTTGGTGGTATAATGACAAAACAACTCATCACCATGGCAAACATTTACTTTCCGGCCTAGGTCGGAAAAGACAACTCATTGCGAGGACAATCAGTTACTTTCTGACTTTCTGGGCGGATGCAAAAAAAGTAGTTTATAATTAGGTATATAATACATTATAGCTTCAAAAAAAGGTTGTACATTCTGTATTTTTTTAAATAAAGCCAATTATATGAGATGGCGCTGGTAATTTGGATGGCAAAAAAATTGTGTTTTAAATATTAATTCAGGACAAAATTAAAGTACTTTGCCGTACATTAAAAACTGTTTTCATTGCAATATAACAACACAATATACTGCTTATTAGTCAAATGTATACAAAAATAAGTTCTTAAATTAAAAAGAAAAACAAACTTGTTTAATATTAATATCGAAAATAAAAAGAATTTGTTGTATAAACGTAAGGATTTTTTTTCAGTTAAGTGTTTTCAAATATTCAGCATGGCAATACAGTAATACACGTCAACAGTACTACTTACATCAATTTACTCCAGAACAGCCCGATCTTAATTTCAATAACCCTGAAGTGGTGCGCCAAATGACGGTAAGTCTATAAGATAGGTTCAAAAAAAAAAACAGCCAAAATTTAAATCAAGTTTGAGGATCAATTTAAAAAAAAATTATTTCATAAAAAATAACACAAACTTGGTACAAATT
This sequence comes from Elmis aenea, assembly GCA_947652605.1. Classification (NCBI taxonomy): domain Eukaryota; kingdom Metazoa; phylum Arthropoda; class Insecta; order Coleoptera; family Elmidae; genus Elmis; species Elmis aenea. The sequence goes on along the minus strand of OX393576.1, from coordinate 2,623,290 downwards.
TTGAGCTAAAAATACTTTAGTAGTATGTTAACTTAATAAGTTTAATTAAATATCACTTAACTGTTTCCCAAGGATCTCTTGTCAGAAAACATATCGATAATTTAATTAATTTTTTAATTTTTTCTGATTCAAAATATCAACTCGCGTATCCCACTTTGGAGACCACTGATTTAAACCATGTGGCAATATGACAAAATGATCACCTATATGCTATTTTAAAAGCCCGAAAATTGTAAGATTTTAAATTTTACTGGTAAACTCTAGCATTTAGTAAGGCGGTGAAAGTCTAAAATTAGCTTCATTTTTATTTTTTATTCAAAAAAAGCTATAACTGATCTTTAACCTGACCCTACATTACTGACCAAATGAACGAGGGTCAGGTTAATGGTTAAAGCTCTTTTTAAATGAAAACAAACGTTAAAGTCCGAAATCGAAGCGTTTACAAGCTTTTTTCGGACTCTTACCACCTTGCCGTAGTAAATGCTAGGATTTACTGGTAAAACTCACAATTTTGGGGCTTTAATGGTACAAGTGATTTTTAAATGAACCTATTAGAATAATAAATGAATCAATTTAATGTACATATTTTGTAGAATGTGCTGAAGTTTTGGCTTGACAAGGGTGTAGATGGCTTCCGACTTGACGCAGTGGCTCATTTATTTGAACATCAAGCATTTGAAGATGAGCCGAAATCTAACCATCCGACAGCCACGAAAGATCAATACGATTATCTTAATCACATTTACACCAAAGATCAAAATGAAACTTACCATATGATTTACGACTGGCGAGAATATATTGATCAGTATAATAAAATACATGACGGAGAAACTAGGTAGCATTTTTATTAAAATTACTGCAGTTTTTAGTTACTTTTATTGCTAAACAAGTAATTCTTTGGTCTAGTAATGTATTAAAAAACTGGAGTATGGCTTTTTAGACAAACGAATGTCTCCAGTTTGTATCTTCTTTGAACGAATTGGCACAGTTAATTTAACAATTTTGCAAAATCGTATCTCAACACAATAAGTTTATTTTGTAGTTACAACATACGATTTGCGAATATTGTTGAGTTTAATAAACTTTATTACATCAACTTTAAATGATTAAAATTTAGATGAAGTACCTACAAGCGTGGCAGTATTTAACTATATATTTTTTACACACAGGGTCATAATGACAGAGGTGTACACAGATATGGACGCTACCATGCTTTATTACGGCAATGGAAATAGAACTGGAGCACATTTTACATTCAATTTCTTTTTTATTGCGAATATAACAAAAGCACAACAAATTGAAGAGATAGTCAAAAGTTGGATGGATAATATGCCGGATGGAAATGTGCCTAATTGGGTGGTAGGTATATCGGCTAAACGAATAAAAAGAGGATTTTTTTCTCGATTCATTGATGTATGGGTTGTTAGGTTTATTTTTAAAAATAAGCAAGTTATAGCAATGTTATTGTATTTATTAAGTTCAATACAATACAATTCTCACTCTGTATGGATGCGACACTTGATGGAACAGAGTTCAAAATTAAAAAGATCCCAAAATTTATCGTGTAATATAAAAACGCGAAAGCTTTTTAACATAACGTGACACACTTTTACGACCAAAAGTTAATTTTATTTTTAGCTCGGTAATCACGACAACAAAAGAGTTGCGACCAGATTTGGACGTGAAAATGTCGATGGATTTAATATGGTGATAACCCTTCTCCCCGGCGTGGCCGTCACATACAATGGAGAAGAAATTGGTCAAGAAGATGGGAAAGTTACTTGGGCACAGGGCCAAGATCCGAGAGCGTGTAACGGTAGGCCGGAAGATTTTGAAGCCGAAAGCAGAGATTTCGCTCGTACACCTTTTCATTGGGATAATACTACAAACGCAGGCTTTAATGAAGGAGGAGAACCGTGGTTACCCGTGAGCGAAAAATATGTTGATAATAATTTGGCTGCTCAAAGTGTAGCAGGCATTGCCAGCCATTATAACCTTTACAAAGATTTGCTTCTACTTCGTAAAAGATATGCATTTATTGGAGGCGACTTAAATATAAAAGCACTATCCGATAATGTCATTGCTTTTACGAGAAATGCGACAAGGGAAGAAACATTCGTCGTTATTTTTAATATGGGTCATCAAAGCGAAGCATTAAATCTCACTAAACATTTTATACTAACGGAAAATTTAGAAGTTGTTCTTACCAGTACCGATTCTAAACGAACTAAAGGGTAAGTTATGATCCATGAGTGTGTTATAATGGTGAAAAAGGAGGAAGGCGGTTGGAAATAAATATATATAGAGAGTTTTTTTTTTTACAGGCCGTTTAGGTCCACAGCTCCATGGTTTTCTTTCATTCTTTTCTATTTTTGACTTTGATCTTCCAATCTCTTATACCCTTTTCTTTAAGGTTTGATAGCACTGCTCTCTCCACCATCTTCCCGGTCGACCTTTCTTCTTCTTGTAGTTTGGTGTTTTCCAGTCTATCATTTTTGGTGTTCGTCCCTCTGCCATTCTTTCGATATGACCCAGCCACTGTAATCTTATCGCAGTTATTACTAAGTCAATTGCTGGTCCCTTGTATATCTCATAAATTTCCCTGTTTGTTCTTCTCTCATATCCTTGTTCTGTTTGCCTTCCACCCAAAACTCTTCTAAGTATTTTCCTCTCCCATCTCTGCAATCTTTCCTGTGTTTCCTTATTCAGATTCCAAGTTTCGCAGACGTATAGTGCTGTGATTCGCATACTGTTTTGCAAAGACGGAATTTAGCATCTCTAGATAGCTGTTTCGCCCTTAGTGGTTGGTTCAAGGCTCCGGCACATTTATTTGGTTTTGTTAATCTCGCCCCTATTTCTTTTTCTTCCTCATTTCGTTATTCTGGTACCCAGATAGACAAACTCATCCACTTCTTCCAGCCGCATTTTTTCCAATGTCGTAGTTATTTCTAGGATTGCATTTTGCTTTCTGCTGACATCCTCCAATAGACATAACTTTACATTTCTTCTAGTTTAATTGCAACCCCATCTTAAAAACTTCTTCCACCAATCTGTTTGTCGCGTGTTGTAATTCCTTTATGTTTCTGGCTATAATGGCGATGTCGTCTGCATATCCCACTATTTGATGGCTCTTGTACATTATATCTCCTCCCCGGTTCAGACGGCTGTTTCTTATTGTCTTTTCTAGTGCTGTTGAATAGTAAAGTTGAAAGGGGATCCCCTTGGCGTAATCCAATTCTCACTATGAAGTCTTCTGATGTTTGGCCTTCACCCTTACATTGCTTTTTGTTGTTTTTAGTGTCATATTAATTAATTATTCCTGCTAGCTTTGGAGGTACCTGAAACTCTTTCATACTTTTCATCAATTTTTTCTTTTTTATTGAATCGTAAGCCTTTTTGAAGTCGATAAAGAGCCACTACTGCAGGAATGTTGTGTTCATAGCAAGTCATTAGCGTTTCCTTCATAATAAAAATCTGATCTGTCGTTCCTCTCCCTTTTCTAAACCCATGATTGTTTGAAACAAATAAATATAGTTTATTAATTTTTTGAACCAGTTTATAGCTTTATTTTAATATTAAAAATTCATACTTAATTCATATTATAGGGCTTTGATCTCAGTCAATTCGTTAATAATGGATGCACATGAAAGCATTGTTGTTGTAACTAAAAAAGAACCAACTTCGACTTCAACAATGACACCGCAAGAATCAAGTTCGACTTCAACAATGACACAGCCAGAATCAACTTCGACTTCAACAATGACACAGCCAGAATCAACTTCGACTTCAACAATGACACAGCCAGAATCAACTTCGACTTCAACAATGACACAGCCAGAATCAACTTCGACTTCAACAATAACACATTCGGAATCAACTTCGACTTCAATAGCAATTTCTTCAGAACCAACGGTACCGTCACAGCCAACTACCAGCGAACCTGGCAAAGCTACTTATATGGAATTAAATATTTTTGTATTGGTAATATTTATTTTACACTGCGTTAGAATGTAGGTAAACAGTTTTGTTTATTGTTTTTCGCTTAAACTTGATTCCATTTAATACCAAAGTACTAAGTATTGTAAATAAAAACTTAGGTTAAATTAAAAATCAACCCAAGTATTTTAAATAATAATGTAATTAAAATTAAAAAACCATTTTAATCACCAAATCGCCAATTTAACAGGATATTTTAAAAAATAACTTAAAGATTCTTACCAGAAGTTATATTTCTTTACTATTATGTAAATAAATGTTAAAATAGAACTGTTATTATATGCTTTTATTATATTGTATTTATTGTTTTGCCAAAGTAATATATTTTTATAAATAAATATGAAATTTTAACTTCATGACATTTAATTATTACATAATAATTTAGTAATCTAAACTACATGGAAAACAAAAGTTCCTATGTCGTACAATCAGGTGGAATCAGTGATTCTCAACCTGCAGAGCGAGTCCCCTAGGGGGGCGCGAAATATCTAGAGAGGGGGAGCAAAGAAAACTGCTATTTATTAAAATAACAAAAAATAAAAAACAATACATGCGATACCTAAATTAATGGAACACCCTGTATAATGGTGGGTTTAGCAGGTTACAGATATCTTTGTGAAATAATTACAATTATATTTGACTGCTTCAAACATCATTATTTTAGATTTGATTTGAGATTAAATTAAGAAGAAATTCATTTTTTTAACACATATTTTTCGTTCGCATGCTAGTTTTTTTTTTTGTTGATCCCAGTTAGTTGATATCTGACGCTGACGATACAGTTATTCCATCTTCTCATACCAATTTATTTGGCTTGTAGTGCCAATTCAAACTGTATAAATATCAATAAATAAGTTGTTACAGCGCCAATTATCTGAAAAGTTAATTGGTAATTATTTTGTTCAATGATATTGCCATATTTTACCGATATTATCAATGTGCCATCTATTGTAAATATTTTGCAGGCTGTAAATTCAACATTGTGGTGCATTACTTGTAACAGGAAATGAGAGATCTGTAAAGTAACAACACTTGCGAAAATATTTATAAAATGTAATAGTCAAATAAAAAGTTAAAAGTGTGTTTGTATTTTATTGCATAGCTACTCTACCAACTATTATTAATTACCTCAAATTCTAGTTCTTCTTTATATTTATCTGTCAGTGACGACTTCACCAGTACTAAAGCTTTAATTAAACTACCCATTTTTTGTGCCTAAAATTGACAAGAATTAAATTTCTTTGTAATGAATAAAGTAAAAATAAAATTACTTCCGCAACAGTGGAAGAACAAACAGTTACCAGCGCTACAATTTGTGAAATAGATAGAAACAGCTGCATTCCAAAGTAAACGAAGTATCCATTAGATTGGCGTGCTAAAGTTCCTGTTATAGCACTTTCGATCCAATAAAAACAGACTGCTGTAATTTGCAGAACTGCTTGTAGAACTATTATTGCCAATTGCGTCGAATATGCAGTATTTACCGTCTTACTCATGGAACAAAGCTCGTGATGGTAATTTCTAATTTTTTTTACGTTATTTAACACTTGCTCTTGTATGAACGACGTTGCTACACTAAAATAACATTAGAAAAATGACAATTCTTCGCCGCCACAATTTTTTGCCGCATACAAGTATATCACAAATTTGTGGGCGAAGAATTGTGTAGGTGAAGAATTGTGGGCGAAAAATTGTGGAGGCGAAGAATTGTGGAGGCGAAGAATTGTGGGCGAAGAATTGTGGAGGCGAAGAATTGTGGGCGAAGAATTGTGGGCGAAGAATTGTGGGCGAAGAATGTTCTGTACACGAATCGTGGCAATACTTACATGTAGTTAACAGGATAAATTTTACTTTTTCCTGCCTGATGACCCAACTTTTGTTGATAATTAAAATTCTTGTCAAATTTCAGCCCAATATCAAGAACCTTTTCATTTAACCAGAAAAATCGTTGCTTAATAAGTAAAACTAACGTACAAAACTGCAATTCTACAAAGCTGATGAAAAGGGAATCATTGTATGCCAAAATATCCCCAATACTCGTGAAAGATATACTCTTGATGTACAAAATACAGTCACTGATAAATATTATTAAGATAGCAATAAAAATAATTAAAGTTGCTAATATCGAGTAAACACAGTTCTTCTTGTACGTATCTTTAATTGTAAATTTTAACTTCAGGGTTTGTAACTTTGTATCCATTTTTGCCAAGGACTTGATACTTTTTAAAATCTAAAAAAAAAGGGAAGATTTTAAACAGTGTTTTAGCTTATAATGTAATACAAACCGCATTCTGGAAAATAGATGCAAATAAGATGCCAACAATAACACAACATACACCGGTATATACTACTAATGCATCAGCAATAAGAGTTATTAGACCATCTGCATCTGTGTTGTCCCTATTTTGAATGGCATAAATACTGTATATTGTTAGAATAACCATTAAACATATATTACGTGTAACGGATAATTTCGATTTATTTAAACTATCACCGTCAACGCTAAATGGAACTATACCAAAGATCCTAGTGACATAGAACTGCATTTTAAAAATACTCTGTATGTTATTTGGATCAAACATTTTTGGGAATTACGAGTATATGATTATCAAAGCGAGTAAGGTTTTGTTTTAAAGGAAAAATGATCGAATAGAGTTGAGAAATGTGTACTAAGGTTTGAATGATTAATGGACCGAATTTCACATGTGCTGTAGAAGACGTCAATACCAAACACCCGCAGTTTTAATGTAAGCGTACATTAGTTGGCCTAACACAACGTTTTTTACGATAAGGCATAATTTATATAATTTAGACATAATTTTTGTTCAGGTAACAACTGTAGTATTGTTGACATAAACGACAACAAAGCAAACAGAAGGAAAAGCAAAGTGGATATTCAAATACGATATAATTTTTGTTCGATCGCAATAAAAATGTAATTTTATAAAATAATTTTCGCTTTAAGTTTTTAAAACAGAATTTTAACAAATGCCTGATTATTACTGAATTTGTTAATTCAGCGATTCTCAACTTGTGGGGCGCCACTCCTAAGGGGGGCGGGAAATATCTAGATAGGGGCGCGAAGAAAAATGGAAATCCAGAGCAAAACTATTCATTGAAACAACAAAAAAACCAGAACATAAAATAAATACTAACCAGGGAAGGTCGCGATATGTTGTCGCTAGAATCTGATCAAGGCTGTGTTTATTGCATCAAGAAGAACAAAACTGTTTTGCAGAGTTATACGTGCCACTGGCCATTTCTTTCGGAAAAATAAGGGAAAAACTTAATAAATGAATAATAAAGGTAATTTTTGCGATCGCGTTGGCCATGAAACCGTTAGAGATACAATCGAAATTCTTCTATTTACCAATTCGCGCATCCTTTGCAAGTAAAATGGTGCAAAGTTTTTGAAAAAATCTTGAAACGGTTCCGGAGAAAAAAGTCAAAAACGAAACCCCTGAAAAAGCGCTATGATTTGAGAAGTTGTGGTTCATCTGTTATACCTAAATCTTTGCGACTTGCATAAGCGTTTAACATAGAGGAAATCGTTTTTACAAGGGCCTGTTTAAGGGCTGAGTTTTGTTCGCACAATTGTGCTGTAAAACCAATCCTAACATGCGCCACTGAAATACCCACAGAGACAAAAAGAACAGATGAGAACGTTCAGATCTACAGAATTTATTTTCATTTACACTTTTATATATATTATTTTCATCAGTACATAGGCATTTATTAGTTTACAATAACACACATCAACTAAATAATACTGAAATCTTAATATACTAAATATGTTATATGATCAAACCGTTTTATGTTTAAAGGTAATGCTTGTTTGTTTATTTTTTCATTATTCCAAGTTCGAATTGGATAATGATTACCAAATATGTGGTTATTGCACCAACAATCTGAAAAAAATATGTTGTGTAAAAAAAATTATCAGAATTTGTATGTTACACTTACGGACACAACTACACTCTCATTTATAGTGAATAAATTAAACGCAGTAAAATTTACATCTTGATGCAGCACTTGTAGAGAGAACGACGAGATCTGTAAAAGATAGGCCCGCCCGATTGTATAAAGAAATAGTTACTGTTAACATTTGTGTTAATCGCTAAAACTAGGCAATGTCAGTGCCAGTAATATTAGGGTTAACATTAGCAGTTGCTTTGTGCAATCAGGTCATACTAATTAAAGTTATACTTGTAAGCAATCTATTGTGCTAGTGCTGTGCAGTTTATATTGATAAAAAAATTTAATTTTCTGCTTAAAAATTGTTCAAAATCTAATTTAGTTATATACAAGGAGTTTGTTCTTAGTTAATTATTATATCAAACATTAAATACATACTGCTGATTTCAGTTCTTCGCTATACTTATTTGATGTCATTAGTTTTAGAGATATTTTTGAATGAAGTATAGTTCCTGCTGCTTTAGCCTACCATAAAAATATAATAAAAGGAAAGTACTTGTATTTTGGCATGGTTTTTACATTTTCTAAACGCTTATTAAGACCAAGTTTACCGAACGCTTTGAGGAGACACTCTCAATGGATTACAAAGATGTTGGCGGGCCTTACAAAGTATTTTGTTTATGTATTCAAAAAATTTTCACAATTAACCAAACTACGTAACTAAAAAGGTAAGGTCTTGACATGTGATAATAATTTTGTACAATAAAAAAGTTAAAAATAATTTTTCATAGCAGATTTTTCGGTTTTCCTCATTTGTCACAAATTACGGTTCAAATACATTGACTTTGAACAATAAACCAGCATAAAATTTGGCAACTTTTCCAACTTTAAATCTGTATTGTAACTCTCTAAATAACCCTGTATAAATAAAATAGATATAGATATAAATACTATAGGCGAAATAAATAAACATGCCATTAAACATCTTGCTAAGTAAAGTTTTGCAACTAGTATTTTAATTATTAAAGAAAGACGTTATGGTTTAGATTAGAACATACCTCTCGTGAAGTACTGGAGCACACGTAGGTTAGTATTAAGATTTGCAGACATCCACCGATAAGAAGCATTACAAAATAAGAAATTAAAATATCAAATTTGTCATCGCTTACATACATATACCCAGTAATCAAATATTTTGCCCAAATATATGAGATAGTCGTTATATTTAGGGAAGCTCTGATAATTATTAGTAATAATTGTAAAGGATATGCTTTGTTTAGTTTCTTACTAAGCATAGACAGTTGGTAATGTTTTAGTTTGATATTTTCAATAATTTCCAATGTCTTGTCTTGCAATATTTCACCCATGATTCTAAAAAAAAAAGTTTCTTAGCGATGATTATCGAGTGTAGACTTTAACTTCGAGTATTAGGTATTTTTTTGGGTTGCAAACACATTCTTAACCCTCTGCCAATTTGCTTTTGTGAGTGTACTTAAAACTTTTCAATTTAATCCTTACAATCTTACAAAACAAAGATTTTATGTCTCAATTTTCTCAAAAAGTTTCCTATGTATGTATGTTTATTTTTTTAATGCACAATTGGTTTAAGAATTTAATTTTCTATCAGAACAAATGAAGAAAGGTATACCATGTTTGAAAAAAAAAAGTTGACAGTGGCCAGTCTGACACATTTCATTGTAGAAAAAAAAACATTTAACGTCATTTTTCACGATTTACAAAAATATAAGGTTTATAAGGGTTTCCTCTTAAAATAACAAAGCAATAGGGGTTCGACAGTTAAACTGATTCACCCTGTATATTTTCTGAAAGCTGAGATTTTGTTTTTTACATTAATTACAGTAACGACCTAAAACTGGTTCCAACAAATTTTATTAGTTTGCTTCTTATGTCAGATAATTATTAAGATAGTGATGGAAAAACTTGCAATAAAACAATTAATAAACTTTATGAATATGGTTTAAAGTTGGGGATTGCCATGTGATTTGATTAAAATAAAATTTTAAAAAAACAATCATTTAATGTTTAGGTTCAGATGTTTTAAAAAACTTACATGAGGTTAAAATCGGTTGCTTTGTTTGTTTTAGATTTTATTTCGAGATTCATTTCTTTCTGTTGAGTTGTCATATTAAAACTTGAACCAATTTGATTAATCTTGTCGTTTAACCACGAAAACCTTTGTTTTAGCAAAAGCACGAAAACACAAAACTGTAGCTCTACAAATGCAATTATGATAATTGGCGATGTATATGCCACAACATCGCCAATGTAAATAAAAGAAAGATGTTGTCCAAATATAATTAGATCCAAAGAAAACGCTGTTATTACAAACGTGAGTGTGCAGATGATTCCTAAAATAATAGACTTTCCAGTTTTTTTGTACGTATGCATTACAGAAAAATTTAAATTTATTATCGGAAATTCTTCATCGATTGCTGCCAGAGAAGTTACGTAGTCGATTATCTGAAATAAACATTCTATAAATATGTAAAAATAATTATATTAGGAGTAAAAAGCTTGCATTTAAAAATGAGAGAGGATATATTTTCATTTATTTGCGATTTACACAAAAAAAAAACAGTTTTAATAAACTCGGGCATACGAATCTTTTTCATTCTAATGTAGATCTTTAAAATATCAAACATCATTCAATAATATTGGTCGTTTTACAAAACTTTTTTTAATCAATATACTTTACATTTAATAGTTACATAAATAACAACATTTCGAATGTGGGTTTAAAAGTTTTACGTCTCAACATTTTTTTGTTAACAAATTAATAGGATCAGTTTGGCTCATTAACTTAAACTGCGTTTTTAAGTGCAAGCTACCAGTATATCATGATACTTAACATGATCTTTAAAAGCACATCCAAATGTTAAAGCAACAAACACATTAGTTATGCTTGTGTAAATGTACAAACTATCTACTAGTTTTATGACAATACCGTCAGAATATTCAGATCTCATTAAAAGAGCATAAATAGAATAACTACCAAAGAAAATGGCCAAAAATATGCTGTACAAAACATTTGCTTTGCTATTTTTTAAACTATTGTTTTCAATAGCAAATGGTGCTAATCCGACCGTTTTTGTGACATAAAAAAGTGGTTTAAGCACGCCGACCAAGTGAGAGGGATTGAATTTGTTTTTCAACATTTTAAACGCGTAATAAACTTTTTTGAAAGTTGTTGAAGTGACGGTGAAACGATGTAATAACACGTTTTCGGTGTAAAAACTGATATAACTTGAGTTTTTGATTATGTGTGGGTAGCAATGCTAAAACCTTTAGATTTATAAGAAAATTAATGAGCAAACAAATTATCGCTTTGTTGGATTTGTTTGCTCTCATTTGTTTACTTAAATGTAATACGCTGTTTCCAAAGTTCAAAAAATTAAAATTTAACGTGAACCCAAGGAGAAATAATTAATTAATGTGTATTTAATAAATTGTTTGGCTTTATTCGTGATTCATGTTTTATTAAAAATATGTTTAATTATACAGGGTGTCCCCGTTATCACCGCGAATATTTTAAGTGGTGATAGAGGACCTTTTTCTAAGAAAAAATTTCAAGTAAAATTTTTTCCTAAAATTAAATGCTAAGCCGATATCAACACTTACTTGATTTTTTTACACTTCTGCATTTATAAGACTCTGTAGCCGAAAATATAAATTTTATCGTAAAATACCTTTAAGCTTTTTAATAGAGCATAAAATTCTCTACAAAATTAGTTCTACTTATTTTTTGTCTACAGGCAATGGCTTGAGAGTTATAAAGCAGTTTGTACAAAAAAATTTACAAAATTTACAAAATTTAATTGTTCCTTAGACTTTGCAACCGCTGTATCTTTAAAACGAAAGGTTCTACAAAAAAACCGACGGCCCATTGCGGATAGCAAATTTTATGGGCTACAACTTTGGTAAAGTGAAATTTTTTGAAAATCAAACCGATTTTCCGGAAAAGCTGAAAATAAGGAATAGAGTGCAAAAACAAAATTTCCTACAAATATTGTTTTGTATTTAAAAATGCTTTTAAAGAGAGTGCGATTACGTGATTGAAAATGATGGAGGTCATTTTGAACACTTATTGAAGTAATTTTGTGGTTACATGTTAATTTTATTGCGTCCAGATGGATTTGCATTTTATCGTTTTTTTTTTCTCACCTTTTCACTATTATAAACATTTCTATGATACATTTAGTTTTATTGAACAACATATTTACCGAAGTTGTAGTCCGTTAAAAGCCTTATCCGCAATAGGCATCCGTTTTGCTCTACGACGTTTCGTTAAAAAGATGCGGCGTTTTTAAAAATTTACATAAGTTATTTATATGCAATTTTACAATTTTTTGTTAAATTTGTTCGTTAGCTCCTTAAAAAAAATGATAAGGGGTGGTTTTCTGAAGAATTTCAAACTTCATAAAAAGCTTTGAAACTGATGAGATACATAATTTTATGAATGTTGCCGATGCTATGGCATTTTTAAATACAAAATATCATAATTACCGGGAGTTTTTGTTTTTCGAAAACGATAAAATGCATCTGGACGCAATAAAATTAACATGTAACCACAAAATTACTTCAATAAGTGTTCAAAATGACCTCCATCATTCAATTACGTAATCGCACTCTCTTTAAAAGCATTTTTAAATACAAAACAATATTTGTAGGAAATTTTGTTTTTGCACTCTATTCCTTATTTTCAGCTTTTCCGGAAAATCGGTCTGATTTTCAAAAAATTCCACTTTACCAAAGTTGTAGCCCATAAAATTTGCTATCCGGAATGGGCCGTCGGTTTTTTTGTAGAACCTTTCGTTTTAAAGATACAGCGGTTGCAAAGTCTAAGAAACAATTAAATTTTGTAAATTTTGTAAATTTTTTTGTACAAACTGTTTTATAACTCTCAAACCATTGCCTGTAGACAAAAAATAAATAGAACTAATTTTGTAGAGAATTTCATGCTCTATTAAAAAGCTTAAAGGTATTTTACGATAAAATTTATATTTTCGGCTACAGAGTCTTATAAATGCAGAAGTGTAAAAAAATCAAGTAAGTGTTGATATCGGCTTAGCATTTGATTTTAGGAAAAAACTTTACTTGAAATTTTTTCTTAGAAACAGGTCCTCTATCACCACTTAAAATATTTGCGGTGATAACGGGGACACCCTGTATATTACGTATCTTTGTTTTCTAGATAAAGAAATAATCGAAAGGTGGAAAGAATACTTTGAGGAATTTTTGAATGGAAAGGAGGATGAGCAATATGGAAACAGTAAATGGACGAACTGGGCGAAAGAGGGGAAACGGAAGACAATCTAGAAGTCAAAGAGAATGTGCAAGAATAGGAAGAAGTCCAACCCCCCAACGAGAAGTGAAATAAAGAGAATAATTAGGAACTTAAAATATAACCAAACCCCGGGAGGACGGAATAACAACAGAAATGATTAAATACGAAGATGAGGTACTACATGAAGAAATTGCAAAACTATTGTTAGACATGGCATGAAGAAAAATCCCTAAAAGCTGGGTAAGCGCCATGCTTAATCCAATACTTAAACAAGGTGATAAAACAGTATGGACAACTTCAGAGGTATAGCTCTCCTAAACATAACCTACAAGATACTAGCACCAGCTTTTAAAGGAAAACTCTTTCCAATCCTTTTTAATTTTCATACGGCATTTGTATGGCTAACGTTAAAATATTCACCAATTTCCCTAGTCGCAATGATAAATAAAAATGATTTAAACAGATATTACTTTAATAATAGGTTGGTTGATGCATAAATGCATAGCTTTTTATTAAACTTAATTTCGCTCAATTGTGCTGTAAGACCAATCCTAATTTATGTCACCGAAATACCCACAGAGATAAAAAGAACAGATGAGAACGTTCAGATCTACAGAATTTATTTTCACTTACACTTTTATATGTTATTATTTTCATCTGTACATAGGAATTTATTAGTTTACATTGACACACATCAACTAAATAATACTGAAATCTTAAAATATGTTATATGATCAAACCGTTTTATGTTTAAAGGTAATGCTTGTTTGTTTATTTTTTCATTATTCCAAGTTCGAATTGGATAACGATTACCAAATATGTGGTTATTGCACCAACAATCTGAAAAAAATATGTTGTGTACAAAAAAATCAGAATTTATATGTTACACTTACAGAGACAACTACACTCTCGTTTATAGTGAATAAATTAAATGCAGTAAAATTTACATCTTGATGCAGCACTTGTAGAGAGAACGACGAGATCTGTAAAAGACAGGCCCGCCCGATTGTATAAAGAAATAGTTACTGTTAACATTTGTGTTAATCGCTAAAACTAGGCAATGTCAGTGCCAGTAATATTGGGATTTACCCTAGTGTTAGGGTTAACATTAGCAGTTGCTTTGTGCAATCAGGTCATACTAATTAAAGTTATACATGTAAGTAATCTATTGTGCTAGTGCTGTGCAGTTTATATTGATAAAAAAATTTAATTTTCTGCTTAAAAATTGTTCAAAATCTAATTTAGTTACATACAAGGAGTTTGTTCTTAGTTAATTATTATCAAACATTAAATACTTACTGCTGATTTCAGTTGTTCGCTATACTTATTTGATGTCATTAAGTTTAGAGATATTTTTGAATGAAGTATAGTTCCTGCTGCTTTAGCCTACCACAAAAATATAATAAAAGGAAAGTACTTGTATTTTGGCATGGTTTTTACATTTTCTAAACGCTTATTAAGACCAAGTTTACCGAACGCTTTGAGGAGACACTCTCAATGGATTACAAAGATGTTGGCGGGCCTTACAAAGTATTTTGTTTATGTATTCAAAAAATTTTCACAATTAACCAAACTACGTAACTAAAAAGGTAATTTCTTGACATGTGATAATAATTTTGTACAATAAAAAAGTTAAAAATAATTTTTCATAGCAGATTTTTCGGTTTTCTCATTTGTCACAAATAACGGTTCAAATACATTGACTTTGAACAATAAACCAGCATGAAATTTGGCAACTTTTCCAACTTTAAATCTGTATTGTAACTCTCTAAATAACCCTGTATAAATAAAATAGATATAGATATAAATACTATAGGCGAAATAAATAAACATGCCATTAAACATCTTGCTAAGTAAAGTTTTGCAACTAGTATTTTAATTATTAAAGAAAGACGTTATGGTTTAGATTAGAACATACCTCTCGTGAAGTACTGGAGCACACGTAGGTTAGTATTAAGATTTGCAGACATCCACCGATAAGAAGCATTACAAAATAAGAAATTAAAATATAAAAATTGTCATCGCTAACATAAATAAATCCAGTTATAAAATATTTTGCCCAGAAAAATGACATAGTCGTTATATTTAGGGAAGCTTTGATAATTATCAGTAATAATTGTAAAGGATATGCTTTGTTTAGTTTCTTACTAAGCATAGACAGTTGGTAATGTTTTAGTTTGATATTTTCAATAATTTCCAATGTCTTATCTTGCAATATTTCGCCCATGATTCTAAAAACACACAAATAAGAAAATGACTATGTAAGGCGCTCTAGCTAACATTTAGCTGCAAATTGATGTCGTTTTCAATCGATTGAAGATATTAAAAAACAAGTTGACTATCGCCAGTCTGACATATTTCATCGTAAAAAGAACATTTGAACGTCATTAGATAGAGAATTTTCCACGATTTACAAAAATATGAGGTTTATGGGGGTTTATTCTTAAAATAACAAAGTTATAGGGGTGCGACAGTCAAACAGAATCACCCTGTATATTTTCTAAAAGCTGAGTTTTTTTTTACATTAAATACAGTAACGATTTGTTTCAACAAATTTTATTGGTTTGCTTCTTTTCTAAGATAATTATTAAGGTAGTTATGAAAAAATGTACCTATAAAACTTAAAAAAAAAACAATTAAAATTTGGAAAATAAATAACTTATAGTCACGCGCATCTGTGGCCAATGTCATTAGGTTGCTTTAAATTTAAAAAAAAATGTTCAGATGTTTTAAAATACTTACATGAGGTTAAAATCGATTGCTTTGCTTGTTTTAGATTTTATTTCGCGATTAATTTCTTTCTGTTGAGTTGTCATATCAAAACTTGAACCAATTTGAATAATCTTATCATTTAACCATGAAAACCTTTGTTTTAGCAAAAGCACGAGAACACAAAACTGTAGCTCTACGAATGCAATTATGATAATTGGCGATGTATATGCCACAACATCGCCAATGTAAATAAAAGAAAGATGTTGTCCAAATATAATTAGGTCTAAAGAAAACGCTGTTATTACAAACGCGAGTGTGCAGATGATTCCTAAAATAACAGACCTTCCAGTTTTTTTGTACGTATGCATTACGGAAAAATTTAAATTTATTATTGGAAATTCTTCATCGATTTCTGCTAGAGAAGTTACATAGTCGATTAACTGAAATAAACATTCTATAAATATGTAAAAATAATTATATTAGGAGTAAAAAGCTTGCATTTAAAAATGAGAGAGGATATATGTTCTATTATTTGTGATTTACAGAAATAAACTTGGGAATACCAGTAACTTTTTCATTCTTTGAAATATTTAAGATCACTAATTAATATTGGTCGTTCCAATTACCTTTTTTTTAAATCAATATACTTTACTTTTAATAGTTTATAAATAGTTACAGAAATAACAACATTTCTAATGTGTGTTTAAAAGTTTTACGTCTCGACATTTTTTTGTTAACAAATAAATAGGATCAGGTTGGCTCATTAACTAAAACTGCGTTTTTAAATACAAGCTAACAGTAAATATTGATACTTAACATTATCTTTAAAAGCACATCCAAACGTTAAAGCAACAAACACATTGGCTATGCTTGAGTAAATGTACAAACTATCTACTAGTTTTATGACAATACCGTCAGAATATTCAGATCGCATTAAGATAGCATATATAGAATAACTACCAAAGAAAATGGCCAAAGATATGCTGTACAACACATTTCCTTTGCTGTTTTTCAAACTATTGTTTTCAATAGCAAATGGTGCTAATCCCACAGTTTTTGTGACATAAAAAAGTGGTTTAAGCACGCCGACCAAGTGAGAGGGATTAAATTTGTTTTTCATCATTTTAAAGACTTAATAAACTTTTTTGAAAGTGACGGTGAAATGATGTAAAAACACCTATTCGATGTAAAACCTTATATAACTTGAGTTTGTGATTATGTGTGGGTAGCAATACTAAAACCTGATTTATAAGAAAATTAATGAGCAAACAAATTATCGCTTTGTTGGATTTGTTTGCTTTCATTCGCCTACTTAAATGTAATAAGCTGTTTTCAAACATCAAAAAATTAAAATTTAACGTTAACACAATCAGAAATAATTAATTAATGTGTATTTAATAAATTGTTTGGCTTTATTCGTGATTCATGTATTATTAAAAATATGTTTAATTGTATATCACTTATCTTTTTTCTAGATAATGAAATGAACAAGAGGTGGAAGGAATACCTTGAGGAAATCTTGCATGGAAATGAGGATGAGCAACATAGAAACAGTGAAATAAACGAAAAAGGGAAGAAAATCTAGAAGGTGGGAAAGGAAAATATCGCGGAGAATTTACGGGGGAGTAAAAATAAATACCGAAGAATGGAGAAGGAGAGCAAACAAGGAAGTGATGAGATGGTGCAAAGAACCGTCCATAACCGAAGCAGTAAGGACCCATGTAAATTCCTGCACACAATAGAAATTTATAATAAATATTATTTTATAGTACTCGTATATTATACTTTATTTAGACGTTAACATTAATAATACAAATATATTGGAAATAATGTATATGTAAAAAAATAAATAAGTTTCACTGGTTTTTTAACATCTACTGCTGCACACTGAGGTCAAACTGAATTATTATAACTAAGTAAGTTGTGATGGCTCCAACGATCTAAAATGAAATGAAGTTTTACAAATGAGTATACAGGGTGCACCACGACCCTGAGATTCTTCGATAGCTCCTTTATTAATGAAAATATCAAAAAATGTTTAATACAAATATTGTGCGAACCTATTTTCTTCATAACCTAAAATTATTTTCGAATACACAGGGTGTTTCGTTTGACCGGCACCTATACAAATTTAATTTTTTTTAAATGGAACACCCTGTATATTTTTACATTTTTGGATTCTTCTTAAAATTTACTTTAAAAAATGTATGAGGTTATATGGGTCTTAAGTCAACCGTTTTCGTAAAATTTACATTTTTGTGAAAATTTTGAGCGATACAGCACTTTCAATTTTTTTTACGTTAAAGTTATTTAAAAAAGCAGTAAAATTTCGTTTAAAATTTAGATTGACAATAGATTAATTAACACTTTGCGCTAGCTATATTTTAAAAATATTATACAGGGTGTTTTTTACGCTTGGTCAAACTCGTGAAACTTTAAACATCGATAAGTCATTTTTCTTAAATGCAACACCCTGTATATTTTTACATTTTCTTGTAGAGAATTTAATTGTCTTTCGAAATTATTAAGCATGTCCTATACCTAAAGTTAATATTTTTGAGCTATCTCGATTTTTATTAGTATTACTAAGGCAAATTAAAATATTTTAAAGTCGGCCATGGACGTAAGTCGTAATTTTTCAAAGAATTTTTAACAAAAGAATGAAAAGAGCTCCAACTTTAATTTTAGTCCAATATTGTACCCCTTTTCCCCGAAATTTATCGTATAAATTGTTTAAAATTATATCCTTGTTCATGTTCTACGCACAGCCGTAGATGTTGTCTCAAAGACTCTAGCACTCTTGATAACATTTCGGGGGTTATACCATTAAAAGCAACACAGCAAGTAATGCAGTTGCCTAACACAGAATATCCTAATAGAAGGATAGGACGAGGTAGACCAACCTTCTTACCTAGGTCACCTGATCTTACCCCTATAGATTTATTTTTGTGGGGACCCATAAAACAGGTGTATCAAGACCCCCCAACAACTGCTGAAGATGTGCAGAACAGGATTCGTGTTGCTTTTTATGGTATAACCCCCGAAATGTTATAAAGGGAGCTAGAGTCTTTCAGACAAGGTCTACGGCTGTGCGTAAAGGACATAATCTTGAACAATTTATACGATAAATTTCGGTAAAATGGGGTACATTATTAGCCTAAAATTAAAGTTGCAGCTCTTTTTATTCTTTTGTTTAGAAATTCTGAAAAATTACGACTTACGTCCATGACCCACTTTAAAATATTTTAATTGCCTTAGTAATACTAATAAAAATCGAGATAGCTCGAAAAATATTAACTTTAGGTATAGGACATGCTTAATAATTTCGAAAGACAATATTCTCTACAAGAAAATGTAAAAATATACAGGGTGTTGCATTTAAGAAAAATGACTTATCGATGTTTAAAGTTTCACGAGTTTGACCAAGCGTAAAAAACACCCTGTATAATATTTTTAAAATGTAGCTAGCGCAAAGTGTTAATTAATCTATTGTCAATCTAAATTTTAAACGAAATTTTACCGCTTTTTTAAATAACTTTAACGTAAAAAAAATTGAAAGTGCTGTATCGCTCAAAATTTTCACAAAAATGTAAATTTTACGAAAACGGTTGACTTAAGACCCATATAACCTTAAACATGTTTTAAAGTAAATTTTAAGAGAAATCCAAAAATGTAAAAATATACAGGGTGTTCTATTTAAAAAAATTAAATTTGTATAGGTGCCGGTCAAACGAAACACCCTGTATATTTGAAAATAATTTTAGGTTATGAAGAAAATAGGTTCGCACAATATTTGTATTAAACATTTTTTGATATTTTCATTAATAAAGGAGCTATCGAAGAATCTCAGGGTCGTGGTGCACCCTGTAGAGTACTATAGTATAAGAGGATTCTGAATGAAATAAAATATTATAACGAAACAGTAAAAAAAAAACATGAAATGTATCTTAGAGTTTAAGTTGGAAAACCATAAACATACAACTAAAAAATTTCTTTTGGACACATTATGACATACAGGCAGTCAAAAAATGTTTGTGTAGGTACAAAAGAGAATTTGGTATATTATGTATTTACATACTTAATGTTTGTTTATATGTAAATTTTTTACAAAGACAACAAAGACGAATTCTAAAATCAGATTTCGTTACATAAGAAAAATACTTACCGTTATTAATAAACTTTCGTCAATGGTAAAAAGTTTACAAGCAGTGAATTTAACGTTGTGGTGTAGTAACTGCATCGAAAAATATGACAACTGGAAATTGAAAAGTTTAGAATATTTAAATATTTTGAAAGTAAGATAACTATACAGGGTGTTTCTTAGGTATTGCAAAAAAAATTGGGAGGTGATTCCTTATCGAAAATTAAGGGGGGTCTTTCATATACATTTTTTTCCTTAGACGTCTCCTTTCTGAGTTCCCTTTTGGGAGCGGTAAACTTAGGGGTTTATTATATTTCTCAAATTTGGATAAATGTAGGAGAATGATATTGAGTAGATGGTTTATACTTATTAAAAGGTTCTCCATAGTAATATTTTCAATCATCTCCCACCTTTACAGTGGGCTGAAAAGTACGACCCCTGTTTGTTTTTTTATCAGAACTTTTTGGTGGGTTAAAATTTTGCAATTAATTTTTTTTTTTGAAAGCCTGATATATTTAGAATTTTTTCTTATTCTTTAGTTTTTTTCGTAAAGCTACCGTTCAAGCTTTCAAAAATAAAATTTAAATTGCAAAATTTTAACCCACCACAACGTTCTGATAAAAAAAACAACAGGGGTCGCACTTTCAGCCCCCTGTGAAGGTGGGAGATGATCAAAAATATTACTATGGGAAACCTTTTAATAAGTATAAACCATCTACCAAATATCATTCTTCTACATCTATCCAAATTTGAGAAATAAAATAAAAACCTAATTTTACCGCTCCCCTTTATGGGGGTGTAACTCCGAAAGGAGACGTCTAGGGAAAGAATGTTATGTTAAAGACCCCTCTTAATTTTTGATAAGGAATCACCTTCCGAATTGTTTTGCTTTACTTAAGAAACACCCTGTATAACTATGTTTTATAAACAAATTTCAAAAGCGAAAAATATTTAATCATTCATGGCCTGTTTTTTTTTTGTAATAAGAATAATGATTCTTATTTTTTTTGACTTTGAAGAGCCTTAAAATAACATAATTTTAAAATTATTTATGTTAGAAAATAAAATACTTATATTGTTTGTTGAGAGTTTTAAATGAAGTCTAAAGTTTTTGTTTATTAAAAGTTTAACGTCTAAAACAAACTAGCTTTTCTATTATTGTACACTTACTTCAAATTCTAAACTTTCCCTAAACTTGACATGCGTAGCCTGGTCGAGTGGAATAGCGGAATGAATAAGAACACCTGCTTTTTTAGACTGAAATAAGTAAACAAAGTTATTTACTTACTACTAAATTTTTGAGATAAAGTTTGTTCCTGTTAACAATTTTTCGAAACTGTAAATATTCATTTATCTGTTGAAATTGGCTTTCAAAATTTAAACTTAAGAAGTTTTTTTAAGAAATTGGTTTCGTTTGTGGATTAAGTAGTAAAATCCCAATTCTTACCAAAATTCTAATGTAAAAAAATATCATAGTAACCCATTATTTTTTACTCCAAATTTCGTAAGGGTAAATGCATCATTGCAAAATATATTTGGTGTGTACCAATATTCAGTTACACCCGGTATATGTAAATAAATCATATTTATTTATACCACCAGTCCATAGCTCATATGTAGTTCAAAATTTAAATGAACCGACTTACCTCTCTCGATGTCTTGGCACAGATGATTGATATTATAACAAGATGTAGTAACAAGCCTACAGGAGACAAAATCTTGTATGTTAAGAAGACTGTAAAAAAATCGCCCTTGGGTAATGCAGTGTTTAGCAGAATATAGTTTGACCAAGAATGTAAATTAAATGTAACGTTCAAAAATATCCGCATTAGTACCAACATTATTTGAACACAGTAAGCCTTGTCTAGTACTTTGCTTGCAGAGCAGAGCTGATAATGTTTTAAGCGAATTTGAACCAGAAGTTTCAAAGTTTTATCTTGCATAAATGAACTAGTTACACTGGAAATTCAAAAATTAATGTTAACATTTACACATTGGCTAACATCAGTTACACCATGAGAGCTTTTCCTTGAGACAACCAACCTATTGAAATATTTAGTTAAAATTTTGGATAAAAAATTTAAAATTGTGATTTATGTCAAAACGTAAAAATTTTAATAATGATAAATTGTGTTGACAGGCCTTTTAGGACATTTTCATTCTCCGCGATTCCTCGCTTTATCCTTCCAGCTCTGTATTTCCTTTTCTCGTAGGTCTTTTTCCACCGCTTGCCTCCTAGGGTGGCCTTGCTTTTGGGAAAAAAAAAATGCCTGTGAGTATATTAAAATCGATAAGAATATTTGAAGCCCTGAGGTAATTTTTATTTAAGTACTAATTGAGACTGTCTTTGTCTTTATTCTTTACAGATTCAATTGTCTTGAAGTGTCCTATCCAAAACATTGGAATGTTTACATAAATGAAAAAATAAGAAAATTTACCAATTTTAACTGGGAACCGCCCTAATCGTATTTGTAAAAGGGTTGTAAAATATATTTTTAAAATACACAACAATTTCGGATTTATTTGTATTTCTATTAAGCAATGGTTTTAGGTACTTGGTGGTTAACGTTTGGAACTGCTGGTTTAGTCTTAAAAATCTCACATGGTATACTGCTTAAAATAATTTTAGTAAAGTTTACAATGGCGTAATATCTAAGTTACAACGTTTACATTAAAAAAAAAATTGAAGTACATAAAAAATATAGACAACTTACAAAGGAGTTAATGATCTATTTAGATTCGTTTTGGTAGAGTGATTCAAACTAAATGCCCATTTCTCTTCCACCGAATTAAAAATTTCTCCAACTTGAACGATTTTCTTATTTAGCCAGTGTAATCTTTGTTTCAAAAGTAATGCAAAAACGCAAAACTGTAATATTATAAACGAAGTTATATAAGGAGATGTGTAAGCTATAACATCACTGATTGCATGAAAAGACAATGATATACCATATAAATAAAAATCAAGAGCGATGATTAAAATTACATATGACGTTAACAACATGGTGACCAGATTAACGTAAAATGCTGTTTTTTTATAGGTACTTTTTATATCAAAACCCAACTCAATTGAATGAAATTCGTCATCAATCTTCATAAGAGTTTCTATGAACTGCAAAATCTGAAACAAATCAATTTTTGAGTCATAACAATGTTTAAGAGGCTGAAGGATTAATAAACGCAATAAGAGTTTATTTTGAGTAGTAGAAATTATGTTCGAACCCACAACAGTAGTTCCCGGGAATTTATAACTATAGTAGGAAAGGCAGGGGTACTTTAGGTCCACTGCTTTTTAAAAAACTATTGGATAAAATAATTTAAAATGTCAAAAATTATATTCTTAAAGACAAGAGTTAAGTTTTGTTATGACATTTTTAATAAAAGTCAATAAACTCTTTAAATAATGGGTGATAGGGTTCAAACTGTAAATCAACTTTATTTTTCAGTGGTAAGTGTTATATGTTGTCAACATATTGAAATAATTAAAAAGAAAATAGTAAACACATCGTTACAGTGTTTTTTTTAAGTCCATTAATTGTAGGCTGAACGCATATACGAAACAATGCTCAATTTCAAATGTGTTAACGTTTAACTTCGCTCAAACGGAGCTCGCTGGCTGGTTGGTAAGCAACCTAGCGAGCGCTCTGGAGGTAGTGGGTTCGAATCCCGATGCCGCCTTATTTTTTTTTATGAAAAAGGGGAGTGGAGGTACAAAAAGGTTGGAAACCACTGGATTACAATAACAAATATTTGAAATTTATTTATTTTTTAAAGTGACAAAAGAAATTGTAGTATACTTTACATCGTTCCTAAAGATGCATCCAAACGTGATTCCAAAAAACATACTTGCCACACTTAAATGTATGTGTAAGAAGTCGATGATTACAGTTACCAATCTAGCCTTAACTTGAGTTCGCATAATAAGTACGTGAAGCGAACAACTGGTAATAAATATTACAAGTAGAACACTGTACAACAAATTGAGTGCAGATTTTTTAAATTGATTATTTTTTATGGTGAACGGTGTCAGCCCAAATAATTTTGTTGTATAAAGCATCGGTTTTAATGCAGTGCATAAATCATTTATTGCGAACATATTAATCAAGTGGAATAAACCCCAGACTACTTTATTGTGTAACCTGTTTAAAAAATCGCGCCGAGAAGGGTTAAAACGTGTTTTGTCAACAAATGATTGATTTGAAAATAACCACTAATTTGTAGAAAAACGATATGCAAACACATTACATGATTTTTGTCGTGATAACGCGTACCTTTTGTTCAAACAATGTCAACTGTATATCAAGGTAAAACAAACACTTATTTTTGTTTTTATAATTCATTGAATATCGTGTAAAAATTAGTACCGCAGTAATATTACTGTTTTTTGTATTACTCATTTTCATATTATGATGCCATATGCAGCATCATATTAAAATAGGATAATCCAATTAACAGTCACGAATTTAATACCTTAAAAATTATAGATGTAACAACAATATCAAATTGCATTGCACGAGTAATTTTTTTTTTATTCAACAAAAATGAGTGAAGATTTGTCAAAAATTATGAATTATTTGTAATGCACGAGTTGTATTTTGTCAGAAAATTTCCCTCCCCTAACCTACCTGTCAAATTAAATGTACGTTATGTCAAATTTTACAAGTACTGTCAGAGTGGTGCGTCAGGGATGTGGTTTAATCTATATTAAAGTAACGCTACTGGTCGCCGAAATTCGTCAAAAAATCGCCAAACCAAAATATCTAACTCTCTCTCCAACTGATTTTATCTTTAATTGTTCTATATGTTTCGTTTCTACTTCTATCTTTTTTTATGTATTATTACTCGCTAAAATATGTTCCTCGTGCACTTTTAATTTGCTACTGCTGCATTCCAAGTTTAAATTGAATGACTATAACTAGGTAAGTAGTAATTGCCCCAACAATCTAAAATAAATTTATTATCGTTTTTATAGAGTATAGTTTATTAAGAAAACATATTCATAGTGAACTTACAGTAACTATTAAACTTTCGTCAATAACAAATAGTCTTCCAGCTGTGAATTTAACATGGTGATGGAGCAACTGCATGGAGAAATATGACACCTGAAATAACTAAACGTCTTATATCTATTTAATATTGTTAATGTATTCAACCAAAATACAGTGAAACTTGTATACTCGTCGTTAATCTATTCCTGCGGGACTGACGAATACTGAATTGAACGAATATAGAATCAATTTATTCCACAAAAGTAACATAAATTGGATTAATCTGTTCCCAGTCCCAAATTTGAATCATTAATTTTAACAAGAACTCTACCTTTACTAAATGGCTGTATTACACTACACAATTTCTTGTACAATTTCTTGTACAATTTGCTGTCAAAAATTTTTATACTAGATTGTACAGCTGTTGCCAAGTTACAACACGTCTTAGGTCGTAAACTGACACTTCGCGTATGTCAATTTACGACATTGTAACTTGGCAACAGCTGTACAATCTAGTATAAAATTTTTTGACAGCAAATTGTACAAGAAATTGTACAAGAAATTGTGTAGTGTAATACAGCTTTTAGAATGAAGTAAGGAAACTATTAGCTAACTCAAATTCTGGTGATCGATATAGTTTTTGTCCCTTTCACGACGATTTACTAGCACTCGATTTGGCAAAAACTTGTCCGGAGGTGTCCGTTTCTGTGTTTTATAAAATTTCGTGACGAATATTAGACTTGGACGAATATTGGTGCACTGGCACTGTCGCCAAATTAAATACATCCCCTTATCGAATCCTCCCATATGTGGATATGTGTTGGTTTTATTGTGCAATTTTATTTATCTTTTTATTTTGTTCGTGCAATCTTGAACTCTGAATTCTAAATACTTACTTCAAATTCCAGATTTTCTCTAAATTTGTGTGATGCAGTTTGTTTTATAGATATTGCAGAATGGATCAGGGCTCCTGTTTTTTTGGACTGGAAAAATATTTGTGTATTTTTTTTTAACAACACCGTAACCAATTCAATACAAGATTATTCAAATTTGAGAGCAACCATTGCAATCGTGTTTCATATTACAAGTAAAGATTCGGTTTCAATTTAGCAAAGTTGTTTAAATTTTGCTGAAAATTTCCTTCACCTGTCAAATTTGTGTTTTCAACCAATCACTAATCTTGAATCTTCTAGATACTACCCTGTCAGATGTTGATCCTCCTGTCAAATTTGCGTTATCGACCAGTAACAATCTCTGATTTCCTAGAAACGACCAATAAACATAATCATACACTGATAATATCCTTTTCGCAATTAACAGATTTTCATGCGTTTATTGGTCGTTTCTAAGAAATCTGAGTTTGTGATTGGTCAAAAATATAAACTTGGAGGGGGAATTAAATATTTTGGTCTTGATAATTTTTTGACGAACTTCGGCGACCAGTAGCGTTACTTTAATATAGATTAAACCACACCCCTGACGCACCACTCTGACAGTGCTTGTAAAATTTGATATAACTTACATTTAATTTGACAGGTAGGTTAGGTGAAGCAAATTTTCTGACAAAATGTAACTCGTGCATTGCAAATAATCTATAAATTTTGACAAATCTTAACTCATGCAAGTTGAATCAGAAAAAATCACTCGTTCGTTTTTTCAGCTCAACTTGCATTGGGGCATATTCACCAAAAATTATCGATAATTTTCAATGCACTTGTTATATTACTACTGATAATTATTACCATAACAGATTAAAGATAAATATTTGTTTTAGCAAAAGGTTGCAAATCAATATTTTAAGCCTGTTATTATTAGGAATCAAAATCTACCACTTTTTCTAAATAGCTCTATCAACAATAATAAGCAGGAAATCAATGGTAGCACTCAAAATTAAAACATCTCTTTGACTTTAAATTTTTTAAATTTTTATTTACCTCTCTCGAAGTTCTAGCACAAACGACAGACAAAATAACAAGATGCAGGAACGAAGCACAGAGGGCTGTTAGGGTGTAAGCCGTGTACAAAGGATACAGTGTGTCTTTCGTATATTGTGTGTTTGCAATAAAGTGTTCAGACCAGTAATACATATTAGATGTAACGTTCATAAATACCCTTATCATAACAAACATAATTTGGACACAGTAGGCCTTGTCTAATACTTTGCTTGCAGTACAGAGCTGATAATGTTTTAATCGAATTCTTTTTAGTAGTTTCAATGTCTTTTCTTGCATGAAAGAATTAATTACACTAAAAACAATAAATGTTTTTATTAAAATTTAAGAACAGACTTTGCAGCTTTATTAATTTTCTTAACTTTTCGATTGTTTTTGTCTGTATTGACAATTTGTTTTAGACAATTAACAATACGTGCATTGGTAGCTACAGTAAAACCGATTTGCCCATCAAAATACTAATGATAGATTTCAATATATTCGTTCATATAATAATTAAGGTTACTTACATAGGACTTAGTGATCTGTCTCCTTTCTTTTTTGATAAGTGTTTGATATTAATTGCCCATTGAACTTGGACCGAATCAAAAATTTCTCCGAGTTGAACAATTTTCTTATTGAGCCACGACAACCTTTGTTTTAAAAGAAGTGCAAAAACACAATATTGTAGGCCTATAAATGACGTTATTAAAGGAGATGTATAGGCAATAACATCACCAATCGCTAATAAAGAGAATTCGGTACCAAATATTGTTAAATCCAAAGTGACCATTAAAGTTACATAAAACACTACCAGTATTGTTCCCAGTGTAACATACAACGTTGTTTTTTTATAAGAATGTTTTACATCAAAACCCAATTCGACCAAATCCAATTCCCCATCTATTGTTACCAGAGAATCGACAAATTCTATTATCTAAAAATTAAATAAAAACACTGCTGTTTTTTTATATTTATAGGCAGGGATCGAATCGAATATTGAAGAGAACCGGCATATGAACTAAGATCCTTTTTAATTTATAAACATAATTACCATGAACCTCTTAGTTTGAAATATACAGGGTGGTCCACTTTTTAGTAGCAGGGCTTTCACAGTCGATAGAAAAACTTATTTTAAAGCGAATATTCCATATGAACATGGGTCCAAAAACGCTTCATTTTAAAGATACAGGGTGTTGAAATTTTCAAAAAAATAACGATAATGTTTTACCGTTTCTCAACCAGTTGATATATTTAAACCAAATTTGGTATACAGCACCACCTTACAGGTTACCACAATCGGTGAAAATTTCAAGACCCACAAGCAACCAGTGGCAGAGTTGTGGGGTTTCAGTTTCAATAAATTAAAAAAAAACGAGTACTACTCTGTTTAAAATCAAACTCGAACTTGTTTTTGGGTAGAGCATTTTATTCTTAACAAAAAGTGTCTCATGACTTTTCTTGGTATCTGCCACCGTTTGGCGCGAAATTTGATTTATTTTACTATTTTCGCAAAAATTTTGCTCCCAAGTTTGATCAGAGGGCATTAAAAAAATTAAAAATTGTATATCATAATTAAATTCTTGTCTTGAATAGTTTATTTAAAGAATCACGAACTAGAATTGAATCGATTTTGTCAAGCGGTTCATAGCCCTGTTGATAAGGTATATCAATTATAAAAAAAATTAAGGGACTGTGAAAGGGTATTTAGTTTTTTAACAAAAAAGGCAAACAAACTAATTATTATAGCTCATAACATCGGTTTTCGGAATTTACTAAAAATGCTTTAAGAGAATTGACGCAAAAAGTTCCGATAATTCTATCCATAATAAATTTAAGAAATCATTCTTTAATTTTTTAACTTGTAGTTAAATAAAAAATAATCCTGATTGTTTACCTCGCGTCTATATATGTATCCAAAAGTTATCCCAAAGAACATGCTTGCCAAGCTTAAATATATGTGCAAGAAATCAACAATATTTGATATTAATCCATTTTGTCCTCCAGTGCGCGAAATTAGGGTATAGAGCGAATAGTTGGTAAAAAATATCACTATAACTACACTGTACAGTGAATTTACTTTGGATATCGTAAATTTGTTATCTTCTATAGCAAAAGGCGTCAATCCCAATATTTTGGTTACATAAAACATTGGTTTTAATACAGTGTACAAATTATTTATCACAAACATATTGTGTAGTTATTATGCGCTGAATTTGAGTTACGCTTTTTGAGAATCTTTTAATGAATTTGAATGAAACTTGACAAGTTAAGTATGTTTTATCGACAAGTTAAAAGTTTTTATATAAATGGGTATTTGATTCAAAAATAACAAGTAATTTACGCAGTGAATTCTTTATTTTACTTATCCTTTGTTCAAACAATGTTGACTATATACTTTTTATATTAATGTAGTAAAAAGCTCTTAATTTACATGAAAATTTGATGAGTCTGGTTTTATTGATTTTTTGTTTGAAATT
The DNA here is from genome assembly GCA_947652605.1 of Elmis aenea. Taxonomy (NCBI): domain Eukaryota; kingdom Metazoa; phylum Arthropoda; class Insecta; order Coleoptera; family Elmidae; genus Elmis; species Elmis aenea. The sequence continues at coordinate 2,593,822 of OX393576.1, read as the reverse complement.
ATAAAACCATTCGTCAAATATTTTTTTCGCATTGGTTAAAAAATGTTGACAAGACACCAAATTGTTTCAATGTTGCTTTTTTAGTTTTTGGAAGTATTAAAATGATTATTGATACAAACAAATAAAAGTTTAATTTTGGCGTATTTTTATAACGTAATGTAATTTTTATCTCGTAGATTTTCTTATCAATTTGTGCAAAAAGATATGTTAGATGTTTGTAAACTTTTAGATATCCATTAATTGTTTTGAGCAGTATTCTTCTTCTTTTGCTTTCTAATAAGGTCGTGTTATACATTGCGAGGATGAAGAATATATTCCTAATCCTTAATTTTCCACATTTCTCATCATTGCCTTCTCAACAACTGAGCATCTCTCTGTTCAAGTGTCTCTTTTTAGTTATCGGCCTTCCTTTAATTATTTCCTTTCTGTTGAAAGTTGTTGAACTGAGCATCTCTCTTTTCATGTCTCCCTTATTAGTTACCGGTGTTCCTTTAATTCTTTCCTTTCGATCTTCAATTTCCACAATATTTTTCTTACATGTCTCCATCCTTTCTTTTATCTTTCACGCATATAAAGTGACGTAAAATAAAAAAGAGAATAGTAATATCTTACAAGCAAACCTGAATATTATAATCCTTGTAAAAAACCAAAAGAAAGGCTTTAGTTGGGAAAACTTTGGAAAAAGAATATACATTATACCAGCAATCAAGAGGGATATTGAAAAACCTTTAAGAAGATAATGTACCTTGAACAAAACAATGAAGAGAAAAATGTACTGCTGATAGAACAAGAAACATGAGAAAATAATTTTAGAGGCTTTTGGAAAATGATAATATAATAAATAAGGAAGAAGGGTAACTTCAGAAGAAGTACAAAGCACACAAGCAAGAAGATAAACAAGTTACAATCGAAATGAAGTTGAACAGAAATAACATGACTTCATTGTGCAAAACTGCACCTTCATCTTAGGCCTGATTGCATCGAATTTTAGAGTAGTATAAGAAAATTAATGCAAAATTTCTGGGCAAACTAAACAGTAAACAGGCCATGTGAAGCGTTTTATGCAATCGGGCATCAGTGTATCTTTTTTATTCATTAAATAAATAAATGAAAATTTTAGCATTTCATTTATAATACTTTATTCGAATAATTAATATTATTTTATTAAACAATATTTTTTAACACTGCTATGCATGTAGTATAACTTTCCTGTTAGTTCGACTAACTGGCCTTTACATTTAATGTTGCATTCCAAGTTTAAACTGTATAATTATAACCAAATAAGTTGTGATTGCACCAACAATCTAAAAAAAAAAAGATTTAATTAACGAAGTTGCTTACTGATGTAGACAAAGATTATGATATAATAATCTTACCGTAACTATTAAACTTTCGTCAATAACAAACAGTTTGCCAGCTGTGAATTTAACATTGTGATGTAGCAATTGCATAGAGAAGTATGACACCTGAAATAAACAAAAGACATATTTAATATTTTAAGTTATTTTTAAATAGGATTGTAAGATTTTTAAGAAGTTAAAATTAAGGGCAAACTTGTTTAATGATAAAAATGTACCTACTTACATTTTTAACACCCTTCAACAGGGCTCCTCATTCTTAAGACTTCTAATAATTTAGAAAAGTACCAAAACAATTTATTGGCAATATTAAAAAAATGTAAGTTATGCAACGAGGATAAATTTGCGTTTAATACAGTCTGGTTTTTGTTTATTTAATGTTTGTAAAAATACTTACTTCAAATTCCAATTTTTCTCTTAATTTTTGGGACACCGTTCGTTTGATAGATATAGAAGAATGAATAAGAGCTCCTGTTTTCTTTGACTGTAAAAGTAAAAGTTAGCTGTTGGGTACTTTCTAACTAAATCAGAACATTTTAGTCTTTGATCTTAAAAAAAGAACAGTTTTGAAATCATATTCTTTACCACTATCCATCAGAGTTAAAAATCTAAGTTAAATTTAGATTCTGTTGGATATTAGGTAGATTTTATACAATTTTAATTACCTCCCTAGAAGTTCTGGCGCAGACCACGGATAACACAACAAGATGTAGAAATAATGTAGAAAGACTTGTTACTGTGTACGCTGTGTACAAAGGATACAATGTGTCTTTTGTATATTGTGTGTTTGCAATGAAATGTTCAGACCAGTAATACATAGTAGCTGTAACGTTCAAAAATATACGTATTATAACGAACATCATTTGGACACAGTAGGCTTTGTCTAATACTTTGCTTGCAGAACAGAGCTGGTAATGTTTAAGGCGAATCCTTTCAAGTAGTTTCAATGTCTTTTCTTGCATGAAGGAATTAATTACTCTAAAAATAATACAATTTTTTAAATATTTGTGCAAAAATCCATATGGTTGAATAAAGCTCAAATGAAATATTTAGTTATCCCTGTAAACAGAAGAGATTTAAAGGAAACAATCTGATTATTTCCATAGATTTTTGAAACGTTTTGGGTTATTTCAAATTTAAAATCAGTTTAAAACTGTATGAATTTTAAATATTTATAGTTTTCGAGATCATAATAGTGAGAAAACATATTGAAACACCCTATATAGTAATTGCTTTCAACTCACAAAAACATATACTCAAATTTACTTACATAGGACTTAGTGATCTGACTCTATTCGGTTTTGATAAGTGCTTGAAATTGGTCGCCCATTTATCTTGGGCGGAATCAAAATTTTCTCCGAGTTGAATGATTTTATCATTCAGCCAAGACAATCTTTGTTTTAAGAGTAACGCAAAAACGCAGAATTGTAGAACAATAAATGATATTATGAAAGGAGACGTGTACACTATTACATCGCCAATTACTAGGAAAGAAATTTCGGACACATACAAGATGAAATCTAGAGTTATCAAATAAGTTACATACGACACTACAATGATAGTGCCTAGTGCAACATAGAGAGTAGCTTTTTTATAAGTGCGTTTAACATCAAACCCCAGCTCGACCAAATCCAATTCCTTGTCTATAGTTACCAAAGAATCGACGAATTTTATCATCTAAAAATTAAACAAAATATTAGTGTTGGGAAAGGAAATGGCATAATAGTGACAGGTCTACCCACAACACTGATTTAACAGAGAAGGAAAGAGAAGTGCAAAGGCAGATCAGAATAAGAGTCAAGACGGAAAGAGAGAGTGGTAAAAATTTCAAAGTAAACTAATAATTGGATGGCAGACATGGAAAAAGAACAAAGATAGGGAAAAGTTAGAAAAATCAAAAAAGCGAAAAGTGAAGTAAGTAAGGATGGTTAACAGGGATAACGACCAGGCTGTAAGGATATGAGAATGAAAAATAATAAACCTCTACACTGTAGGGCAGAAGAGGACTGATTATAAGTAACTAAAAATATTAAAAACATTACGGAATAAGTAAAAAAACGACAAGCAGTTAAAAAATAATGTGAAAAACAGTTTGTTCCTGTCAAACAAAAGCATTTTGGTGTACTTTCTTGAAAATGTTATTTTGTTATAATTATACGAATATATTTGTAATACTTTACATCGCTTCTGTAAATGCTTCCAAAAGTTATTCCAAAGAACATGCTTGCTACACTTAAATGTATGTGAAGGAAGTCAATAATGTTTGATATTAATCCATTATCTTCTCCTTTGCGCTTAATCAAAGTATACAGCGAATAGCTTGCAAGAAACGTTGCTAACATTAAACTGTATATTAAATTAAAGTTGGATTTTTTAAATTTCTTATCCTGTATGGCAAAAGGTGCCAGTCCCAATATTTTCGTTACATAGAACATTGGTTTCAGTACAGTGTACAAATTATTTATTACAAACATTATTGAATCAAATAGAATTAGACCATTTAGTAAGTCTTCTATTAATAAGGTTATTATTTTTCGGCAAAGTCAAATAGTAAGTGGCAAGTTAAGTATGTTTTATCGATACATTAAATGTTTTAATATTTGTTCAAAAATAATAGGCCATTTACAGAATAACTCTATGTAAATACATTTCTGTGCTTTTTTATTGAGGCCAATTCTGTGTTTATTACCTCTTAGACAAAATCAACAAAACGGTTTTTATTTACATGAAATATTGATGAATATGTTTATGTTGCTAATATAGTTTTTTATTTGTTAGATGCTGATTTAATAATTTGATTTAAACCTCTTTTTCTTGAGTACGTTTTTCACCAAAATTGAATGCAAAAAATTAAGCATTTTACCTTAATAGGTTATACAAAATTTCGTATTAATAACAATAACTTGATTTTTTATTTTATAAGAGTTTATGATTGATTGAAAACATACCAATATATAATGATATTTTCAATTTTACATTTGTGTAATAATGAGTAGGTATTAATATACTTTTTTTTGGTATATACAAACAACAATATTCAAAGTTTTATGAATGTTTGAATGACGTAGTGATTTTAAATGTAATATTAATAAAATATGAAGTTGGAATAACAAAACCTTCTGCTAATATTTTTACATTAAATGTTTTTTGGAAGCTTTTGACACCCAAAAAATATTTTATTTTGATTATAACATCAAAAGGAAAATAAACTATATACCATTCCAGAAATTATTATGAGACGAACATTTCTTTACAAATGAGGATTGTGCCGATTCTAAAAAAAAGAATGGAAATCGCTGAATAGCTATAGAAGTAAATAATAATTTAAATAAAAATGTATGCAAGTATTTTTTTCTGCTAGTAAATGTCTTATTTAAAAATAACACATGTTAACTAATAAATTTAAAACAATTAGTTTTACTAACTTAAGTTTGAATCAAGACGGGTTGTATGTGAATATGTTAAACCACATAATTATTATATTCAGTGATAGCATTTTGTAGTATAATCTTAAGAGGGAAATAAACGTATGTACGTTTGAACTAATGTTGACCACACAAATCTTGCATGTAATTTGGTAGCCTCGAAGAAAGTGTGTAGGTGGTTGCATTTACAAAAATATGTTCGTTATATAGCAATGTTTTTATCTATAATTAGGTCTGTGATAATTTTTTCCAAGTAAATTTATAATGTAAGTGTTAAACTAAAACCGCATGTTTTCTATTTACTGTTTTAAAAGAGATAATATTCGTTTTAACGACATAACCTATCAAAACTTCCTGAAGTCCACGTCAGTCCTACTAAAGTATATATATATATAGATAATAGGATATTCAGTTGTAAATTCATGTGCAGTTGAGTTTTGAATTGTTGTAATAAAAATGTTTTTCAATAGGCGCTGGTTAATTTTAAGTGCCATTTTTCTCGCATGTTGGTATATTGCCTTATGTGCAGAAGATAAACAAACCGATCTGTATGAACTTCTTGGAATCTCTCGAGATGCTGATAGTAAAGAAATAAGAAAAGCATTTAAGAAGTTGGCTGTGAAGCTGCATCCAGATAAAAATAAGGTGAATGCCCTCTGAATAATCTATCACACATTATTGCTAAACAAAATTTGGTATCCAGGCAATTTCAAATATAAAAAAAAAAGTATTTTAACCATCAGGGTATCTTAAAAATTATATTCTAAAATCTGTTTTATAAGAAAAAAAAAATAGATTTGATTCTGTGAAATAATAATGAAGCAGTTTTAATTTTTGCACTTTTTGAGTTATTTTTTACATCATCCAAATTTATTTATTTGTTATATTTATTTAATTATTAAATTAATTTGTTTGTACTAATCTACATTTCATTTCTAAAAAAAATAATGGTAAACTATGATAAAAATAGAAAACAAAAATATTGTCTGTAAAACAATTCATTGGGGTTCTGTGTAAGCTTTTGATTTTGGAAGGGGTTCTTAGACCCCCGAGAGTAAAAAAATTGAGAAACACTGAATTTAGCAAAAAAAAATAAAGCACAGCTTTTAAACTACAGCAAAATAAAGAGTGAAGTTCTGTAGGCTTTATGAACTTGAAAGTTAAGTATAAATTGAGTTTAAATCCAAAATCAACCAACTTATCTACAAATTAGTCTATAATCAGCTCAAATTTTGCACGCACCAAAGGTAAAAAATAACCTGGATTCGTTTTTATAGGACGATAAGGATGCTGATGCGAAATTTTTGCAAATAGCAAGGGCGTATGAAATTTTAAAAGATGCTGAAACTAGAAAACAATATGATTTGTACGGAGATACAGGAGATAACCAAGATAGGAAGCCAAAGTATCATAGCTACAGTTACTATAGAGATCAGTTCGGTATTTACGATGACGATCCCCTAATTGTAACACTTAGCAGAGCAGACTATGGTACATTGGTTCACTTGAAATGGTTTCAGAATGTTTAATAATTTGCTTACAGAGTTGAACGTCATAGACAGCAATCAGCCATGGTTTATAAATTTTTATTCTCCACTTTGTCATCATTGCCATGAGTTAGCTCCGACTTGGCGAAAATTAGCAGCCGAACTCGAAGGGGTGATACGGATTGCTGCCGTTAATTGTGAAGAAGATTGGTCACTCTGTCGACAGTTGAATATCGATTCCTATCCCACATTGTTGTATTACGAAAAAGAGGTAAACATTTTAATTAAAGATTAAACAATTTTGATATTTTTTTCGTTGCTTTTGAATCTTATTTGAGGCTAAATATTGGATAACATATTCGTGAACAAACACTTATCAAAGTTTAATGGACATTGGCATTACACTGCGTTGCATATTTTAAACGTAATCAGAAACATTTGCATTTACGGTTTGAAGTATATCATGATATAATAGTTTTTTAATATTTATCAGTCTTTTTTTTTTAACAATGACTTATCTGTGTGTAGGCATGAGATATATTTTAATAGTAGCAATTATACATTCATGTGCTGTTAACTTGAAAATACATTTTCATATTCATTGTTTCTTTGTTTTACATAATTTAAATGTAAACTAATGTTAAGTTGAAGAAAGAATTAGTTCTAGCAGTTTTTACATTAATAGGCAAACAATTAATTGATTTAAAATATTAGTAAGAACAGTCCTTTTAAGGTTTTCAACTTTTAAGAAGCAAACAAGTATTATATCTATGTAACCATGGGCGTCCGCAGGGGGGCAAACGGGCACTTGCCCCCCCCTAGAATCGAGTAAAAATGAAATATGTGATAGTACTTGTAAAAACAAATCATAAAAATTAAAAAAGTGAATATTAAAATTTCTGTATATTATTATTTGTCTCTATGCTTTGCCCCCTCCTGAAATTTCTTTTGCGGACGCCTATGTATGTAACTATTGTTTCAGTATCAAATTAATAATTATAATAGCATTTTCCAAGTGCTATTCCTTACTATATTAGACGTTTCTTTTTTATTTTGTCCCTTTAAACCAGATTTCTTGTTTATTATGAGAATATGCTCCTTGCTTTTGCAGGCACATTTGTATGAAGGAGAAGTTTATAGAGCTTCTAGAACATTAGAAGCACTAAACGATTATGTAATGTCCCATGTGACTACAAAAGTAATGGAAATTACAACTAAAAATTGGGAAATTGATGGACTGAGAAAGCAACAGTGGTTATTGTTTTTGTGCACGGACGACAGCGTAGTTTGTCCCGAAGAAGAAACTCGAATCAAACTTGCTGCTACTTTGGTGAGTAACTATTATCACTGGCTTTGCCTGATTTTGTCTTGTGTTATAATTTTATATACAGTCGTGGAATGTTTGATTATTTAAGTTATTTTCAAACCCTTTTTTTTTAAATTTGACCTGAATATATGTTCCAAAACAGAATTCATTGATGATATTTTCAATTTTTTACTTAAACTTAATTTTTTTTAAATTTAACATTTTGTATATTTTTACATTTTCGGATGCAAAATGAAAAACTTTTGAACGTATTTCCAAGTTTTGTGAATTATTTTTGATTTAAACATTTCAGGAAGGACTCATTCCTGCAGGAATAATAAGAGACGAAGCATTGAGTCAAAAAATTTATGCCAAATTCAAGGAAGACGCCGTCGTCTTTTGGCAGGTTGATGAAAAAAACGTTAAAACCGACGATCCTTTCAGTTCTGCCGAAATTCACAGCATTTCCGGGTCCGATACAAAGGAGATACTTGACAATGTATTAAGTTTGTTGCCGGACCTGAGGGTGCTGAACGAAGAAGGATTTGGCGTAATTTGAACTTAATTATTTTTTGCTTCATTTCTCAAGTGTTTGCAATTTCAGGAAGCTCGTACTCAATTGCGTTTGGGATCTGAAACACCTTGGTTGATTTGTTTTTATATAGGGACCGCAACGGAACTTAATTTGCAATTAAAAAGACTTCCCGCACTTTTGCCCCAAATGCATTTAGGTATAAAACTGTTTTCCTACCAATGATCTTGTTAAATCTAGGTTGAAACGTTTTTTTTTTTAGGCATGGTTCATTGTGGTCGAAGCTCGGGATTGTGTTCTAGTCTTCATATTTCTCATTATCCGTCATGGGGTGTTCTAAAGCTTGGTGGTGCGTTTGAACTACATCATGGTCGTGATATTTTGCATGAAGTTGTAGCATTCGCCAAGGATAGCAGTAAATCAACAAATTTACATGCCTTGTCACCTGCTGACTTTCACAGTCTAGTCCAAGAGGGTAAGTTATATTTATTTTCGAATTAAATTTATTTTCATGATGTCTGACATGTGATTTTCCCAAGTAATCCATCATATAATAATTTATAAAAATAAAGTTATCAGTTTGTAGATGAAAGTCTTAATGAAAAACAAAATATTTATTCAAATACAGGGTGTTTCGTAAATATTGCAAAAAAAATCTGGAGGTGGTTCCTTATCAAAAATTAAGGGAGGTCTTTCATATAATTTTTTTTCCTTAGTCGTCTTTTTTCGGAGTTACACCCCCCCTAAAGGGGAGCAGTAACGTTAAATTTTTATTTTATTTCTCAAATTTGGATAAATGTAGGAGAATGATGTTTGGTAAATGTTTTGTACTTATTAAAAGGTTTCCCATACTAATATTTTTAATCATCTCCCACCTTCACAGGGGGCTGAAAAGTGCAACCCCTGTTGGTTTTTTAATCAGAACTTTTCGGTGGGTTGAAATTTTACAATGAAAAAATTTTGTTTTGAAAGCTTGATTTATTTAGAAACTTTTTTTATTCCTTAGTTTTTCTCGTAAAACCTACCGTTTTTGAGTAAAAAATTAAATAAGTATGCATGCCATGGTTTGTTTGTTTATATTGGGTAGAATTGACGGGTGTAATTCATTTTGACGTTTACGCGGCGACAACGCTATAACGCCCGTCAATTCTACCCAACATGAACATAAACAAACCATGGCAACCACCAAAACGAATCGTTTTATATTGGAATATTTAGTGTTTTATGTTTACTTATACTAGTATTATTTTTTACTGAAAAACGGTAGGTTCTACGAGAAAAACTGAAGAATAAAAAAAGTTTTTAAATAAATCAAACTTTCAAAACAAAATTTTTTCATTGCAAAATTTCAACCCACCAAAATAGTTCTGATTAAAAAACCAACAGGGGTCGCACTTTTCAGCCCCCTGTGAAGGTGGGAGATGATTGAAAATAATACTAAGAGAAACCTTTTAATAAGTATAAAACATCTACCAAATATCATTATCCTACTCATCTCCAAATTTGAGAAATAAAAACAAACGTAATTTTACCGCTCCCCTTTGGGGGGGTGTAACTCTGAAAGGAAACGTCTAAGAAAAAAAAAATATATGAAAAACCCCCCTTAATTTTCGATAAGAAATCGCCTCCTGAATTTTTCCCAATATTTAAGAAACATTTTTGTTTGAAGCAGTACCATGTGAAAGCATTTGTTTTCATAGGTAGCGTATGGTTTATTGACTGGTATGCTCCATGGTGTCCTCCATGCCGAAAACTAATGCCTGAAATAAGGAAAGCAAGCCAACACTTCACTCCAGAAAATGTTAAATTTGGAACGATTGATTGTACGTTACATCGCCAGCTCTGCTCAACCGAGGGTGTACAGTCGTATCCGACTACCAGATTATACAATGGTAGTGATATTCACCATTTTCATGGTGTACTCACTGAACAGGGAATCGTGGAATTTGTTCAGGATATGCTCAAGCCACTAGGTAGCTCATCGAAAACTGTTGGATATACAATTCATTGTTATTTTTCCAGTCATTTCTTTGGATAGTAGTTCTTATGCACAGTTGATGAGGAAGCCTGTTGGTGAATTATGGATTGTGGATTATTATGCACCGTGGTGTGGTCCTTGCCAACAGTTGGCACCGCAGTGGAGGACATTGGCTAAGGAGGTACCTAGATTAATTATGGTAAAAATTTCAGTGTTGATTTACATATTTTCAAATTTTTTTAGGTGTCCGATATGGATTTTGTTCGAGTAGCCAATGTTGACTGTGATGCTAACGCAGATCTTTGCGCAGCTCAAAATGTTAGAAGCTATCCAACAATAAGACTGTATCCATTAGAAAGTAAAGGGTTAAACACAGTTGTGTAAGTAAATTATGTTCATTTTGCAACATTGAAGAACATTCTTTGGTGTTTTTGTTCTGATGTGCTTTTGTTCTGATTTGCTTTTGTTCTGATCAAGGATGGAATAACGTTTTAAATCGTTACGTTATCGTATAACGTTATTTATTATTTGTTTTCGTTACATAACGTTATAAATAACATTAAAAAAACGAATTGTTATGTTATATAACGCTACATACATTATGATATACAGGGTGGTGTTTTTTTCGATGCTCACCATTGCTATCGACCAATGACCGTCGAACGACGTCCGACGACCAAAGAACGTCGAACGACGAACGACGACAGTCGAACGACGAACGACGACCGACGACCAACGGAAGTCGAATGACGGACGACGAACGACGACCGAAGAACGTCGAACGACGACCAACGACCGAAGAACGACGACCGACGATCTTCGACCGACGACCGTCGAACGACGACCTACGACCAAAGAACAACGAACGACGACCGTCGAATGACAAACGACTGACGACGAACGACGACCGAAGAACGTCGACCGATGACCGTCGAACGACGACCAAAGAACGACGAACGACGAACGAAGACCGACGACCAAAGAACGGCGAACGACGACCGAAGACCGTCGAACGACGACCGTCGAATGACGAACGACGACCGATGACCGTCGAACGACGACTGACGACCAAAGAACGACGAACGACGACCGTCGAATGACGAACGACTGACGACGAACGACGACCGAAGAACGTCGACCGATGACCGTCGAACGACGACCAAAGAACGTCGAACGACGAACGAAGACCGACGACCAAAGAACGTCGAACGACGACAGTCGAACGACGACCGACGACCAAAGAACGTCGAGCGATGACCGTCGAGCGACGACCGACGACCAAAGAACGTCGAACGCGACAGTCGAACGACGAACGACGACCGAAGTCCGTCGAACGACGACCAAAGAACGTCGAACGACGACCGATGACCAAAGAACGTCGGACGACGACCGAAGACCGTCGAACGACGACCGTCGAATGACGAACGACTGATGACGACCGAAGAACGTCGACCGATGACCGTCGAACGACGACCAAAGAACGTCGAACGACGAACGAAGACCGACGGCCGACGAATGATGAACGACGACCGAATAACGACGACCGAAGAACGTCGAACGATGACCATCGAACGACGACCAACGACGACCGACGATCTTCGACCGACGACCGTCGAATGACGAACGACGACGGAAGAACGTCAAACGACGACCGAAGAACGTTGAACGACGACCGACGATAGACTGACGACGAACGACGAACGAAGAACGACGACCGATGACCAAAGAACGTCGAACGACGAATGACGACCGATGACCGTCGAACGACGACCAAAGAACGACTGACGACGAACGACGACCGAAGAACGTCGACCGATGACCGTCGAACGACGACCAAAGAACGTCGAACGACGACCGATGACCGTCGAACGACGACCGAAGAACGACGACCAAAGAACGTCGACCGATGACCGTCGAGCGACGACCAAAGAACGACGACCGAAGACCGTTGAACGACGACCGACGACCAAAGAACGTCGAACGACGACCGACGACCAATAAACGTCGAATGACGACTGACGACCGAAGACCGTCGAACGACGACCGTCGAATGACGAACGACGACGAAAGAACGTCGAACGACGACCGAAGAACGTCGAACGACGACCGATGACCATCGAACGACGACCAACGACCGAAAAATGTCGAACGATGACGGAAGAACGTCGAACGACAAACGACGACCGAAGAACGTTGAACGACGAACGACGACCGAAGAACGTCGAACGACGACCGACGACCAAAGAACGTCGAACGACGACCGACGGCCGACGAATGACGAACGACGACCGAAGAACGACAACCGTCGAACGACGACCGTCCAACGACGACCGTCCAACGACGACCGACGACCGATTAACGATCACTGTCGGACGACGACCGGCGACCGAAGAACGACGACCGATAGATCAGATCTGGCTTGTTGAGATCGGACGCGAGAGAGCACAGTTCCTTGTACGTCGATAAATTACCGCTGAAAATTAACAGTTAAAAGCGATCGGAAAAAAATAATTTTTGGACGTACCCCGTGGGGGCCGCTCCTAACTGTCCCTCTTCGAAGAGTTTCGTATCACTGGTAACCTTGTTGAAATTTTAAAATTTGAGTACGTAAATAATTCGTAAAATCGAGAATGCTCTGAAAAACAATTGAAACTATGATATAAATAAAAGCTACAGAACATTTTATTGGTCTAATGATAACGAAATTAAGATTGTTGGAAACATATTTAGAAGATATGTTAGGCGAATTGCCACTATTAACAATTCAAAATCATCAGTAGTTTCAGCAAGAAGGAGCTGGTTCACAACGCCCGCATTGTAAAAGGATATTAATTTAGATGTACGCTTTCAAAATTTATGACTTGGTACGTTTGGTCCTGTTCATTGGCTTTTGTTCTGATGTGCTTTTGTTCTGATTTGCTTTTGTTCTGATGTGCTTTTGTTCTGATGTGCTTTTGTTCCGATTTGCTTTTGTCCTGATGTGCTTTTGTTCTGATGTGCTTTTGTTCTGATTTTCTTTTGTTCTGATGTGCTTTTGTTCTGATGTGCTTTTGTTCTGATTTGCTTTTGTTCTGATGTGCTTTTATCAATAGCAATTTATTCAGAACTTTTTTATTATAGTGTTTTTAACTGTAGTTGTATACAGGGCGTCTCAGTTATCGTGAACAGCATGGGGTTTTTAGACTATGTTGCTAATATTGTCAACAATTTTTTTTTACAGAATGTATAATGGACATAGGGATGCAGTTTCTCTAAAACGCTGGTTATATGGCTTTTTGCCGTCACCTGTTGTATCATTACGTCCTGAAGAATTTAGGAAACAAATTTTAACGAAAGGATATTTCTTACCGTGGCTCATCGACTTTTACACACCGTGGTGTGGCCACTGCGCAAATTTTGAACCTCAATATATAAAAGTCGCAAGGGTAATTTGAAGAACCAACGATTGTTTTATTAATTCTTATCGATGTTTGTTTCATAGAAACTCGAAGGAAAAGTTAGGACTGCAAAAGTTGATTGTGAAGAACATCGTTCTTTTTGCAGAGAGCTGGACGTCTCGAGTTATCCAACCGTAGTATTATATTTATCACCGAAAGTTCGTCATGAAATTTCAAGTCAAGTTCCTTCTGAAATTATACAACAGGTGACAACTTTAATTCAAGACAGAACGGAATATGTACGCGATGAGCTGTAGAAAATCGCCACGGGAAATATTCGAGTAAGTTTTTATACCGACGACGAAATAAATAATTTTTAGCAAATTATGTTTAATTTATAATTTATTCTACCTGAATCTCTATGTATGAAATTCGTGAGAACTGATTTTTACAATTGAAACTGTGTATCCTGCATATTTGCCACTTTATTTGTAGCTTATTATACCAAAAACTTAGTATTATGTTGTAAATTATACTATTTATAAGATCCTACTTAATTGTGATTGTATCAGAGAATATTTTATGTACTTTTGTATACTAATTAATGCTGCCTAATTTTATTAATAAAAATTAATCCAACCTAATATGAGCAAATGATGCGGTAAGTTTATTTGATCATTAATTAGTTGTTTTGTAAACATTTGTAGTAAACTGTGTTGATATTTTTGTAACATGGTGTTCTTTTAACAAATAAATTTTTTCCTAATATTCTTATTATTTTCTTTTTAAAGGGATTAGTGATGTCAGTAAAACAGGTGGTAAAATTTAATAGAAGTTGATTTTAAAGCTTTAGTTAAAAAAATTTAACATGTTAGGTAAAACTTGCTTAAAAAAAAGCTGAGCATTTAATGATAATACTATTTCACATTCCTTAAAGTTTACGAATCTGAAATAAAAGATTTTTGTGTTTTATGAACTCTGAAAAATATATCACCAGTGAGGTTGGCGTGTCTATTTGCATTATGTAGGCAACCCGGATGTCTTCTCTACACTATGTAATGGGAATAAACAGAAAAAAGACAGCAGAATAAATGAATTTCTTTTTATCGCAGATACGATTACCACGCGTTTGATAACCGCTCAAAAGGGGCGGGACTTGGCTCTGCCGTATTTGAACACTTGGCGCGGTGTTCGCGCCAAACTGTTTAAAATCAAGTTAGTTGTCATGGGTTCGAATCCCAGAGCCGACTGTCATTGTTTCAGGTGGTCTCCTCTACAGTTAAGGCAAATGTTGTAACAGTACTTCCACCTATCCTTGACTATCCACATCCTTACCCATTATCCTTGTACCTCTAACGACTGAAGAGGGGGTACACCCCCCAATAGCAGTCTGCCGCGCGAGTGGAACACACGCGAACCACAAAAATCAAGTTAAATGGAGTATTGAAACCATTTCAAGAGACATTTTTTCGTATTTTTGAATCTAAAAAACAGTGTTACATTAGATTTAATGTAACATATCTTGAAATATACACGTTTTTAGCCAGGATTTTCACAAATCGTGTAAATCACCGTTTTGCTAATTGAACCATTCTTCTATCTCTAACAAATTTCATAATTCCCAATGTTCTTCATGTTATTCATGTTGAACATGCACGCTCATCGGCGTCCACAGGGGTGGGCAAACGGGGCACTTGCCCCTCCCTGGAATCGAGTACTCCATTAATGACCAAATGAAAGAAGGTCAAGTTAAAACTTCGTTAATATTTTAATGCATTCCTTTGCCTCCCCCTGGATAATTTTCTACGGACGCACATGTGCACGCTGTATACTGCGATTTTAAATTAATGTCGTTTTATAACTTTTCCTGAAAGAATTATTAATGCTGGTTTTCAAACAATTTTTTTATTAACATAAATTAATTGTACTATATTAATATTGATATAAAAGTGCGGCTAAGCTAATTTACTTTATTAAAATTGGTGCCTATTTACGTACATGTAAAAAAAAAAACACATAACTTAGTCTATCCACATTTACAGCATTTGTATTCATAGGTTCACATCTAAATATCACATTAAATGTTTGTTTATATTAATGCATATTACGTATGTATTTTTAATCGTCCTGGTTTAATAGAAAATACGTTAAAAAGTCTTCCTAAAATGTTACCCAAGTTGAAGTCTTTCAGTTTATTGTTTATTATCTGCAAAAAAATAGATTAATTGTAATTTATTGTTCTGAAGTGGTTATCTAACGAGCAGTATACTTAATTTATTTGTGGTTGGGAAAACCAATTATCTGGAGGTCGTTTATCACGGATTGTTAGAATAAATATTGTGTAATAGTTTAAAAAAATATGCAGAAAGAGCGATTCAGTGACGCATTTTAGTCACTTACTGGATAAACGTTACTCCTATTTGTTTTAACATCTGATTTCAATTGTCACTTTAAGTTATTGTTATGTTTTGGCTCTATTAGAGGGGGACAAAAGGGGCTCCGGGCCTCACTATTTTAGGGGGTCTCTTATAAATTTAGGGCCCTCGCAATGTTTAACTCGATCATGGTGATTATGGTGTTGGTTTGGATTTTTTTAAATCGTAAAGTTTACATTTTGGTTGACATTTGTTCAAGGGAACTTAAATAGTAATGTACTCGACGTCATTCAATCGTGTTTGATAATAAATTATGTAATCTTACCTCAACAACTTCTTTGGAAACGCTAGGCTCTATCTGTGGCCAAAGAGTATTAATTGCTTCCGGTGCAAGTTGTGTGGCAGCTTTATTAAATATATCCTCCAGTTGTTTGTCATTCATTAAGTTATAAAATTTGTTCTAAAATATTGTTTTAAGAAAAAAATACAAATTAAGTATCACATTGGCCTTACTCTGATTTCTTTTAATGTTATATTTAGTTTCATCCATTCCACGTAGTATGCAGGATCTGCAATGGGATCATACCTCCACTGTGAAATAGAATCAACCTTGAAATCGCTAAACTTTAACCTGAAAGATTTTGATTTTATCAGTGAATCAGTGAAAAAAATATTCGTAGTTCTTTTAACATTGAATAATAAATATCAGCAATAAAACTTAGCTTGTCCTTCTAGAAAACTTAAATCCTTGTAATTTGATTTTCAATAAAATTAGATTCTTTTACGTACCAAAAAGGTCCTTTTCCAAAAATGTTAAACATTCCACCGATACTTCCATTGACGTCATATTTTCCAATTATTTCCAAATAGGGGAACGTTATATTTAGCGTAAGTTTATTTTGAGGATTGAAATTGACGTGATCGATTTTAAATTTGGATAAGTGCCTTACTTCAATGTTTTCTACATTACCTCGTATGCTGAAACAAAAAAAAAAAAATTAAAAACTGAAACACCCATATCTTGCTTTGTGACATTTTTCTTTGTGAAAATCGTTTGCCCTCCCCTGTGGACGTCCATGACCAAAACGAATCATTTTATGTAAGAATATTTGATGGTGCATGTTCACTTATATAATTTTTTATTCAAAAACTAGGTTTTGCGGAAAAAATGAAAGAATTAGGAAAGGTTCTAAATAAATAAAGCTCTAAAAAAAAAATTAATTCACAAAATTTCATTCCTCCAAAGGTTCTGATAAAAAAAAAACAGGGATTGGAGTTTTCAGCCCCTTGTGAAGGTGGGAGATCATTGAAACTATTACTGTACAATTTTTTTAATAAATAAAAAACATTACCAAATGTCATTTTCCTACATTTCTCCAAATTTGAGAAATAAAATGAAAACCTACTTTCCCCTTTATGGGAGTGAGTGTAACTCCGAAAGAACACTTTTAGGAAAAAAAAATATATGAAAGCTCCCTTTATTTTTGATAAGGAATTACCTCCCGAAGTTTTTTCGCAATATTTACGAATCACCCTGTATATTAACACAAGCAGATTTAGACAATATATGGGAGCAGATTTAGACAATATATGGGGGCGGCCAAAATTTCTTTGCCTATGGGCGCCACATACTCTTGCGCCGGCCCTACTGAGGAGTATCGTTTATTTTAAAAAGAAAATTTCTGCAATTTGTTTTGGTGTTGATTAATGGATTAGTGGACTAATACGAAGCTTGTTATCTTTCGAAAGTAAAACATTGCAGTGTTGAAAGTAATTATTTGAATTTTTTGACATACTAAAATAGCAGGCAAATAAGAATTAAATAAAAAACCTTATCTATAATATGTATTTTCAATTAAAAAAGTAATTTGAAACGGTGAAAGTTGAAACTATACTGGTTGTTTTTGGCTTAGCGAATTAATTATTACCAAAATCTTGTTCAACACAGATTTTTAATTATCGCATCTGTTTCAAACACTCTGATGAAAGGGTACCGTAGGTTTGACTTACTTTCCAATTTCGTGAGTGATATTTAAATCGATTCGCTCGATAGTAAGCGGTTCCAGTATGGGAATACCTAGTTCCGGAATTCCTAATTGCATGCGTTTGCGAAACTCTTCTAGTAAGGCAATAATTTTTTCTGTAACTGGTGCCGCTCTGTTGACTATCCTTAAAATGGAACCAGACACCATATTCCATCCACCACGTACGACACCTGAAATAGTTGTTTTACAACACAAAGACATAATTTTTAAACACAGTTATATAATAAATGAATTTTTCATGTATGCGGATGCATGTTTTTGGTGGTCTAGTTGGAACTATGCGTGACAGTTGCTATTTTTCACCATTACCAGACAAAAGTACTGTTGTTAGTCTACTATATTTTCTGCTCTACTTGTTTTTTTATTATCTAATGCATGAAAATGTGTGCAATAATATTTTGGTGTATTTAATTGTTTAAAAAACACACGATTTTGCGCCCCTCAGATTATGGCAAGCGCCCAAACGCCAAGCTATTATCAGGTAGTCAATTTATATTTAAAAATTATCTTTCATAGAAGTATCGAGTTTATGCCCTTGGTTTTTTATGTTGCATTACATTATTATCACAAACAATTTTTCATAATGAATCAACTATTGTTAACCTACTTCCTACTTATTGTTCATATGTGTGCTATGTATTTGTGCGTCAAAAATATTTATCTACTGTTTATTATTTATTACAAATATAATAAATCAAGTTTACTATATTTCGTTGTCAGACCGACTAAAATGCGAGTTCCAATGTAGGAATCTGTTTTTTTTATTATAAGAGATAAGCATAGGTTTGTTTTAGGCAAAACTACTGAAATAAAAGCTGATTAATAATCTGAAAAAAAATTGGAACTGGAAAAACTCAAAAAAATAGAAAAAAAATTGTATTTAGCTCTGTTCTTGTAGAATATTTACTAAATTTGTAAAAATATTTCATAAGAAATTGTGTTTTAAATAGTAATTTGGTCTAATGGAACTATTGATCTAGTTTAAAAAAATCATTTTTACTAATTTTTAGACAAAATCGTAAAATAAATATGCAAGCATATACATTTTCGCGACGAGAAATAATGAGTTTTTTATGTCAAAGCTACTATACTTTTCAATTTAAAAAAATGGAACTTGTCATTAACCTTAGAATTTGACCTTTGTTTAAAGAATTAATTACGCTGTTAAAAGGTCTGCAATGTTTTTACTAGCAAGTTTTTTTTTAAAAACAACCGCAACGAAGATATAATTTTAAAAAAAGTTAATTACTTTAGCTGAAATATCGAATTGTTCATTGGAATTCGTCCCATCATGTTTTTATCAATCATATGACGTACTTATTGTCCTTAAAAGGACAGATTGTCCGGTAGAAAGGACAAAAAAATATATTTTTTCGTCTTCATCTAGTGCTATCGATTTCTTTTATCAAATGAGTGTATCACTGAGCAGCATTTTAAAATTTGTCTAATTTAAGACCTTGGGTCTCTAAAGCTAAGGCCGCACTGCGGGATTTTTGGCTGGAGGGTAGATGGTAGATACACGCCGTCGCCTGGCGACAATCCAGGCGCATTGTTTCACAACAAATTGTCGCCAGGCGACGGCGTGTATCTACCATCTACCCTCCAGCCAACCCTCCCGCAGTGCGGCTTTAGCTTTACTGTTTCCTATAGAACCCCACCTATTTGGTACACCCGGTATAATTCATTTAATAACACGTTACATTACCGTAAAAATATATAACACTTTCCAAAAATAACGTAATTATGAAAGCAATAAACTAATATAATTTATGATAAATATATATCTAGCTGTATTTCATTTTAACTCAGTAGTTCATAATTATTACAGAAACATTGCATACATGCGTAGGGTAATATTTATCCCACATTTTGCTTTCACTGGCAATGAAGATACAAGTGAAATAAAATGTTAATTAATCTGCGCAATTAGCAGTTTATAGCACATCTTAGATAGTCACTGCTATTGTTTGCTAATTATCTCTACGAAATAATAACATGGTTTTATGATATTCTTTTAAATAAATTTTTTAACAGTAGTCATCCGGATACGAGGTCTGTCTATAAAGTAACGGGACTGGCTTGGTAGCTTCTTTTGAACACAACGAGAGTCAAATGACAGCCCACGGATGTTGACTTTGGACGTGCTGAGCCTGCAGAGCAAACCTTAGCACTATCGGATCCTCAGAGTTTTGCCAGTCGTGGTAAAGTGTGTTTGCATGTCACCTCGCTCCTCGCTTGCTGTTAAAATGTTGAGTTCTTAAATTGAACGTGTGAATTTGAAGTTTTGGTGAAATTGAACAAAACACTGAGAGAAAGAGTTATAAAAAAAATGCCCAGAACTCTGGCAAAATGGTTTCATTCCGCATCAAGACAATGCTGCTTCGCACCCAGCGCTCTCCGTGAGGCAGTTTTGGTTGAAAAACGAATTGCAACACTGGAACGTCCTCCCTATTCCCCTGATTTAGCACCCTGTGACTTCTTCCTCTTTCCAAAAATAAAATCTGTGCTAAAAGGAACCCGTTTTGAGTCATTGGAGGGTGTTAAGAAGAAAACGTCACAGCTATTAAAACAGTTATCAGACAATGAACTGCAACATGTCTTCGAATAGTGAAAAACAAGAATGGGTCGATGTGTGAGTGCCAATGGGGACTACTTTGAAGGAGACAAACAGTAGATTTTCCATAAATTGTAAATAAATATCCTTTATTTTATAGACAGACCTCGTATGCTACGTTAATTTTTGTCAATATCTGTGCGCTATATTATTATTATACAAATTTTGCCAAGTAGTTTATTGGCAATAACGACAATTTTGCATATACTTTATTGCTGCAGGCAAGGTTTAATTATTTTTGCGTTTATATTCTCATACATAATTTTTCTGTTAACTTTTGTAAATATGTGACAAATTACGCATTGCATTAGATTAAATAAATTATATGGTTATTGAATGAAATATAGATCAGTTCCCTTGGTACGTATGTACATGTTGATCACCTTGGTGGTCAAATCAGAGAAAAACGAAGACCCATTTAAATAAATATAGGATACATTAAATTGTAGTAATACGTTCAAGGTGTTTTATTAGTTTAATTATTCGTTATTGGCCAATATTAATTTAATTAAAGTATGATAAATGTACTTATTTTTAATTTTTTTGAATTCATAAACAACATTGGAAATTTTTTACGAGATTAATTACCGAAAAAATATGATATTTATTTCCTTTGGTGGATTTTTAAGGCATAAATGTAACATCCTTTACTTTAAAAACAACAGAAGCTCGTAAATTTTTGAGCAGGCGAACATTTCATTGTAGTTAATAGGGTGTCCCAAAAGTTCTTCTGTATTATGATAAAATAGGATACATTTTTAATAAATTGCGCAATGATTTGATTATAATATGTATATACAGCTCTGCGCAAAAGTATGGAAACATACATTATATCTAGAACACTATTAACAGTATATTTTACAACAATTGATGAAAGTCCAGTTTTTTTTTCGTGAGGTGAGATGTGATCACAAGCCGCGAAGCGGCGAGTGAGCAAATCTCAGGAACGAAAAAAACTGATTTCATCTCGAGTCGTAAATGCTATTTTTTCTACGAAATTAAAATAATATTATAGAACGAACGTTAATGTAAACGAACCAAATGACAATTATCTATATTTGTGTGTTTGTTTGTTTGTTCGCTATAGAATCCTAGGTCCGTTGACCGATCGGGACCAAATTTTGCACAGTTACTATTTACGACCTTGCAGATCTAACGCCAAACTTTAAGTACAAGCACATATTACCAATTTAAAAAAAAAATAATTACTTGGACGGGATTCGATCTTACGTCGGCAAATACCTGGTCAAAACACGATACGGCGCGGTGTATTTCTCAAGTAAAGATTGTTTTGTATACAATTAGTAATAAATGTACATGAAGTATTATTTTTATTAGTACATTTTTAATTGAAACAAGACGAAAGAAAATAAATTTGAGTTATTATTCAATTTTTAAGCAATAAATAGTTATTTTTTAATGAATTATAAGAAAATGAAAAGATGATTGATCAGAGTATGTCATTTGTGTATGATTTGGAATTATTGGGCTTATTCAAGTTAAAAAAGTAATTAAAATTGTAATCGCCCGTGCAACGCCGGGTAAATCATCTTGTTATGTATAAAGTTTTAATTAATCATTTCATTTCCATAGCGACACCACCACACTGACATTGACATAAATAAAATTATAACCTGCAAACGAAATATATTTAGTATTAATTTTTGGACCATTCTCAGGCTTTTATATAAAATGCTACATTAAAATTAAATTATTTGATAAGAATATTAACGCAATTTTAGTTTATTATGAATTAAAGCTAAAAAAAAATTGTAAATTTTATAATTTGATTTTGACATTGACATTATTTTCGCCACTAGACAAGAAAATAAAACTTTCACACACACAACAGAGAACAAAGGGCATAACATCACTTTAAATGGGCTTAGGTTGGAATAGTTAAAAAGCTTTAAATATTTAGGAGTGATCATAGAGAAAAATGGAGGAATGGACAAGGTAATAAGCGAAAGGACAGGAATAGTGGGAAGAATATTTAACAGTTTAAGAACAACATTTTTAGAAGTCCCAAAACGAACAAAAGTGGTCAAAAAGGTAGCAACTCCCGCACTTTTATACGGAAGTGAAACGTGGATACTCACAAATAAAAATAGTAGCCGAGTGAATGCAGCAGAAATGAGATTTCTAAGGGAAATCCAAGGAAAAACCAAAAAAATAGACACAGAAACGAAAAATATAGAAAACAATTAAAGATAAAATCAGTTGAAACAAAAATACAAGAAAGGCAGCTGGGATGGTTGGGTCACATTTTTAAGATGAAAGGTTAACCAGAAAAGCCTATGAAAAACAAAGGAGATAGACCGAGAAAAACCTGGCAAGACGAAGTTAAGAAAGCAGCAACGGATAGAAACATCAAATGGAAAGACATAAAAAAGCTAGCACAGGACAGAAAAACATGGAAAAAAAGTCACCACAACGCAACTCAACAGTCCTACACCTAACAGTGGAAGGTTTCATGATGAAATAAAATAATAAAATCTTTAACATTATTCTAGTCTCCATACTTTTGCGCAGAACTGTATATTTTAATACAATCTATGAGCATTTTTAATAAAATAATACTTTTTAAATTTTATGATATTTACTTGGGTGATTCTCTTAATATAATGAAATTTTCTCATTAGAAGACTATAGTAATGCTTTGGCGTGCGTTTATTATTGACTGAGTTTAAACATGTATACAAAAATAATAAAACATTTTAAATACTTATATTTGGTGAAAAAAAAATTATAAACATGTCGTTACCCAAATTTTGTTTTACCAAAATGCGTTATTTTGTTTTGATACAGACATTTAAAAAAACCTTATTTTAATGTAGCTTTTAATGTTTTTTTTTTTTAAATTAATGAATAATTTTTTTTGTCCAGGTATTTATGCAAACAGAAATAACTTAAGGCATTTAGGTAAATTACAACGTTAACAATACAAGAGAATAATTCTTACTACCTTTAAAGTTTCTTAATTCAAAATTTTAGTGCAAAATTCAGTGCCTCAGTCCCCAAAACATTTAATTAGGTAGGTAACTTTTATAATAAATATATGTAAATTCAATGAAAAAAAAACTTATTTTAACGAACAATGGTTTCTTCATGTAAATAATAAAGAAAAAGAATATGAGTAACTGGTGAAGAGCCAGGAGTATTGAAACTGGTATGGATTTTCTTTAAAAGGCGATTCTTCGTGAAAATAAGGTAAGCGAGTTTTAATTAAACTTGTTAAAATGAATAATTGAAACATTTATGGAACTGTTACAACGTTGCTAAAACTAATATGAACATAACGTTTTAAAATTTTAAGTTTTGTAGTGAGTTAATTGCAGTGATGTTATTTTTTAAGACTTTTTGACTTACCTAGGGTAGTATTTGTGATTGAGCTTAAAAATGCACCAATACTTGGAGGAAAATTTGAAAAAGTCGGCAGTCGTATGGTCGCACTTTGTCCTGTACAGATGAACCCTATCATCAGTATCGTGAACATTTTTCGTTCCATGTTGATAGCTAGGATTTTACTATTGCAGTGCCGATGTCCATACTTTTTGATCACTAAAACTACAAGAAACTCGAAATAACATTTAATTGCACTTTACGTTTATCATCGACAATTAAATTTAAACGTTTACAGGTAAACTACGCTGTGGTCTGACGTTATTCGAAAATGCTGGAGATACGTTAAGTGATTTTTCGCGTATGTCCGAGGAAAAGTGCTCGTGCCGCCTACGTACAATACCAATGTGCAATTGCCATTATGGACAAGGTTATTATTCCAGTATAGAACAAATTTACTTTATGTAAGTTTTCTAAGCAGTGGTCAGGGTCGAATTGCTCGCGTTTAGTGACTGCTTCGAAACTTATTGTTGGTGGTTCTGCATTACTCGCGTATAAATACAACGCTTGCATGCTTCCGGTATATTTCAGCACAGCTTTTGTAAATTGAGTTACGGTATTTGATTAAATAGGGTTTTTAAGAACAGGCATGAAAGAGCAAATTTAAAATCGTTTTCGGATTAGCAACTGCGTCTTCTTTGATGAACAGAATCAAACCATTACTAAAGGGTAGTTCACACACGGTGACACTAGCGTCGCGACATCAAATGTCGCGACATTGCTTGATATTCGGTGTCGCGACATCGCTTGACATTTGGTGTCGCGGCATTGGGTGTTCACACGTAAAATGATATATTTGAGCGTCGCGCCATCAAAATAAAAATGGCCGCTCTTGTAATTGCAGCAACGAGTGTTGTAGAGCAACTAATTAATTTGAAGTCGCTATATTCGGGAATAGATTTGTCCCATAAACAAGGATATTGTTGATAATGCTCTAAAATCGTTGGAACATCTATTGAGGACATGATAAATTGGAAAGCGATGACAAATAAATGTACTCTTTTATGGAGCACCCTGTAGGTTTGAAAATATTTTTAAAATGTAGCCCTTATTGACTTACATAATCTAACCGCGACAGAAGTTTCAAAATATATACCGTTTCGCCATAAAACTTCGTGGCGTTCGTCATGACTCACTCTGTATAACGATAGTTTTTCAAAAATTATAATCATTGCTTCTGTCGTAAACAGAAAAAAGAGGGTGGTATCGGGCATTAAAAAATAAATTTGCTTACTCAAAAAAAGTTTCTAAATAAATCAAGCTTTCAAATAAAATTTTTTAAACTGCAAATGTCGTCTGAACAGCCTGATGTCGCGATGCCACGATGTCATGACACTAGTGCCGCGATGTCGCGACACTGATATTGACGTAAGCTTACCACATGTTACGTATAATTTTTTTTTCGCCCGCCACTGACCAAAATCACTATCATCGCCATCCATAATCAAACAATAACTTAACAAACTACAGGTGAAAACTCGCTTGGCGGTATAATGACGCTCGTTTGACAGCGCAAATCAACAAAACAACTCATCACCATGGCGACCAGCTACTTTACGGCCTAGGCCGCCGGCCGGTAAAGAGTTGTTATTACCATGGCAACCAGTTACTTTCTGGCCTAGGCCAGTGAAGATGTATTCTCCAGCCTAAAAATTGATCGGAAACAACTGATTTTCTGGACGGACGCAAAAACCGTATTTTTGATATGGATATTCTTCCACTTACAGCAAAAATTATCACATAACAATAATTTTCTAAAATCAAGGGCCTTCGAAGACAAATTTTGGAAGTATTTACCACTTTTAGTAGTACTTATCTTTATAAGTACATTTTAATTTGAAAAACATGTTGAAAATTTTATACGCCTCGTTGGTTCGACATATTTGTCTGAACTGGAATTTTAGCAAATGAACATTGTGCAATCAAAATACCGAAATACTTTAAGATTCTAATATTTGGAGTCATGCTTGAGAATTGGTCTAGGTTACACCCTAAATTGCATAATAATTGTAGACATATACAATAAGTAGTGCATTTTTATGCGCCAATTTAGTTATTTAAATAGAATAATAATATGTTGTTACCTTTAGTTTTTTTTATTAACAAACTATCAGTAGTAGGAAGATCCTATGTAATTTTGTAAAAATGTAAAGTTTTGCTGTTTGTGAACGTTTTTCTTAATTTTTTCCCGAAATTTAGGCACTAATTTAAGTATTTAAATTTACAAAGACTTGTGAAATATGCAAGTTAAAATATTGTAACGATAATTTACTTGCAATCTTTTTGTAATAAAGCCTTAATTTTTGAAAGAGTATCTCGCGAACGGATTTTTACCGGAAAAGTAGATCTCATGTAAAAAATCAGTCTACTCCCCTGTTCTCATTTATATCAACTATTTTACCTAATATTTCAAAATATTATAGAATAAAAGTCATGTCTAGAAAAACTGTTATTGTGAACGACAATGCGCATAAGTTGAAAACAACTTGTTGCACTACATTTTTGATCACAAAAAAACTTGTTACGTGTGAAAAAGTACAAGGTTGTTTACGTTTTTCCATCAAAAAACGATGTTTTACTACATTATAACAATAATTACTTGATATTAATGGTGAGAAAGGCAATCAGTATATTTTTAATGCGTTTTTTTTTAAATAGCTTTAAATACAATGTTTTTTCATTCATTTCAACGTATTTTTACCGATGTATTTTTATCAGTCTTCACATATTTTAAGTAACTACTCATTTATACTCTGTGTATAGTAATTCCTCTATTTACGAGGTCTCCATTTACGCAAATTTACTTGAGTGCGGTTGAAAAAAAATTTTTTTTTTAATAATTTACTAGGCACCAGATTGCCTTTGAAAATTAAATTACCTCTTATACTGATGTAAATGTGTAAATAGTGATCAAACCGGTTAAAACCGGTTTTGGAAAATATTTATTTCGTTTTCGTCCTTTAACGAAAAATAATAATTTCGTTTTCGTTCTTAAAAAAAAATTCGGTTAATTTCGTTTAACGTTTTCAATTTCGTTCCGTTCTCAGTCCCTGATTATTAAAATATAATATGCATTATAATGATAAAATACGTTTTTTTTACGAATTTTGAATTTGTAACAGACTAATGAAAGGTTTATCCAAAAGGCGCCACATTTAAGTTTGTCTCTGGTGCCAAATGCTCTAGTCACGGCCCTGCTATGCTCAGAAATGCGTAGAATATTCTGATCATGGGCGTTCACAGAGGAGGGCAAACGGGGCACTTGCCCATCCCTGGAATCGAGTATTCCATTAATGACCAAATGTAAGAGGGTCAGTCTAAAAGTTCGTTAACATTTTAATACATTTCTTTGGAAGCTTTGCCTCCCCCTGGATAAATTTCTGCGGACGCCCATGATTCTGATACGTTTTAACATTCAAAAAGTAATTTATACTTATGCCCATGGGCGTCCGCAGAAAATTATCCGGGGGGAGGCAAAGCTTACAAAGAAATTCAATAAAATATTAACGAACTTTTAACTTGACCCTCTTTCATTTGGTCATTAATGGAGTACTCGATTGCAGGGAGGGACAAGTGCCCTGTTTGCCCTCCCCTGTGGACGCCCATGCTTATGCTCCCATTCGATTTTGGTTAGACCATATTTGTATCGTTAATAAAAAAGTTGATTAACGTTCGAATGATTTTTGTACAATATTATGCAAATGTTTCACTCGTTTAACAATATTTAACCGACTTGGAAATGATACTAGGACACCCTGTACTACAAAATGTTATTAAATGATACCTAGTAGTTTTTAGTACTATGAACCAACGCCTGTGATTGACGTCAATAATCCAGTTTAATTAAACTAAATTTTTCCAATTCATTAATGCAACTAATTAATTATTTATAGCATAGCCAATATATCTAGAGTTGTTGCATTTTTTATGGCTGTCGTTTGTAATTTTTCTGGCTTCATTGTCTCAGGCGTCATTATATGTTACATAATGTTTGTGCAATCAATAGAGATTCAAAAATACAAGTAACTTTCTCCAGCTGGTTTACTACTTAACAAGTGGCGTACTTAAGATTTTTTTAAAGAATACAATATCTGTGCTAGTATTTTAAAAGAACGTGATTATAGTAAAAAATATAATTCTTGAACGTATTATCAACGCACGATTGAATTATAAGAAATAATGCGAAGCAATTAATAAGTTGAGTTGTAATTATTAATGATAGTTAAGCACAGACTATTAACTTTTACCAACTTAATCGGTGAAATAATATTTGAAATGAATGTTTTACGTTAGTAAAATCTTCGTTTATTTGATATATTTGTTAATAATATTACAAATGAATAAATAAATAAGTCTTAAATTACTTAGCTTAAGCTGCAATGGGTGAGAATATCTCCACTAGAACAATATTTTTACACTAACACCAAACAATTATTTCTGTTTTTCATCTTTAGGCTGATGGTGAGAGTTTCGTAATTGTCTAAAAACTTTTTACTTTTATGACATCTTTTTATGGCGCCAATATAAAGTTTGTTTATGAACTGGACGTGTACTGGTAGCTGTTATGTTAAATCGGGGTTTCTTCTATTGAAAGTTGCGCGGTGCTACTGACATTGCCGAGTTACCACACTGATTGCAAGTTCATTTGTATTCAGGTTGGAAAGAAAGTGTCTGAATTTGTTCTTGTGATGATTGCTGTTGTGACATGTTAACATACTCGTAGAAGCGACACATTTTCGGTGTTATTTTGAAACAAGTTTGTTGCATTTACTGTACAAATCAAGAAG
This sequence comes from Elmis aenea, assembly GCA_947652605.1. NCBI lineage: Eukaryota > Metazoa > Arthropoda > Insecta > Coleoptera > Elmidae > Elmis > Elmis aenea. The sequence goes on along the minus strand of OX393576.1, from coordinate 2,565,136 downwards.
CTAAATTAAAGTTTGCGTTTAAGTTTATGCTGCAAATTTATTACGATCAACTTTATCTATTGTTTTAGCTAATTCCAGTAACTAGAACAAAATATATACGATACACCAAATTCAAAGTACAGGGTGGGCAAAATTCGTTGTTTTCATAGGGAATCTCGGTAACTATAAGGATTATCGAAAAACGGACCCTGCTTCCTTCATCTCTTTTTTCAAGAAAAAGTTGATGATAGAAACTAAAATTGGTTATCGTTTTTTGTTGTCGAGTTATCGCCGATAACTCGATTTTTCACAGGGTGTCCAAAATTTAATTTTCTTTTAATACAACTCAGACTAAAACTCGTTTTTTTTTTTTATAAATACAATGCCTAAACTTTTTTTTCATTTTCTAATGCAAAATTACATTCTGCATCAATCTGTATTAGCGTTTCCTATACCTATCTGCAACAATTTTCGAGTTATTAAGAATTTTTTTAAAGTTAAGAGAAATTGCAACATTTTTAAATAGTAAGCCCTGGAAATGATAACAATATTAATAAATGTTAACCACTTTTATTGCATTTGTCTGAAGTATCCATAGAAATGGAATGTCAAGAGTATTCAAACACGGATATTTTGAATTTATTTTACATTCATAGACAATATCACAACTTTATTGAAAGTGCGAACGAATAGTTGTGCATTTTTAATGTAGATTGTACAGCATAGTATGTTAAACCCGAGTCTTGCGCTGCCAATCGAATTGACCGCTGAGGATGGTCATTAAAATATCCCAGGATGTTAACTTCGTAAGTTTCATTATTTGTCACACGTTTAGGTCGAATACTAGCAGATTTCACTCTTCTAAATTGCAAAAAATTTGATTCTACTCATTGAAATTTCTGTCTGGTCATTACAGTCAAATGAGGATACCTCTCACTGAACACACAGCAAGTTCATTCAATAATCTTGTGACATTCTTCATGAATATGAAATAAGTTCAAAATATTCGTGTTTGAATATCCTTGATTTTTGCATTTTCATGGATACCTCAAATTAACGAAATAAAAATGGTTTACAGTTATTAATATTGGCATTTGTTGTCATTTCCAAGGCTTACTGTTTAAAAATGTTGCAATTTCTCTTAACTTTATCAAAAAATCTTAATAACTCGAAAATTGTTGCAGATAGGTATAGGAAACGCTAATAAAGATTGATGCAGAATGTAATTTTGCATTAAAAAATGGAAAAAAAAGTTTGGGCATTGTATTTGAAAAAACGAGTTTTAGTGGTCTGAAGTTGTATTTAAAAAAAATTAAATTTTGGACACCCTGTGAAAAATCTAGTTGTGTTTCTGGCTTAAAATATTGCTGTAGTTTTTCGCGTTTAACGGATAAATAGTGTTTTATTGTCAAACGTGCTCTTTTGAACAATTGCAAAAACTTTCAATGAACATGTGAATAGCTAATGTGTGTAATACATTCAGCATTCAAGGTGTGTGCAAATTTTGTATCTTTTAATAACCTGCGTACTACTTTTACTTTTAGCGACAATTTCACACACGGTTTATGTTTAATGGTCGAATATTATCAGTAAAGATGACGTTGTTTGAAATTGAACGCTAATTTCGATTAATCAATTTCGATTTGCTGCGGTAAATTATTTAATGTTTAGATAAAGTATCTACTTGCATTTATCGACAGCTAATTAGGCACGATTACAAATCGTGCATTTATAATTGTGTTTTTTTTAATACTTTCAACACAGTGCGGTATTTAAAATGAGCGAGGTCCAAATATCCGTGTTTGAATACTCTTGATATTCCATTTTTATGGATACTTCAGGCAAACGCAATAAAAGTCGTTTACCGTTATTAATATTGGCATTTGTTCTCATTTCCAAGGCTTACTATTTAAAAATGTTGCAATTTCTCTTAACTTTATCAAAAATTCTTAATAACTCGAAAATTGTTGCAGATAGGTATAGGAAACGCTAATACAGATTGATGCAGAATGTAATTTTGCATTAGAAAATGAAAAAATAGATTGGGGATTGTATTTGAAAAAAAAACGAGTTTTCGTGGTCTTAAGTTGTATTTAAAAAAAATTAAATTTTGGACACCCTGTATGTAATACATCGATTGCAAAAATTTCAGGATGTACTCCAAGGTTTCTTCTAGGCATGGTCTGAATTTAAGCGATTTTTCTTTAAAATATTAAGCATAACAATTAAAATCAAAAAAGTCCAAAAATCAAAAATTGACTGCACTTAGGTATAGGGAATGCTAATAAAAGTCCCTCTAAAATAACGTTTAGAATCTAAAAATGCAATAAAAAATAGACCATTGTATTTGAAATAAGAAAGTACACGCCAACTTCCGGCATTTCCGGAAATGTCGCCATATTGAAAATATTTTCAATAAACAGATCAGATGCCATTATGGTCATAACCTAAATTTCAGATCAATACCCTTTTCCATTCTTCATATATTTTTAAGTCCCGGTCTCAATCAATCACCCTGTATACCTACTCATTAAATAAATAGCGAAAAAAAATATTTTCCATTTGTTTAAATACATTTATACCTACTTACATACAGGTGTATATCTGTTTTTCCATTAATAATGTAATTTTAATTTTTTACATATTTTTCTACGTTTCAAACGAAAAATAATCAGTCTCGAGTCCCGGGACTTTTCAAAATTTGTGTCTCGAGTCCCGGGAATTGAAAAAACCCGAGACTTCAGAATCCCTACCTTGGATAAAAAAAAAATTATCTAATTTATTAAATGTGATCTTACAATCAATTTGAAATTTATTGTGAACAAGTTTACCTAAAAATCATTCATCAAGATCTTTTGTAAAAATCATCTACGAAGATTTTCTTTTATAAAACCTTGACCAATTTTGACAACCCAGCCAGTAGTTACTGACCCTAAAGCGATCCGTCACAGACAACGAGATGATTGATTTTTCAATTACGCATTTAATTTAATATTATTTTAAATGAGTTTCCAATAACAAAAATGTGTGCGTGGAGGTGATGCCACTAACAATCTTCTTTCAAGCTGCATTATTTATTAATCATCATAAATAATACAATGCAATTTATTTTGTTGCCGTTATCGCACATAAAACAATTATTATATGTGGGTTCAAAATGCTGTTATAAAACAAAAGGATGCCTGGACTTTGTTTTTCTTCAGTCACATTGCAATGGCAGAATCAAAAAAAGTAATTTACTTTTTTTGTTTTATATCTGCCTTTTTTTGTAATGTTGTGAACTGTGCCCGTATTCAGACAGAAGGAAACGATGATGATGGTAAGTTAAACATTCTTTTTTTTATTAAATTCTTGTCGACAAGTGCATAATTATTTTGGGTAGGTAATAATCTGAAGTATAGCTTAATAAAAATAAATACACTGGGACCTCTATATTCGTCATTAATCCGTTCTTGAGAACGGACGAATACTGAATCGAACGAATAAAGAATCCCCTTTTACATGGCAAATAACCAAAATTAAAATAATTCGTTATCCGTCCCGAATCGAATAAGTACATAAATAAATTTAAAAAAATCGTTTACGAAGGAGCGACGAATACTGGATTTTTAGACGAATATTGAAGCACATTTTGTCAAAATAATGTGACAACTACTGGATAAATCCAGTTAAAACGTATGAGGGTGATTGAAATTCGAGTTTAAGCATGGGAATATCGCTTCTTGAGGGGCTGCATCTCCGGGCCACCAGTCTGAGGGGCCATTCATTATATATTTTTTGGTTTAATATGCATTTTAACGTCAAACTGCAAATGAACATCAAAAAAAGTGGCCACATTTTTCTTTGCTTCCATCATAAAAACAGATTTTTTCATTCACAAAAGCCCCCAAATGTTCGCTTCCCCGGGTCCCCTCTTACCTCTAGGAGGCCCTGGCTAGGGTATAGGTTTAAATTCGGAAAAGTTGCTAAATTTCGTGCTTATTGATAATCCAAAGAGAAATTGGAAATATCTCAAACGGTATCCGAGAAAATTAGGAAAAACTGGAAAATACGATTTTTGAAAATCGTTTATAATTCGTAAACATTGCCGAAGCAACTTTTTAAGCCGAATCGGATGGTGGTCACAAATTGTTCCCAGCTCGATACGTGTTTTATGATAACCAATTTTAGTTTTTCTTATGGGCGCAATTTTTGCTATTTACATAATCAAATAGAATTTATTTTTCTGAATCCGCATTGATGTATCACACATGGTATAATAGTTATTTATTAATAGCCAAATTTAAAAAAAAGGGTTTTAAACAATAACCATTATAAATCAGGTTGGCCGGTCGTTGTAGTTTATGTTGTTTCCATGACAACCAATTAACTATTATAATAGGCGAGATCCCCATGCTTAAACTCGAATTTCAATCACCCTGTATAGATGCTGACGAATATAGAGATTCCACTGTACTTCTAAGCCATTAAACGTCCCAAAAATTTCTAAAAGAAATAAACTATCATCAACCCATTTAAATTACTTAAATTTTAATTTTTAATTCTGAACTTATTTTATTTTATAGACATACCTGCTTCTTGGCCCCTTTTCACAGAGGATAGTTCTGTTGTACCTGATAGGAGGATGGACACTATTTTTCCGCTGTACAGCAAAATACCTAAACTTCTTTCGAAACTTGTCGAGATAATAAAACCGATTTTCAAAGCGATTGCGCACTTTATAAAAAATCATCAAACTGATTTTACACATATTTTCCATAAATTTCTTACACCGATGAACAGTTTTGTACGAAAAATGGTATATGATTTTATTTTGCCTATTTATTTTTAAACCTAACGATTTTTATCAAATGTTTACTACATAATGAAACTAAAGGTTTAAGTGGTGATTGTAGTTATTATTATTGAAAATTAAAGGTATTATTTCGTAAAAAATATTTTATTAGTTTGTCATTGGTTTACCCACATAACATTCCATTTAAATAAATTATGCTAATTAGGTTAGGATAAAGCCACAGTAAAAAATAGTTTTTTTTTACAGTTTTTAAACACAAAATGAGAGTAAGACAAAACGATTTTTATTATAAAAACGCACATAAAAGGGTAAACAGTGGCTGATCTTGATTTTGTGGGGCCCCAGGCGCAACCTGATCTGGAGGCCCCCTATTGACCCTACTAAGAATGGGATGGTTCACTAAAATGAACAATGCAGAAAATCATGACGTTTTTAATTTTTAGAATCAACAAAAACATAAACACAAAAATAAGATACGAAAATAAAAAAATATTCTCAGGTACCAGGAAAAAAAATCGCATTTCCATTAAAAAAAATAATCGCATCTCAGGTTAAAAAAATCACAGTAAAATTCTGCATCATACAGTACAGGGTGGTCCAAATTCGATGGGATTACATGGGTATCTCGCTTAATGGTCAAGTTGGAGAAACGGTTAAATTACCTACCAAAAATGTGCAGATTTTTTGAAACAAACCGTTTTCAAAAATATTTTCATTTCCGATTTTTGATTAATTAAAGAAAAACTGTTTAGAAATATGATAAATGCAAACAACCGGGCTTTTGGAGCACATGCACGCATTTGTTTCACTTCCGGTTTCGCCGGAAATGACCCCAACTTTGTTATTTTAAATGGAACACCCTGTATATTTTTACATTTTTGGAAAGAGGAAGCGATTTTGGATACAGCTGCATTATTTTGGTTAATTTTTATAATCTCAACATTTTTTTGAAACAAAATTTAGTTTTTTATTAAGGGTGCCGTGACCTGCATAAATTGATTTTTATTATGTCAACAATTGTCCAAAAAACGTTTTTGTAAATTTTAAATGACATTTAGGTTACTTTAATCGGCTTTGAAGGTTACGGAATCGGTTTTTTTGACAAAATGCCAATTTTTTTAAATGGAACTATGGTGAAACAAGCGGTTATTTTAATGGAGCATCTTCTAACGAATCCATCGATACCAATAACTTGTATTTTTATTAAGAGCCCGCTTCAAAAACTTTAAATTATTGTGAAGATTTATTAAAAGAGAGAAAATTTGTAAGCTTTACCATTTTAGTTTTTTATTGATTATTTAATTTTAGGCAAACGTAAAAATAACATAATTGCAGAATTGATACACATTGAGATAAAAGTTTGGTTTGAGAAGAACAAACATGAAATGATCTAATTAAAAGTCAATAAATTGATGCAATTCAATTAATCCTTTATTAAAGCTGCACTTGATTTACATTTTCATTAACAAAATATGAAAAAGAGAATATGTTTTAAAATGGTTAGAATATTGAAAAATGCACCAAGTATATTAAATATTAATATGTTTTTTATTAACCAAAATACGTTCGGAATCAAGGCACATATAAGTCCAAAAAATTTACCGATAGTGACTACTTGAACTTTTCTTCCTTTACCCTCAAAATCGTATACAACACCAGTTTGTTGAACAGCTACGTGGTCAGCTAAAGCTGCATCAACAGATCGTTTTTCGACGTGTAGAACTTCATAGTTTGTTTCTTTTTCGATTGCTGTAATAAATAAAAAATGAGGTTTAACAACAATAACGGATAACAATAGCTGCAAACATGTATAAAGACTTTTATATAACGTAGATTTAAATTCGAAAGATTTAACATCTTCAAAGGTTAGAAGAAAGGTAAAAGAAAAACATTGAACATTAAACAGTTTAAATTCTGTAGTAAACACCGAAGAGTGACAATGAAAGGTTGGAAGCGAAGGTATAAGCATTTTTAATATTACCTAACCTAACCCAATATGAACATAAACAAACCATGGCAACCACCAAAATGAATCGTTTTATACTGGAATATTTGATGGTTTAGTTCTCTTATTTTATTTTTTACTCAAAAACGGTAGGTTTTACGAAAAAAACTAAAGAATAAAAAAAGTTTCTTAATAAATAAAACTTTAAAAAAATCTTTTAAAATAGCAAAATGTCAACGCAATAAAAAGTTCTGATTAAAAAACTAACAGGGGTCGCACTTTTCAACCCCCTGTGAAGGTGGGAGATTATTAAAAATATTAGTATGGGAAACCTTTTAATAAGTATAAAATATCTCCCAAATATCATTCTCCTACATATATCCGAATTTGAGAAATAAAATAAAAACCTATTTTTACCGCTACCCTTTAGGGGTGTGTAAATCCGAAAGCAGACGACCAGGAAAAAATGTTATATGAAGGAGTCCCCTTAATTTTCGATAAGGAATCACCTCCCGATTTTTTTTTGCAATACTTAAGAAATATAATATATGTAGGTACCCATAAAAAAAGAAAAGAAAGGTGCCATTATTTTGCTGCGTGGCGCCAAAACTTTAAATCACAATAAGGTTTTTCAAAGGAATCGTGTATAAAAGATAGTCAGTTAACGAGGAGGTATAAAAATAATCTTAATATATCCATTTTTATTTCTCAAACTTTGGTCTACAATTATTTAACACAATTATTTCACGTGATATTATAAGAAGTAAGCTATTAAATCTTGAATAATAGCAATGACATTATTAATAACTGCTAACCAATCCATTATCATTACATTCATTACTAAATACATTATATCGGGAAATACATCAATTAACAACTGCCATATGCTACCCTCAGGGAATAAAGATTTCAGATAATTTTCGATATTCTCAAGCGCTTTGATAATCAAGCCTTTTAAGTCTTCTGGTTGGTCATCAGCCAAGGCTACATCAGTAGATCGATTTTCAATGTGTTGTTGCCCAGATGCAACTGCTATAAGTAACAAAAATAAAATAATAATTGATTATTATTATTCAACGTTTCCAAGCTTGCATTACAGTAGAAATATTAGATAACCAATGGAAAATAATACAAAAATTTGTCGTACTCGTCCCAACGAACAACTGTGCTGTTTTAAACGTGGGAGAAGCACTACAAATTTAAAAGCGTGAATTACTTGTTACGAAATGCAGTACATATTATGTCTCTAGGCCAAGACTATTAAGTACATAGACAAAATATTTCTATTAGATCTGCCGCATTAAAAAATTAAGGCAAAAGTAAGCTTTACAAGTTTAATAAAGTTGATTTTTACTTTCTTCATACTTAGTCTGAACAAAGTATTGTGTTGCGAAAATTTCGAATTAAAGATTTAATCGAATTTGAATGTTTTGAAATCCTCTGAACACGTTTTGACTATTTTCGCGATGTTGTTTGAGCGTGTGTGTACGTGCGCGCGCGCGCTATAAACATTATAGTTGTACATTTTAAAATTAGTTATCTATAGAGCCTTGTATGTATACAGCGCTGCGCAAAGGTATGGAAACAAACATACTAAATCTAGATCACTATTAAAGATATTAACAATAACATTTGGTATCTGGCCTTTATAGTACGTTCAGGATTCGATGAAAATATTGAGGTTGCAATATCACTCAAACTGTGAAACTTTAACGGAACACCTTGTATATTTTTATATTTTCCGATTCCCATTAAAATTTACTATAAAAAATGTATAAGGATGTATGGGTCTAAAGTTAACCCTTTTCGTGAAATTGCATTTTCATGAAATACCTCAGAAAAATTTTGGGGAAAACTACGGAGAATAAGAAATGAAAACATTAGAGAAATAACAGAACAAGAACCAATAATAGAAAAAATAAAGAAAAACAACTAAACTGGTCTGGCCATATAGTAAAAATAAACCTTGATATAATCTCAAGACAAATAATGGAAATTGGAAAACCAGTCAAAAAACAAAGAGCGAGACCAAGAAGAAAATGGATGGATCAAATACCTAAGGGAACTGAGGTCAGAAAAACGAAAAATACAAGAAGAAATGAAAACACTAGCAAAAGATAGAAGCGCATGGTGGAAATGGACCCAGAACACGAAACCACCCCCCAACGCCTGGAAAGGCAAAAGAAGTCGAGAAGATGAAAATTTTGAGCGATACAGCACTTTCAAAAATTTTTAAAATTGAAAACCTGTAAAGAGGCGGTACAAATATGTTTGAGATTTAGGTTGACAGTAAATTAATTAACACTTTGCTCTAGCTAAATTTTTTAAATATTACACAGGGCGTTTTTTACGCTTCGTCAAACTTGTGAAACAAATCATCGATAATTGTGTTTTTAAATACCATGTCCTATATTTTTTTACACAGTTTTATAGATTATAATTTTTCTTTAAAAATATTAAGCCTGTTTTATACCTTAAATTGATATTTCGGAGATATCGCAGTTTTATTGTTAATTATTAGGACAACGTAATATTCAAGTAGGCTATGAAAGTAGACAGCGTTAATTAAAAACGAAAAACAAGAAAATTATAATTTTACCGTTATTCTACGAATTTTTGACATTTTTATATTATGAAGATGTAATTTTACCCTTCTTATTTTTAAATCGAGGTTGAACCGGAAGTCATATTGCAACCTTAATATTTTCATCGAATTCGGAACGATTAGACACCTAACTTAATTGTTAATTTCTTAAACGGTGTTAGATATTTGTTTGTTTCCATACTTTTGCGCATCACTTTATAACCAAACATGTGAAATTATTTTTCCCAAGAAAATGCCATCTCTTTACTTTTAGTAAAAAAGTTATTTTTTTAATGCTACTTTTTTTGGGAATACTTTGATTGGTCATATTTTGTAAATATTGGCAATAAGTTAGGAATTCCAAGTTTATTTTTTGCTTGGTTCAAAATAGGCATTTACTCAAGTATGAATTTTTAAGGTTTCCTTTGAGAAACTTGTTTTGTTTTATTGTATTCAGTTTAAATCAATTGCTTTCATTTAATCTTATTCTATTAAATATGCTATAAAAATATTTTCGTTTAAGTAACTTTTTTCCACGGTATTATTGGGGAAATAAAAATGCATTATTGCATTAGGACTTTATTGTTTATTTTAAAACTTTGATCTACATAATACACCGATATCTTATAAATCTAAGCACAATGTAAAATATTTTAATAGTATAAACCGAAATTATCTGTTCTTAATTGAAAGAGTAAATTGATCAAATCTCTAATGATTTCCAATGACATCCAGGTAATTTATCACGACTATATTGAATATCAAAAGCAATATATTTAGGCAATACAGCAGGTATGGATTTCCAAAAAACATTTGTCTTTAAAGAGACATTTCTGGTGGCAATTAAGAAGTTTTTCATCACATCAGTTATAGAAGCGTAAACTTGCTCATTGCCAACTGAGAAGTTCTTGGTAGATCGTTTTTCAATTTGTTGCAACATCAATGCTATTTAAATCATTTTCAAAGTCAGTTGCTTCACACAACAAAGTAATCAATATTTGGTTCCACCAGATTCACCAAATCTAATAAAACATGCTCGTCATTCGTTCTGGAGTTATTATAAAATTAAGATTTGTACAAACGAACGTCGAGGATTAAATAAAACCAGTTTCATTAATTCTTATATCATTACACGAACATTTGGATATTATTTTATACATTTACCCCAATGTAGGAATCAATTTTGAAAACATTGTTGTATAGATAGTGTCAAATATATTTGATAAGCTTAGGATTTTTTAAATGTTGTTACGTTATACAGGGTGATTGAAATTCGAGTTTAAGCATACGGATCTCGCTTATTATAATTGCTAGAGTATAGGTTTAAATTTGGAAAAGTTGCTAAATTTGGTGCTTATTAATAATCCGAAGAGAAATTGGAAATATCTCAAACAGAGGAGCATATTCAGATAGAAGACAATCTCCAACTGTTGACTCTCTATTCTATTTCTATCAATATTGATTAGTACGAACAAAAATAATTAATGTTTAATTCGTAGAGTTTTATTATACTAGGTTCAATACATCAATGAAAAACAGTACATCAACAATAAGTTTATTATCATTGTAAATTATTAAAAATAGATGTATTATTGTAAAGCACTAAATATATACAAAAGTGTAGTTATAATAACATCATAATTAGGCCAGATCAAAGAAAATTAAAAGTGCTTGTAATATGTTAGCCAAGTTGCTCACTGCTGTGGTGTAATTAAATATTATAATATTTACAACAAGGTTAACGAGCATTGGTACAACGATAAGAATGAGGCCGAAGATGTCTCCAGGATCTTGTCTTTGAAGAGAACTCATTACTTCAGCCAAACCGCTTTCAATCTGGTGTTCGTCTTCAAATCCATTTTCAATAGCTGAAATAAAAACGTTATATAAAGTACAATTTTAATTTCCCAAAACTGTAGTACCTGGAATTTGGTTTTGATAACACTCTGTAAACTTCTGTTAATTGTAATCAGAAGTTTAGTTTTCAATTCTGCTTTTAATTTAAAAAGAATATTTCTGTGCAATGCATTGTTTTATCCAGTAATTATATTACCAACTTTATTAATATTATATTTCTTTAGTTGTTAACTTTACAGAAACTTGAAGCAATTTTTTGAATTATCTCTCAGATATGTAATTTGGTTGTGGCAACAATTTTAGAGCAAGTATTTGCATCTCGTATTCACAATTATTTCTTTAATTATTTAAGCCAGGGATGAAATAACGTTTCAAATTGTTACGTTATTGTATAACCTTATTTATTGTTTGTTTTTGTTACATAACGTTATAAATAATATTTAAAAAAATGTATCGTTATGTTTTATGACGTTATATTATACAAAGTGTCAAAAGGTATGGAACATGCTGTGTATCTCAGTAAATATCCACTTAAGGGGAAAATGTTTTGAGTAAAAGTTTTTTGGTACTTAGTTTCCACCATAAGACAAAATTTAAATATATATTTTTTGAATAACAAAAGCGCAATGAAAAACAACTGCATTTTTTAAAACGACAAGATACCCCTATATTATACTCATTTGATGAAGAGAATTTTGTTGAGAATCTTGTCATTTCAAAAAAAATCTATTGTTTCATTGCGCTTTTGTTATTCGAAAAAAAAAAAATTTAAATTATGTCTTATGGTGCAAAACTAAGTTCCCAACAACTTTTATACAAAACAATTTTCCCTAAAGTGGATATTTATTGAGATATATAGCATATTCCATACCTTTTGGACACATTGTATAACGTTATGTCAAAAATGATAAACACTATTGGGATCTGGTAAACGGTAAGAGCAAAAAGAAGTGTAAATTAGACAAAATATTTCCCTTTACGAGACCTGTCCAGCAATGCATTGATGTTTTTAAACATTCCCAAGGCACGTTAAAATAATAAACAAAAATCAAAATGTACATTTTTTTAAATTCATTAATAACTCGGTTATATTTGATGGTACAACAATATTTTTGGAGAAACAGTTTTAGATTTGTTAACTGAAATGAAAATATTCATTTGTTTTTATATTGGTTAAATTCTTAGATAAATTACAAACTTTCATTTTTTTTTAATGGAAACCATAGTTGGATATGGTCTCATAAAAAAGCATTTTTTTCCACTTGTCAATAATGTAAAGTTTAATGTATTTATTTTAAAATTTAGGCTCAAAACAAATAAAATTCATCAAAAAGTCCCTATTAAGCTATAGAGTGCCATGCATTTAAACAATATTAAAACAAATAAATGTTTTTATTTTGCAGTGAGTTAAAAAATCTAACTTTTTACCCAAAAATATTTTTGTACCATCAAGTACAACTGAGTTATTAACGATTTAAAAATAACGCCCTTTTTGATTTTGGTTTATTATCTAGCGTGCCATGGAACTTTCTTAAAACATTAAAGCATCACTGAATAGGTCTCAGAAAGGGTAACAATTTGTCTAATTTAAATTTCTTTGCAGCTCATACCGTTTAGAAGATACCAATAGTGGCTCTTCTATGTGGACCACTCTATCTGCAAATAAACAGTTTTAGAGATACCGTAGGTTAAATTATAAATTACAGTACTTGATGAATTTATATTAAAGATAAAAGTATGGGTACTTTTTAAAATTAAATGTCGGCAACAAAGGTTGCTTTGCCAGTAAAAGAAAATGATTTAAAATTCATACCAAATAATTACTTACATTTATAATACCATGTACTTTATAATTTGACGATTACATGTATAATGGAGATTACTAATATTTATATTTTACAATTCGTGGAAATGCAGAATTGCTGTACTAATGGAAGCTACATTGGTAATTAGGTCAGAAAAATTAAATGCGACGATGTTCATTATAGCACTGCCTATGAGAGGGAGTACGGTTATAATCAGATTAACAAATTCATCACTTGCTTGTACAGCATTTGTTGCTGTTTGAATGTAATTGTTTAACACAGTTTGAAGCTCCTCAACATGAGATTTAGTCACCACCAATTCTGCCGATATCTTTTCGATGTTACCTTCTTGTTCATATCCGTTATGAATTGCTGTAAATAATAACGGAATTTTAAAGTTTGCGATGCTAATATGTAGAGATTATTAAATCTTGTTAAAACATTAAGAAATCATAAGACTTTTATTTATGTGCCTATAATTGTTGACATTATTGCTAACATTATAATAATAAAAAATGCAATATAGTGCTTCTAAGATGTAACAAAGTTGACGATGATCCAAAATAGGCGAAACGAAAGGCAATAAACAAGAAAAATCTATTAATCTTCTTTTGTTGTTTGTTATTGAGTTTTGTTGTAAGAGGGCCATGGAATTTTTTTTTAATCGCCTTATTCGGCACCAAATTGCGCCTTTGTTTAAACCCACAGAGTAATAAGCGGGATTCCTGTGTTGAACTTCGAAAATGGGACATTTTGTGTAGAGACTGGCGAAGAAACTCGAATAGAAAAATGCATTAGGAAAAAATCTAACATCTAGTTGCAGCGTATTTGTTGAAATAAAATTAAAAAATTTGTATACAGTAACATGGGGATCGGTAAGAAATTCATATCACAAATAAAAATATGAAAAATAGTTATTTATGTACCAAGGCAGTAAAGATCGACTTTTTATCACAAGTGTGGATATTATTAGCCGAGACGAAGTCGAGGCAATAACCACACGAGTTTACTGCCAAGGTGCATATAAATTTTTTCTGCAATCGTCAAAGAAATAGCGAAAAATCAAGCAAATACATAAAGTTTTACTTCATTTGTCAGATTCTCATTCTCCTGTCAAATATGTATCTTTGAAAGAGGCACGCTCAATTTTTCTAAATTCAGCCAATGAGCGTAGCGCATTTGGCGGTAAAAAAGTAAACTAGGAAGTAAAATTGATTATTACGGCCACTTTTGGGTACCTTTTGAACTAGTTTAGTGACGAAGTCAAAATCGCATAATTTTCTTATATCTTGGTTCAAAGAATTGATATTTTTTTCAAATTGGGTATAAATTGCAGATGTACTTTCGTGTCTATTGAGCATTTCTATGGAAATGTCGTTCAACATTTAAACGAATGAATGCTTACTTTTATTAGTTTATTTGTTTGGAATCCTTTTAAATGGAAAAACTAAATATATTGAATATGCTTTAATTTACCAACAAACAACAAAAATAATAATATTTATGAAGAAGAATAACGATATTTATGAATGTTTTCATTTAACATGAATTAATGAGAGAAATGTAGAGTTTAATTTTCATTTTATATAACATAGCCTTAATCTGTAAGAATAGTATTTACATAAATCAGTTTATTTTCGATTGAACGAGTACCTAGTAGCAATTTAAATATTTACTGTTGAAATCATCTTTTTAATTTAGGTAAGAACTAATAAAGCTTTTTTCTACATTTTTAATTTCTTATTAGATAAAATTAAAATCGTTTTTTTCTGTCATCTACTACATCGTCATTTAAAAAAATTCCCACGAAACTTAAAAATTCGTATATCATCTCATAAATTACGTTAAAAGCACGAATTATCCTAAAGTTAACAAGATTGGTCAAAAGTCTTAAAAACAGTTGAAATTCGAATTCAATAAATTCCCAGAAATTGTTGTAATGATTGTTTCTCGATAGAGAATTTCTTGACGATTCACTTATCTGGCCAAGAAACATTACAGCTTCGGAATGTGATAGTTCCGTCTTATCTGCCGATCTTTTTGCAATGTTTAGTTCATGTTCGCCTCCATTATCAACAGCTGAAAATAAAAACGCTGGTTTATGGGTAGGAACTAGGAAGTAAAAATGATTATTACAGCCGCTTTTGGGTACTTATTGAGCTAGTTTAGTGACAATTGTAGAAAAAAGTTGTTATTTTGTTGATCATGGCTTAATAAAACTTCTTAAGAAATAAGGCGGAAAGGTACCATAAAAATCAGGACCTGTATAAACTTCACGAGGAAGTGAAAATCGCATAATTTCAGTACATCTTGGTTTAAAGAATTGATATTTTATTTCAGTTTGGGTATAAATTGCAGATGTACTTTGGTGTTTATTGAGCTTTTTCATGGAAATGTCGGTCAACATTTAAACGAATTAATGCTTACTTTTATTAGTTTATTTGTTTGGAATCATTTTAAATGTAAAAACTAAATAAATATATTGAATATGCTTTAATTAACCAACAAACAACAAAAATAATATTTATGAAGAAGAATAACGATATTTATGAATGTTTTCATTTAACATGAATTAATGAGAGAAATGTACAGTTTAATTTTCATTTTATATAACATATCATTAATCTGTAAGAAAATTATTTACATAAATCAGTTTATTTTTGATTGAACGAGTAGTAGCAATTTAAATATTTACTGTTGAAATCATCTTTTTAATTTAGGTAAGAACTAATACAGCTTTTTTCTACATTTTTAATTTCTTATTAGATAAACGTACAGACTTTTTAAAATAGTTTTTTTCGGTCATCATTTAACGAATTCCTACGAATCTTAAAAGGTCGTATATCATCGCAATAATAACGACCACAATACCCTCTATATTAAGGGTAACAAGACTTTTTAAAAGTATTACAAACAGTTGAAATTCGATTTCAATAAATTCCCAGAGATTGGGATCTTGTCTCGAAAGAGAATTTCTTGACGATTCACCTATCTGGCTAAGAAACATTACAGCTTCGGAATGTGACAATTCCGTCTTATCTGCCGATCTTTTTGCAATGTTTAGTTCATGTTCGCCTCCATTATCAACAGCTGAAAATAAAAACACTGGTTTATGGATAGGAATTGCCGTTCAGGTTTTTTTACTGGAAAATTTTGAATGTGAAATGGTTTTCAAGTTTCAGTGCCAATTTGTCTAATGTAACTAAAAGATCGTCCAATTTTTTGTCTTACTTTCAAGTTTAAATATGCAAGCTGATTGAAATTTGATTTTCAAGGTGAGCTTTTGCTTTATATAAAAGCTAGAGCATAGCTTTAAATTCCACAAGATGCTTAATCTTATGCCGATTTGTAATAATAAAACAGATTTTGGATCTCTCCAAAGCCAGCCCACCCAATACCTCGGCCTAACACTTGACGCTTCATTGGAAAGTGAATGTCAAAAAAAAGAGGAGTAGGGTATTAAGTATCGAAAAATGTATTGGCTATTAGGAAGAAACTCCGCTTCTACTATACAAGCAGATATTGAAACCACTGTGGATGTGTGGTATACAGTTCTGGAGTTGCACCAAAAAAAGCAACATTAAAATAATAATAATAATAATAATAATAGGCTTTATTTAGTTATAAAAGAAACTATTTATACATCAATCTTTACAACTAGTACTTTAAATTAAAATTGCAGTTTTACATGGGTCTTACAACCTTCTTTAAACGCATGCAGATTAACAGAATATTTTAATTCGTTTGGTAATTGATTAAATAATTTTAGCCCTTTGTAATAGAGCGAGTTCTGTGTACTGCTTTTTTTACATTTAGGCAGTCTAAAATGTTCTCTTTGTCTTGTTTCATAATCATGCTGTTCTTTGTTGTATATCAGATATTTACTCATATATCCTGGCATCATATTGTTTATACATTTATATATTAGAACCAAAACGTTATACACTGTATTTTGCCATATATTAAGGAACCCCAACTTATTATGCATATATTCAATTTTAGTTAATTTAGAACACTGTAATATGATACGCAAAGCTCTGTTTTGTTGCTTTTGTAATTTTTTCAGATCCCCCTCATTACTTAGAAATATTATGCTACTGCAATAATTAAAGTATGGTTCTATTATTGTATGATATACCAATATCCTAGCTTCAAAGTTTAATTTATTCGATATTCTCCCAAAATAACTAATTTTTGAACCAACTTTTTTTACAATATAATCTATGTTCTTTTTAAATTTTAGATGATTATCTATAATTACCCCTAGGTATTTAAACTCTTCAACTATCTCTACTTTATTATTATCTATAAATACGTTAACATTTGACATATTGCTGAATTGTGTACTACCTATTACCATGCATTTTGTTTTAGATACATTCAACTCCAGTTTATTAGCTTTAAACCAATCTGTTACTTCAATTAAATCTTCGTTTATGACATTAACTGTTGTTTGTAAATCTTCACCTGATACCGAAATTAACGTATCATCTGCAAATAAATGCATGTCACACGATCTAACTGTCTGCGTAATGTCATTTATGTAAATATTGAATAAAACTGGACCTAACACTGATCCTTGTGGTACACCTAACTCGTTAATAATTGCCTTTGATTCTACTTTTCCCACCCTGGTTTTTTGAAATCTGTTACAATCTTTTCAAAACAAAGTATTAAGGAACATCATAGATGCACCCTGGTGCATTCGAAATGAGGATCTCCACGGGAACCTAGGAGTGGCTACGAAATTTGGGAGAAGTCACGAAAAAAGACTACTGCAGCATGTGAATATCGAGGCTATCCAGCTTCTCGATAACGCGAACGTTGTAAGAAGACTCAAGAGGAAAAACCGCTCGAGTTGGTGTAATGTGGTGCGTGACATTATAAGTGTTAAAAAAAAGAAGCAGAGTCAGTGCTTGTTTTAGTGCACAAAGAGTGCCTAATGTTAGAATTGCTAGGAGACGTCAATTGGTCTTGATCTTAACTTTTGTTTAGTATACTACGAATAGAACTAAGTTAATTATTAGTCTTAAGACTAGATCGTAACATAATTTAAATTTTAAAAAAATTCCGCAAACGTTTTCTTGGATATTGTAAAAATATGTTTTTTTCACAAAGAGATCTAGTTGTGCCAAAACAGTTTATTACATATTTTTGAAATAAGAAAAAGAATCACAGCCTTTAACAAATAAAAAAGTAAATTTTGAAAAAAAAAAACACATTGATTGGTACTTGTTAAACCATCAACTCCAGAATAAAATGAAATTCAAAACGTTTACAAATAAAGAATAGAGCAAAAACAAAATAAAGTATTTTAATTTTTGTGAAAATGGTTGCAGATATGCAAGGTGAAATTTTTAAAAGTTGATTAATTTCTTGAACAAGTAATTTCAAGAACGAAAGTTTAACATTACCTATAAAAATACTTATCTTATTTCTTGGAAGGTTTAATATTGTTTTGTCACACATTACTTTATTGTTTCAAACGTAATTCTACTTTTTAAGTATATTCTAAATAAAGAATAAATTATAACCATAGTTATAGTCATAGTTCAAATTTATAGCAGATATCTATTGTATGATACAAAGCGTAATAAATTAACACGCATCTGTGTTCTTTAGAATAATCATAGCTAACAAATAAACAAATACTACTAATTTCATTTGCGTCATAGATGCAAGTGCGCAAAATATTATGCAAAGTTGATTTCGTTCCGAAGAAAAACGTCAAAAACGAAACCCCTGCATAAGCGCCACGATTTGAGAAATTGTGGTATATCTGTATAGCTATATCTATGCGACTTGCATAGGCGTTTAACATAGAGAAAACCGTTTTTACAAGGGCCTCGTTTTTCGCGTTTTTCTTCGGAACCGTTTAAGATTTTTTCAAAAACTTTGCACCAATTTACTTGCAAAGGATGCGCGCATTGGTAAATAGAAGAATTTTGATTTTACCTCTGACGGTTTTATGGCCAACGCGATCGCAAAAAATACTTTTATTATTCAACTTTTCAGTTCTTCCCCTATTTTTTTTAAGGCAATGGCCAGTGGCACTTATAACTCTGCATAACATTTAGTTTTGATGTTCTTGATGCAATAAACATAGCCTTGGTCAGATTCTAGCGACAACGTATCGTAACCTTCCCTGGTTAGTAAATTTTACTTCTTCCAAATTGTCGAGTGTGGAAAAATGTTCTTTGAATGTTTTTCGCTAGTAAGTTTTGTAAATCCAACAACAAAACTAATAAGGACGGATTGCATAGAAGTTAAACCTGGGATTAACTCTGGAGTTAAACCACGTTAACCCTAGAACTAGGCAAAATTGCAGCATAGTTGGCGCTGATATTGCCTAGTTTTTGGTATTAACTTGTATTATAAAACCAGTGTTGCCTTATGAGTACCGCTGTAGTGTTTAAACGCTCGTAAATAAATGAAAATCGAGTAGTTTTAATATTTATTGGTATTAGAAACATTTAAATATTTAATTCAAAGCAACCTTGGTAATATTAACATTGTTTGCCCAATTTAAATTTTATTTAAACGCCATACGAAATGTAGCTCATAAAGGATCATTGGGTGAACTTCTTAATTTTAAGTTTTAGGCTGCAACCTTAATATATCTACTGCATTGACTTTTAAATCTTATCATTCGACACAAAACTTTATTGAAGATTAGCTGCGGTAAAAAGAATCATGCTGGTAAAACAAAGTGTTTATCAATTCTTCAACTTTTGGAATATTTAATTATACAAGCATTTTTTTGAAAACAGGATAAGAAATAAAGCGGAGGATCTTAAGACAAGTCAAGTTAAAGGATGAATTAACCGAAAAAGTATACAATGGACCTTAAATAACGCTATTAAAGCAGGAAAAATTGATCTGAAATGCATTAAATGCAATATATTATGTTACAGGATGTATTTTCAGAAATATCTTAATAATTATGTAATTTTAGACGAAAATTTCGCTGAGACAAAAATTCATTCCTATTTTAAATTAGATTCGTTAAGAACTATGTCGAGACGAGTTGTTACAAGATATTAACGAAGGTTTTGCAACAAACAGAACTCAGATATCCCTAACGGTAACGGTTTCAGAGATACGCCCTTTTAAATAAATGTCTTTGTGGCGTCCTTGCGTGTACATTTTTTAAACACTGTTGTTTTTCGAATATTGTCAACAGCACTTTCAAAATTTGATTACAATAAACTTACCTTCCCACCAGATATAATAGCATTTATTCATTTCTTATTTAATATTTATGTCATAAAAATTTCAAATAATAGTAGAAATGTTAAACTGCCTATAAAAATTTAAAAATCGTGAAATTTTTTAAAATGTTTCTCAAATGAAGCGGAAATGCTAACCAAATTAAAAATGCAAGTCAAGAATTTTACGTAGTTTTCTGAACAACTTTTATATTTACACTTTTGTCGTAAAATAATTCAATATTAAAAACTATTTAGTTATATATTAATTTGTCAGTTAAGGGTTAAAATAAGGAGGTTAGAATATATTTGTAAGTCGATTTTCTTTCGTCACCATATTTAAAAAAAATCGGCTGACAATCAGTTTAAACTACAATTATTGCCTCAAGTAAACAATTCATACGTTTTTTTGTTGCGATTTAAAAAATTAAGGCTATATTACCTCATAAATAGTACGAAAATGAACGGCAAAATTAATTTAATCAATTATTTACATCGCGAATTTGCTTTATTTATCATAAAACTAATTTTGTTATGTGAAAACAACATGAATTTTGTCATAAAAAAAGTCATCATACGTAACACTCAAGAATAATTTATAAGTGATTGTTTATTTTTTTTTGTAAACAAAAGTGACTTATTTATCTTACCGAGTAAGCAAACGTTATTTGCTGTTCCATTTTGCGTAAATAAATAAGCACATATTTGACAAATGTATTAAAATTCGTGTACTTTTTTAAATTAAAACTGAAGGGGAATAATTATTAGGAAGTATTTCACAACACTAATATACATTTTAACTTCTTTAAAGATTTAAAATTCGTCACTTTTCGATGCACGCGTTTTCTGTGAGTAGGCCTGTGCAAATTTTTTGAAATTATCTGCAACGGTTTCTTGTAAAATACAGACGTCGCTCATAATAAAAAATATCCAGCTGTACAAAATAATTTAAACATACTTTTTAAGGCTTTATCGATAACTAATCTCAATAATGTACAACTATATTGTTTGGCGCAAGCACACACACACGGAAGTCATCGCAAAAATATTTAAAACGTGAGCCCTCAAAATTCTAAAAACGAAAATGATCGTGATCACAATGCTATTTTTTATACAACGCATTGCGATATTAAAAAAAAAACCTGAGCGATGATACAAATCAAATGTACAAACGATACAGCAAATAGTGCTGGAAAATATATCTACAGAATGCACTGAAAAGCCAAAACAACTTACAAAATCGGTTGATTTATAACTAAAACCAAGCTGCTCTAAATTTTAATTTTTCTTATGCCTATTCAACGCATAGTAAGTAATTGTTCTCAGGGTTTCAATATTTATTTATTTCGGTGGCGCATTACAATTCATACATTTAAATAAACAAAAATCTAAACACACTAAACAGTTGTTTCAGTTTTTAAACTTAAAATATACTCGTTGCACCATTTCGAGATAAAAACGCTTCATTTCAAAGAAAGAAAGAAAAATACAGATAAGTAAGGATTGGCACTGTTCACAACAAAAAAAGACAGTAGAGATTGCAGAATGAGAGTCTGGAAGATTATTATTTTTAAATAAAAAGCTTCTGTTATCGAGAAATAGAGTTTGAAAATTAAAAAAATATATATTGTGATAATGCACTTACCAGCAGTCTCCGTTTGAATGAAACTTGCACACAGGACAAGACTAACACAAAGAGCAACAATTCCCATATGCTTCATTTTGATGTGATTAGTTTGGGACTTTTGGAAAACTAGTGAACGAAACCCCTTTAGCTGGTATTTTTATGCAGTTGTTACAGTTTACGGAGGTGTCAGATAAGAGTTGTTACATATTGTGTTCTACTGAATGGGCTTTACTTTTGACAGTGATTCAAAACATTTAATATCTCAAACTTTCTGACTTAAAATTTTGTTATTTAATTAGGATCTAATAGTATAAAATAGTATAAAACAGTAATAGTATGAAATTTAATAAAAATTATATTAGTCTTCCGTTTTGGATCCACTTTTCTGGGACTCTTCGAAATATAGGAGATAATACATATTTGCATAAAATAAGATTTTGCATATTGTAAACATTAGAAAAGTTTTGATTAAGAAAAGCAATAATTTTTGAAATTACCTAATCATTGTGATGCAATTTACAGTATTCGATTATATTAAAAGAGGCGATTTAATTTTGTCTCAATTAATTTTTTTGTTTTAACTTAACTCAACAACTCAACTGTAAAATTTTGTTGCACTTAACCTTGAAAAACATCCTTAGCAAGTGGCTAACATATTTATTACTATTTGCTTATCATTTCTTTAGAAAATACTTCACTATCAAGTAAATACATCGCATTACCGTTGGCCCATAAATTAACTTTTTCTTAAAATAATTCAGCCCAAACACGCACCATAGACTTTACTTAAGTTAACCTTTCGTTTTAAGAAACTATATTAAAAATTTAGCGTCTCGCCAAAATTGTCAATGATAACGCTGTTTTCATTGTTGAAAACAAAATTCTTATTTATTTGCATCTAAAATACTGCGGTTTTTAGAAAATGTTTTTTTTGCATTAATAATTTATTGCTTTTAACAATGGCGTTAATGTTGGTTAATATTTCATTAAGAAAAGTGTCGTTAAAGGAGTAAATATTTTTACGAATTTGTCAAATATTTATTAGTGATAATTTTTTTTAAAATCAAGACGTAATTTGTTAGTATTTAGTAAATTGTGCTAGTGGCCCAATTTTAGATAGACGTCCTAAAAATGTACTTATTTTTCATTTAGATAGGTTGTAAATGAATCGTAGCTGTAACAAAAAATGGATCAATAATTACCAGTGGACATTTCAATGCTTTTTATGTTTTAGAAAACATCTAATAAAATTTTCGAGAAAAACGAAAAAATATACTCTCAAATTATTTTAATTGTTTAGTACTTATTTCTAACAAAAACATAAGAACTAAAATTTTTTGACGAAATCTACAATAAGTGTTCAGACTGTGAACCATTTACAGCTTGGCAATGATAAACTCGGTTTTTAAACCCGTTTATAACATTCCCAACCATTTCAGGTGTAATAGACCTCATCTCTTCTTTGATACGATCTTTTAAATTGTCGATATTCTCCGGCCTCTTAGCATAAACTTTATTTTTAAGGTGACTCCATCATTCAAAAGCGAAAAAAACTCTCTATCAAATGAGCATAATATAGGGGTATCTTGTCATTTAAAAAAATTCAATTGTTTTTCATTGCGTTTTTGTTATTAGAAAAAATTGAATTTAAATTTTGTCCTATGGTGAAAAACTAAGTACCAAACAACTTTTATTCAAAACATTCTTCCCTAAAGTGGATATTTACTGAGATATATAGCATATTCCAAACCTTTTGGACACACTGCATGTAAAATAGCTTAGAAAAACCAGATAAAATACAGAAATCGTATTTTCTTGATGTAAAATTAATTGGAATAAGAAGAAGGATGTAAGGATCCCCTTATCCTGTTTAAAAATTCAGATATATGAACTCAATAATTACATTTAGAGCATGTTTTTCCCTAACAGTAAAAATATTGTTTTACAAATAATAAACCGTAGCTCATTTGCAAGGAAAGGTATTAGTTGGTAACAAAAAAAAGTAATGTTTAATTCGCAGTTTTATTTTTCTAAGTTCAGTTTAATAATGAATAACATAACATCAACAATAAATTCGTGATCATTTTAAAATATTAATTAATGGTTATTTATGTACCAAGGCAGTAAAGTTCGACTTTTCATCACGAGTGTGGATATTATTTGCCGAGACGAAGTCCAGGCAAATAACCACGCGAGTGATAAAAAGGAACTTTACTGCCGAGGTGCATATTAAATTTTTTCTGCAATCGTCAAAGAAATAGCGAAAAATCAAGCAAATACATTAAGTTTCACATCATCTGTCAGATTCTCATTCTCCTGTCAAATATGTATTGAACAAAAGCACGCTCAACTTTTCTAAATTCAACCAATGAGCGTAGCACGTTTTACTTTTTTACTGCCTAGGCAGTAAAAATGATTATTACAGCCGCTTTTGGGTACTTATTGAGCTAGTTTAGTGACGATTGCAGAAACATATATATTATTGTACGGCATCAAAAGTACGTAAGCGAGTGTAGTTATTATAACATCTTTACGTGGCCAGTCCAAAGAAAATTAAAATTGATTGTAATATGTTGGCTAAGTTGCCTATTGCGTCAGTGTATTTCAGGCTTATGATATTTACAACGAGGGTAACGATCATTGGTATAACGGTAACAATTAGTTCCAAGACGTTTCCAGGTTCTTGTCTTTGAAGAAAATTCCTTGCTTCAACCAAACCGCTTTCTTGTTCAATTCCATGTTCAATAGCTGAAAGAAAAACGTTCTATAAGGTACAATTTTACTTTCCGAAAACTGTAGTACCTGGAATTAC
Source organism: Elmis aenea (assembly GCA_947652605.1). NCBI lineage: Eukaryota > Metazoa > Arthropoda > Insecta > Coleoptera > Elmidae > Elmis > Elmis aenea. The sequence continues at coordinate 2,540,524 of OX393576.1, read as the reverse complement.
GTATCGATGACAATGTGTAAACTTTTGTTGATTGTAATCAGAAGTTTAACTTAGCAAATATTTTTCAGTTCTGCCTGCTATTTATAACAGAGCAGTAATATATTTTTTTAATTGTTTAACTCAAACATTATTTGTTTAGCTGCCACGTAATTTTATTGAAAAATAGAGTTTGTAAATTTAAAAAAATATATTGTGATAATGCACTTACCAGCAGTCTCCGTTTGAATGAAACTTGCACACAGGACAAGACTAACACAAAGAGCAACAATTCCCATATGCTTCATTTTGACGTGATTAGTTTGGGACTTTTTCAAAACTAGTGAACGAGATCACTTTGTCTGCTATTTTTATGCGGTTTTTATAGTTTACTGAGGTGTCAGATAAGAATTGTTACATATTGTGTTCCACTGAAGTGGGCTTTACTTTTGACAGTGATTTAGGGTGGTTGGTTGAATTCTGCAAAAACAGAAATCTGCCAACGTGTTAATTCAATTAAACAGAAGGTTGAACAAAGCGTCAATTCCTGGATTTTGGAAAATAGGAGAATAAAGATTCGGGAAATAGTGACGTTTTTGCAATTATACTTTTTTTTTTACTTAAGTAGTTTGTCAAGTACTTTTTCGGTACTTGAGACTTGTACTGCAGTACATTTTATAATTAGTTACTTAGGACTTGAATCTCGAGTACTTCGGTGAAAATACTGGTACTTATTACTTGTATTAGTACTTCAGTACCACAAAAATTACCTAAGTACTTTGTAAAATACTGCAGTATAGTGCAAAGTACTTAGGTACTTTTAGTGAACACAAGTACTTTTTAACTCTTACAGGCTTGATGGTACACGTTATGTACCACTATTTTTGTTACCAATGTTGCATGGTGGTACTGAAATTGTACCACCTAATTTAATATTTCTACTCCTCTGCACGATCGCTTAAAAACTGTACCACCTATCCCAATATGTACTGACAGCATAACTTTAAGCTGCAGGTCAGAACCCGATAGAAATTGCTACCAGAGTGAAACTGACGGCCAGTTCCTAGCGGCCACTGTAGCTCGTCGATTCAGCCTAGAATAAGCTCCGCCTACGTATTCTATACCCTTTCTGCCTACTTAGGATCGATATCTCCGACACTCTCGATTAGAAGCGGTTTACGATAATTAAACAAAATAAATTAAATACTTGCGCCAGTGGTTTCCAACCTTTTTGTACCTACGCCCCCCTTTTTCATAAAAAAAAAATTGCGCCCCCCTAACTCTTTTCGTACAATCTAATTTCATACTTTAATAATTATTTAATGGGCTACAAAACAAATATACCATATTCTGTAAAAACAAAGTTATTTTTATCTGTTTGTATTCAAAAATAATATTTTGGCAACAGCTGCGAGCCCCCCTTGCAATAGCCTCGCGCCCTCCTAGGGGGGCGCGCCCAACAGGTTGGAAACCACTGACTTGCGCCATCAGTTTTGTATAAGCAAAATTGTTTCAGAAATAGCATGCTTATGTACATCTACCATACAAATTACAAAGTTGCTAATAGACCGGTAGCGAAGTTATACAATTAAAACCGCCTACGCTATTATCATTACTTATTTTCAAAAAATTCATAACTTGGCCTTGTATCATTTTTAAAATGGCTTACTTACTGTACCAAAAAAATATGAATAATGGCTGAGAGCCATTTCATTCACCATGCACAACTTTTGATCGCTTTCGTTGTTTTGTCATTAACACGTAATCGTATGATGAAGAACTGATACAATGTGTTAACATGAACAAAACGTAACTTTTTAGTGGCAGTCGATAGAAAAACTTATTTTAAAGCGAAAATTCTATTTAAACATGGGTCCAAAAACGCTTTATTTTAAGGATACAGGGTTTTGAAATTTTCGAAAAAATAACGATAATGTTTAACCTTTTCTCAACCAGTAGATATATTTAAACCAAATTTGATATACAGCACCACCTTACAGGTTACCACAATCGGTAAAAAATTTCAAGTCCCACAAGCAACCGATGGCGAAGTTGTGGGGGTTCGGTATAAATAATTTTTTTTAAAATACCAGTACGGCCCTGTTCAAAACCAAAAGTTTATTTACCTTACAGTGTTAGACTAGAGTCAAGCTCAACAGCGTCTTCTTTCCCCGCTAATTTTTCCAAGCCTGTTCCCTTGGCAGTGGTTTCGCTAGATAGTGGGTAGGGACAGAAAGAAGTATTGGATGCGCTAAAATAGCGGATCCGTCTTTTGCACCTTTCGGCTTCAGACTAGTTGACGACTCTTACCCTTTTCTCTAGCGAAAACACTCTCAAAACAACCCAACCGCCAAACCACACTCCTAAAAATTAGCGGGGGAGAAGCCCCGTTCTTTTATACCTGAAATCAAAACATATCATTATTAGTAGATAATATAATAAGTTTTGAATTTTTGAAAATAAGTAATGACAATAGCGTATGCGGTTTTAATTGTATAACTTCGCTACCGGTCTATTAGCAACTTTGTAATTTGTATGGTAATGTACATAAGAATGCTATTTCTGAAACAATTTTGCTTATACAAAACTGATGGCGCAGGTATTTAATTTATTTTGTTTAATTATCGTAAACCGCTTCGAATCGAGAGTGACGGAGATATCGATCCTAAGTAGGCAGAAAGAGTATAGAACTACGTAGCGTAGGCGGACCTTATTCTAAGGCAGAATCGACGAGCTACAGTGGCCGCTAGGAACTGGCCGTCAGTTTCACTCTGGTAAAGATACGTGCAAGTAACAGTTCCATGTTAAAGGCTTATAAAAATCAGATTTAATTGCAGAAAAAAAAAAGACTAAGCCACTATATTACAATAAAACTATCAGACAATTTTAATACTATGAAGATCTTAGATTAAAATTATTTTAAAGGGGAATTTATTAAACTAATCAAGCACTTATGTTAACTTATATCTAGGCATGTACGAGTATTTATCAATAAAAGTATCTTATAATTAAATTATTCTAACGTGCCTTATGTCCTAAACAATTTGCGAATGTTTACAGTGCCTTGATTGGGAAAGTATCGTGCAAGTAACAGTCCCATGTCAAAGGCTTATAAAAATCAGATTTAATTGCAGAAAAAAAAAGACTAAGCCATTATATTAAAATAAAACTATCAGGCAATTTTAATACTAGGGTGGTTTGCGGCCTTTCATACTGGGGTTGTCGGCCGAGGTTGGATGAGGCGTCGTCCGTGGTTTATCGTAGAGGGTGGGGTTGGCCTGTAAGGGTACTGCGCTGGTGACGCTGGTCTGGTGGCCGCTTGGGAAACCATATCGTATAGCGAGGCATGTTACAATCTTATAATTAAATTATTCTAACGTGCCTTATGTCCTAAACAAATTGCAAATTTTTACAGTGCCTTGATTGGGAAAGTATCGTGCAAGTAACAGTCCCATGTCAAAGGCTTATAAAAATCAGATTTAATTGCAGAAAAAAAAAGACTAAGCCACTATATTAAAATAAAACTATCAGACAATTTTAATACTATGAAGATCTTAGATTAAAATTATTTTAAAGGGGAATTTATTAAACTAATCAAGCACTTATGTTAACTTATATCTAGGCATGTACGAGTATTTATCAATAAAAGTATCTTATAATTAAATTATTCTAACGTGCCTTATGTCCTAAACAATTTGCGAATTTTTACAGTGCCTTGATTGGGAAAGTATCGTGCAAGTAACAGTCCCATGTCAAAGGCTTATAAAAATCAGATTTAATTGCAGAAAAAAAAAAGACTAAGCCACTATATTAAAATAAAACTATCAGACAATTTTAATACTATGAAGATCTTAGATTAAAATTATTTTAAAGGGGAATTTATTAAACTAATCAAGCACTTATGTTAACTTATATCTAGGCATGTACGAGTATTTATCAATAAAACTATCTTATAATTAAATTATTCTAACGTGCCTTATGTCCTAAACAATTTGCGAATTTTTACAGTGCCTTGATTGGGAAAGTATCGTGCAAGTAACAGTCCCATGTCAAAGGCTTATAAAAATCAGATTTAATTGCAGAAAAAAAAAAAGACTAAGCCCCTATATTAAAATAAAAGTATCAGGCAATTTTAATACTAGGGTGGTTTGCGGCCTTTCATACTGGGGTTGTCGGCCGAGGTTGGATGAGGCGTCGTCCGTGGTTTATCGTAGAGGGTGGGGTGGCCTGTAAGGGTACTGCGCTGATGACGCTGGTCTGGTGCCGCTTGGGAAACCATATCGTATAGCGAGGCATGTTACAATCTTATAATTAAATTATTCTAACGTGCCTTATGTCCTAAACAAATTGCGAATTTTTACAGTGCCTTGATTGGGAAAGTATCGTGCAAGTAACAGTCCCATGTCAAAGGCTTATAAAAATCAGATTTAATTGCAGAAAAAAAAAGACTAAGCCACTATATTAAAATAAAACTATCAGGCAATTTTAATACCATGAAGATCTTAGATTAAAATTATTTTAAAGGGGAATTTATTAAACTAATCAAGCACTTATGTTAACTTATATCTAGGCATGTACGAGTATTTATCAATAAAAGTATCTTATAATTAAATTATTCTAACGTGCCTTATGTCCTAAACAATTTGCGAATGTTTACAGTGCCTTGATTGGGAAAGTATCGTGCAAGTAACAGTCCCATGTCAAAGGCTTATAAAAATCAGATTTAATTGCAGAAAAAAAAAGACTAAGCCACTATATTAAAATAAAACTATCAGACAATTTTAATACTATGAAGATCTTAGATTAAAATTATTTTAAAGGGGAATTTATTAAACTAATCAAGCACTTATGTTAACTTATATCTAGGCATGTACGAGTATTTATCAATAAAAGTATCTTATAATTAATTGCAGAAAAAAAAGACTAAGCCACTATATTAAAATAAAACTATCAGACAATTTTAATACTATGAAGATCTTAGATTAAAATTATTTTAAAGGGGAATTTATTAAACTAATCAAGCACTTATGTTAACTTATATCTAGGCATGTACGAGTATTTATCAATAAAAGTATCTTATAATTAAATTATTCTAACGTGCCTTATGTCCTAAACAATTTGCGAATGTTTACAGTGCCTTGATTGGGAAAGTATCGTGCAAGTAACAGTCCCATGTCAAAGGCTTATAAAAATCAGATTTAATTGCAGAAAAAAAAAGACTAAGCCACTATATTAAAATAAAACTATCAGACAATTTTAATACTATGAAGATCTTAGATTAAAATTATTTTAAAGGGGAATTTATTAAACTAATCAAGCACTTATGTTAACTTATATCTAGGCATGTACGAGTATTTATCAATAAAAGTATCTTATAATTAATTGCAGAAAAAAAAGACTAAGCCACTATATTAAAATAAAACTATCAGACAATTTTAATACTATGAAGATCTTAGATTAAAATTATTTTAAAGGGGAATTTATTAAACTAATCAAGCACTTATGTTAACTTATATCTAGGCATGTACGAGTATTTATCAATAAAAGTATCTTATAATTAATTGCAGAAAAAAAAAGACTAAGCCACTATATTAAAATAAAACTATCAGACAATTTTAATACTATGAAGATCTTAGATTAAAATTATTTTAAAGGGGAATTTATTAAACTAATCAAGCACTTATGTTAACTTATATCTAGGCATGTACGAGTATTTATCAATAAAAGTATCTTATAATTAATTGCAGAAAAAAAAGACTAAGCCACTATATTAAAATAAAACTATCAGACAATTTTAATACTATGAAGATCTTAGATTAAAATTATTTTAAAGGGGAATTTATGAAACTAATCAAGCACATGTTAACTTATATCTAGGCATGTACGAGTATTTATCAATAAAAGTATCTTATAGGTAATTAAATTATTATAACGTGCCTTAAGTCCTAAACAATTTGCGAATTTTCACAGTGCCTTGATTGGGAAAGTATCGTGCAAGTAACAGTCCCATGTCAAAAGCTTATCGAAATCAGATTTAATTGCAGAAAAAAAAAGACTAAGCCACTATATTAAAATAAAACTATCAGGCAATTTTAATACTAGGGTGGTTTGCGGCCTTTTATACTGGGGTTGTCGGCCGAGGTTGGATGAGGCGTCGTCCGTGGTTTATCGTAGAGGGTGGGGTTGGCCTGTAAGGGTACTGCGCTGGTGACGCTGGTCTGGTGGCCGCTTGGGAAACCATATCGTATAGCGAGGCATGTTACAATCTTATAATTAAATTATTCTAACGTGCCTTATGTCCTAAACAATTTGCAAATTTTTGCAGTGCCTTGATTGGGAAAGTATCGTGCAAGTAACAGTCCCATGTCAAAGGCTTATAAAAATCAGATTTAATTGCAGAAAAAAAAAGACTAAGCCACTATATTAAAATAAAACTATCAGACAATTTTAATACTATGAAGATCTTAGATTAAAATTATTTTAAAGGGGAATTTATTAAACTAATCAAGCACTTATGTTAACTTATATCTAGGCATGTACGAGTATTTATCAATAAAAGTATCTTATAATTAATTGCAGAAAAAAAAAGACTAAGCCACTATATTAAAATAAAACTATCAGACAATTTTAATACTATGAAGATCTTAGATTAAAATTATTTTAAAGGGGAATTTATTAAACTAATCAAGCACTTATGTTAACTTATATCTAGGCATGTACGAGTATTTATCAATAAAAGTATCTTATAATTAATTGCAGAAAAAAAAGACTAAGCCACTATATTAAAATAAAACTATCAGACAATTTTAATACTATGAAGATCATAGATTAAAATTATTTTAAAGGGGAATTTATGAAACTAATCAAGCACATGTTAACTTATATCTAGGCATGTACGAGTATTTATCAATAAAAGTATCTTATAGGTAATTAAATTATTATAACGTGCCTTAAGTCCTAAACAATTTGCGAATTTTCACAGTGCCTTGATTGGGAAAGTATCGTGCAAGTAACAGTCCCATGTCAAAAGCTTATCGAAATCAGATTTAATTGCAGAAAAAAAAAGACTAAGCCACTATATTAAAATAAAACTATCAGGCAATTTTAATACTAGGGTGGTTTGCGGCCTTTTATACTGGGGTTGTCGGCCGAGGTTGGATGAGGCGTCGTCCGTGGTTTATCGTAGAGGGTGGGGTTGGCCTGTAAGGGTACTGCGCTGGTGACGCTGGTCTGGTGGCCGCTTGGGAAACCATATCGTATAGCGAGGCATGTTACAATCTTATAATTAAATTATTCTAACGTGCCTTATGTCCTAAACAATTTGCAAATTTTTGCAGTGCCTTGATTGGGAAAGTATCGTGCAAGTAACAGTCCCATGTCAAAGGCTTATAAAAATCAGATTTAATTGCAGAAAAAAAAAAGACTAAGCCACTATATTAAAATAAAACTATCAGACAATTTTAATACTATGAAGATCTTAGATTAAAATTATTTTAAAGGGGAATTTATTAAACTAATCAAGCACTTATGTTAACTTATATCTAGGCATGTACGAGTATTTATCAATAAAAGTATCTTATAATTAAATTATTCTAACGTGCCTTATGTCCTAAACAATTTGCGAATTTTTACAGTGCCTTGATTGGGAAAGTATCGTGCAAGTAACAGTCCCATGTCAAAGGCTTATAAAAATCAGATTTAATTGCAGAAAAAAAAAGACTAAGCCATTATATTAAAATAAAACTATCAGGCAATTTTAATACTAGGGTGGTTTGCGGCCTTTCATACTGGGGATTCGGCCGAGGTTGGATGAGGCGTCGTCCGTGGTTTATCGTAGAGGGTGGGGTTGGCCTGTAAGGGTACTGCGCTGGTGACGCTGGTCTGGTGGCCGCTTGGGAAACCATATCGTATAGCGAGGCATGTTACAATCTTATAATTAAATTATTCTAACGTGCCTTATGTCCTAAACAAATTGCGAATTTTTACAGTGCCTTGATTGGGAAAGTATCGTGCAAGTAACAGTCCCATGTCAAAGGCTTATAAAAATCAGATTTAATTGCAGAAAAAAAAAGACTAAGCCACTATATTAAAATAAAACTATCAGGCAATTTTAATACTAGGGTGGTTTGCGGCCTTTTATACTGGGGTTGTCGGCCGAGGTTGGATGAGGCGTCGTCCGTGGTTTATCGTAGAGGGTGGGGTTGGCCTGTAAGGGTACTGCGCTGGTGACGCTAGTCTGGTGGCCGCTTGGGAAACCATATCGTATAGCGAGGCATGTTACAATCTTATAATTAAATTATTCTAACGTGCCTTATGTCCTAAACAATTTGCGAATTTTTGCAGTGCCTTGATTGGGAAAGTATCGTGCAAGTAACAGTCCCATGTCAAAGGCTTATAAAAATCAGATTTAATTGCAGAAAAAAAAAGACTAAGCCACTATATTAAAATAAAACTATCAGACAATTTTAATACTATGAAGATCTTAGATTAAAATTATTTTAAAGGGGAATTTATTAAACTAATCAAGCACTTATGTTAACTTATATCTAGGCATGTACGAGTATTTATCAATAAAAGTATCTTATAATTAATTGCAGAAAAAAAAAGACTAAGCCACTATATTAAAATAAAACTATTAGACAATTTTAATACTATGAAGATCTTAGATTAAAATTATTTTAAAGGGGAATTTATTAAACTAATCAAGCACTTATGTTAACTTATATCTAGGCATGTACGAGTATTTATCAATAAAAGTATCTTATAATTAATTGCAGAAAAAAAAGACTAAGCCACTATATTAAAATAAAACTATCAGACAATTTTAATACTATGAAGATCTTAGATTAAAATTATTTTAAAGGGGAATTTATGAAACTAATCAAGCACTTATGTTAACTTATATCTAGGCATGTACGAGTATTTATCAATAAAAGTATCTTATAATTAATTGCAGAAAAAAAAGACTAAGCCACTATATTAAAATAAAACTATCAGACAATTTTAATACTATGAAGATCTTAGATTAAAATTATTTTAAAGGGGAATTTATGAAACTAATCAAGCACTTATGTTAACTTATATCTAGGCATGTACGAGTATTTATCAATAAAAGTATCTTATAATTAATTGCAGAAAAAAAAGACTAAGCCACTATATTAAAATAAAACTATCAGACAATTTTAATACTATGAAGATCTTAGATTAAAATTATTTTAAAGGGGAATTTATGAAACTAATCAAGCACTTATGTTAACTTATATCTAGGCATGTACGAGTATTTATCAATAAAAGTATCTTATAATTAAATTATTCTAACGTGCCTTATGTCCTAAACAATTTGCGAATTTTTACAGTGCCTTGATTGGGAAAGTATCGTGCAAGTAACAGTCCCATGTCAAAGGCTTATAAAAATCAGATTTAATTGCAGAAAAAAAAGACTAAGCCATTATATTAAAATAAAACTATCAGGCAATTTTAATACTAGGGTGGTTTGCGGCCTTTCAAACTGGGGTTGTCAGCCGAGGTTGGATGAGGCGTCGTCCGTGGTTTATCGTAGAGGGTGGGGTTGGCCTGTAAGGGTACTGCGCTGGTGACGCTAGTCTGGTGGCCGCTTGGGAAACCATATCGTATAGCGAGGCATGTTACAATCTTATAAATGAATTATTCTAACGTGCCTTATGTCCTAAACAATTTGCGAATTTTTGCAGTGCCTTGATTGGGAAAGTATCGTGCAAGTAACAGTCCCATGTCAAAGGCTTATAAAAATCAGATTTAATTGCAGAAAAAAAAAGACTAAGCCACTATATTAAAATAAAACTATCAGACAATTTTAATACTATGAAGATCTTAGATTAAAATTATTTTAAAGGGGAATTTATTAAACTAATCAAGCACTTATGTTAACTTATATCTAGGCATGTACGAGTATTTATCAATAAAAGTATCTTATAATTAATTGCAGAAAAAAAAAGACTAAGCCACTATATTAAAATAAAACTATCAGACAATTTTAATACTATGAAGATCTTAGATTAAAATTATTTTAAAGGGGAATTTATTAAACTAATCAAGCACTTATGTTAACTTATATCTAGGCATGTACGAGTATTTATCAATAAAAGTATCTTATAATTAATTGCAGAAAAAAAAAAGACTAAGCCACTATATTAAAATAAATTTATCAGACAATTTTAATACTATGAAGATCTTAGATTAAAATTATTTTAAAGGGGAATTTATGAAACTAATCAAGCACTTATGTTAACTTATATCTAGGCATGTACGAGTATTTATCAATAAAAGTATCTTATAATTAAATTATTCTAACGTGCCTTATGTCCTAAACAATTTGCGAATTTTTGCAGTGCCTTGATTGGGAAAGTATCGTGCAAGTAACAGTCCCATGTCAAAGGCTTATAAAAATCAGATTTAATTGCAGAAAAAAAAAGACTAAGCCATTATATTAAAATAAAACTATCAGGCAATTTTAATACTATGAAGATCTTAGATTAAAATTATTTTAAAGGGGAATTTATTAAACTAATCAAGCACTTATGTTAACTTATATCTAGGCATGTACGAGTATTTATCAATAAAAGTATCTTATAATTAATTGCAGAAAAAAAAAAGACTAAGCCACTATATTAAAATAAAACTATCAGACAATTTTAATACTATGAAGATCTTAGATTAAAATTATTTTAAAGGGGAATTTATTAAACTAATCAAGCACTTATGTTAACTTATATCTAGGCATGTACGAGTATTTATCAATAAAAGTATCTTATAATTAAATTATTCTAACGTGCCTTATGTCCTAAACAATTTGCGAATGTTTACAGTGCCTTGATTGGGAAAGTATCGTGCAAGTAACAGTCCCATGTCAAAGGCTTATAAAAATCAGATTTAATTGCAGAAAAAAAAAGACTAAGCCCCTATATTAAAATAAAACTATCAGGCAATTTTAATACTAGGGTGGTTTGCGACCTTTCATACTGGGGTTGTCGGCCGAGGTTGGATGAGGCGTCGTCCGTGGTTTATCGTAGAGGGTGGGGTTGGCCTGTAAGGGTACTGCGCTGGTGACGCTGGTCTGGTGGCCGCTTGGGAAACCATATCGTATAGCGAGGCATGTTACAATCTTATAATTAAATTATTCTAACGTGCCTTATGTCCTAAACAAATTGCGAATTTTTACAGTGCCTTGATTGGGAAAGTATCGTGCAAGTAACAGTCCCATGTCAAAGGCTTATAAAAATCAGATTTAATTGCAGAAAAAAAAAGACTAAGCCACTATATTAAAATAAAACTATCAGGCAATTTTAATACCATGAAGATCTTAGATTAAAATTATTTTAAAGGGGAATTTATTAAACTAATCAAGCACTTATGTTAACTTATATCTAGGCATGTACGAGTATTTATCAATAAAAGTATCTTATAATTAAATTATTCTAACGTGCCTTATGTCCTAAACAATTTGCGAATGTTTACAGTGCCTTGATTGGGAAAGTATCGTGCAAGTAACAGTCCCATGTCAAAGGCTTATAAAAATCAGATTTAATTGCAGAAAAAAAAAGACTAAGCCACTATATTAAAATAAAACTATCAGACAATTTTAATACTATGAAGATCTTAGATTAAAATTATTTTAAAGGGGAATTTATTAAACTAATCAAGCACTTATATTAACTTATATCTAGGCATGTACGAGTATTTATCAATAAAAGTATCTTATAATTAATTGCAGAAAAAAAAAGACTAAGCCACTATATTAAAATAAAACTATCAGACAATTTTAATACTATGAAGATCTTAGATTAAAATTATTTTAAAGGGGAATTTATTAAACTAATCAAGCACTTATGTTAACTTATATCTAGGCATGTACGAGTATTTATCAATAAAAGTATCTTATAATTAATTGCAGAAAAAAAAAGACTAAGCCACTATATTAAAATAAAACTATCAGACAATTTTAATACTATGAAGATCTTAGATTAAAATTATTTTAAAGGGGAATTTATTAAACTAATCAAGCACTTATGTTAACTTATATCTAGGCATGTACGAGTATTTATCAATAAAAGTATCTTATAATTAATTGCAGAAAAAAAAAGACTAAGCCACTATATTAAAATAAAACTATCAGACAATTTTAATACTATGAAGATCTTAGATTAAAATTATTTTAAAGGGGAATTTATGAAACTAATCAAGCACATGTTAACTTATATCTAGGCATGTACGAGTATTTATCAATAAAAGTATCTTATAATTAATTGCAGAAAAAAAAAGACTAAGCCACTATATTAAAATAAAACTATCAGACAATTTTAATACTATGAAGATCTTAGATTAAAATTATTTTAAAGGGGAATTTATGAAACTAATCAAGCACTTATGTTAACTTATATCTAGGCATGTACGAGTATTTATCAATAAAAGTATCTTATAATTAAATTATTCTAACGTGCCTTATGTCCTAAACAATTTGCGAATTTTTACAGTGCCTTGATTGGGAAAGTATCGTGCAAGTAACAGTCCCATGTCAAAGGCTTATAAAAATCAGATTTAATTGCAGAAAAAAAAAGACTAAGCCACTATATTAAAATAAAACTATCAGACAATTTTAATACTATGAAGCTCTTAGATTAAAATTATTTTAAAGGGGAATTTATTAAACTAATCAAGCACTTATGTTAACTTATATCTAGGCATGTACGAGTATTTATCAATAAAAGTATCTTATAATTAATTGCAGAAAAAAAAAGACTAAGCCACTATATTAAAATAAAACTATCAGACAATTTTAATACTATGAAGATCTTAGATTAAAATTATTTTAAAGGGGAATTTATGAAACTAATCAAGCACTTATGTTAACTTATATCTAGGCATGTACGAGTATTTATCAATAAAAGTATCTTATAATTAATTGCAGAAAAAAAAAAGACTAAGCCACTATATTAAAATAAAACTATCAGACAATTTTAATACTATGAAGATCTTAGATTAAAATTATTTTAAAGGGGAATTTATTAAACTAATCAAGCACTTATGTTAACTTATATCTAGGCATGTACGAGTATTTATCAATAAAAGTATCTTATAATTAAATTATTCTAACGTGCCTTATGTCCTAAACAATTTGCGAATTTTTACAGTGCCTTGATTGGGAAAGTATCGTGCAAGTAACAGTCCCATGTCAAAGGCTTATAAAAATCAGATTTAATTGCAGAAAAAAAAAGACTAAGCCCCTATATTAAAATAAAACTATCAGGCAATTTTAATACTAGGGTGGTTTGCGACCTTTCATACTGGGGTTGTCGGCCGAGGTTGGATGAGGCGTCGTCCGTGGTTTATCGTAGAGGGTGGGGTTGGCCTGTAAGGGTACTGCGCTGGTGACGCTGGTCTGGTGGCCGCTTGGGAAACCATATCGTATAGCGAGGCATGTTACAATCTTATAATTAAATTATTCTAACGTGCCTTATGTCCTAAACAAATTGCGAATTTTTACAGTGCCTTGATTGGGAAAGTATCGTGCAAGTAACAGTCCCATGTCAAAGGCTTATAAAAATCAGATTTAATTGCAGAAAAAAAAAGACTAAGCCACTATATTAAAATAAAACTATCAGGCAATTTTAATACCATGAAGATCTTAGATTAAAATTATTTTAAAGGGGAATTTATTAAACTAATCAAGCACTTATGTTAACTTATATCTAGGCATGTACGAGTATTTATCAATAAAAGTATCTTATAATTAAATTATTCTAACGTGCCTTATGTCCTAAACAATTTGCGAATGTTTACAGTGCCTTGATTGGGAAAGTATCGTGCAAGTAACAGTCCCATGTCAAAGGCTTATAAAAATCAGATTTAATTGCAGAAAAAAAAAGACTAAGCCACTATATTAAAATAAAACTATCAGACAATTTTAATACTATGAAGATCTTAGATTAAAATTATTTTAAAGGGGAATTTATTAAACTAATCAAGCACTTATATTAACTTATATCTAGGCATGTACGAGTATTTATCAATAAAAGTATCTTATAATTAATTGCAGAAAAAAAAAGACTAAGCCACTATATTAAAATAAAACTATCAGACAATTTTAATACTATGAAGATCTTAGATTAAAATTATTTTAAAGGGGAATTTATTAAACTAATCAAGCACTTATGTTAACTTATATCTAGGCATGTACGAGTATTTATCAATAAAAGTATCTTATAATTAATTGCAGAAAAAAAAAGACTAAGCCACTATATTAAAATAAAACTATCAGACAATTTTAATACTATGAAGATCTTAGATTAAAATTATTTTAAAGGGGAATTTATGAAACTAATCAAGCACTTATGTTAACTTATATCTAGGCATGTACGAGTATTTATCAATAAAAGTATCTTATAATTAATTGCAGAAAAAAAAAGACTAAGCCACTATATTAAAATAAAACTATCAGACAATTTTAATACTATGAAGATCTTAGATTAAAATTATTTTAAAGGGGAATTTATGAAACTAATCAAGCACATGTTAACTTATATCTAGGCATGTACGAGTATTTATCAATAAAAGTATCTTATAATTAATTGCAGAAAAAAAAAAGACTAAGCCACTATATTAAAATAAAACTATCAGACAATTTTAATACTATGAAGATCTTAGATTAAAATTATTTTAAAGGGGAATTTATTAAACTAATCAAGCACTTATGTTAACTTATATCTAGGCATGTACGAGTATTTATCAATAAAAGTATCTTATAATTAAATTATTCTAACGTGCCTTATGTCCTAAACAATTTGCGAATTTTTACAGTGCCTTGATTGGGAAAGTATCGTGCAAGTAACAGTCCCATGTCAAAGGCTTATAAAAATCAGATTTAATTGCAGAAAAAAAAAAGACTAAGCCACTATATCAAAATAAAACTATCAGACAATTTTAATACTATGAAGCTCTTAGATTAAAATTATTTTAAAGGGGAATTTATTAAACTAATCAAGCACTTATGTTAACTTATATCTAGGCATGTACGAGTATTTATCAATAAAAGTATCTTATAATTAATTGCAGAAAAAAAAAGACTAAGCCACTATATTAAAATAAAACTATCAGACAATTTTAATACTATGAAGATTTTAGATTAAAATTATTTTAAAGGGGAATTTATGAAACTAATCAAGCACTTATGTTAACTTATATCTAGGCATGTACGAGTATTTATCAATAAAAGTATCTTATAATTAATTGCAGAAAAAAAAAGACTAAGCCACTATATTAAAATAAAACTATCAGACAATTTTAATACTATGAAGATCTTAGATTAAAATTATTTTAAAGGGGAATTTATTAAACTAATCAAGCACTTATGTTAACTTATATCTAGGCATGTACGAGTATTTATCAATAAAATTATCTTATAATTAAATTATTCTAACGTGCCTTATGTCCTAAACAATTTGCGAATTTTTACAGTGCCTTGATTGGGAAAGTATCGTGCAAGTAACAGTCCCATGTCAAAGGCTTATAAAAATCAGATTTAATTGCAGAAAAAAAAAGACTAAGCCATTATATTAAAATAAAACTATCAGGCAATTTTAATACTAGGGTGGTTTGCGGCCTTTCATACTGGGGTTGTCGGCCGAGGTTGGATGAGGCGTCGTCCGTGGTTTATCGTAGAGGGTGGGGTTGGCCTGTAAGGGTACTGCGCTGGTGACGCTGGTCTGGTGGCCGCTTGGGAAACCATATCGTATAGCGAGGCATGTTACAATCTTATAATTAAATTATTCTAACGTGCCTTATGTCCTAAACAAATTGCGAATTTTTACAGTGCCTTGATTGGGAAAGTATCGTGCAAGTAACAGTCCCATGTCAAAGGCTTATAAAAATCAGATTTAATTGCAGAAAAAAAAAGACTAAGCCACTATATTAAAATAAAACTATCAGGCAATTTTAATACCATGAAGATCTTAGATTAAAATTATTTTAAAGGGGAATTTATTAAACTAATCAAGCACTTATGTTAACTTATATCTAGGCATGTACGAGTATTTATCAATAAAAGTATCTTATAATTAAATTATTCTAACGTGCCTTATGTCCTAAACAATTTGCGAATGTTTACAGTGCCTTGATTGGGAAAGTATCGTGCAAGTAACAGTCCCATGTCAAAGGCTTATAAAAATCAGATTTAATTGCAGAAAAAAAAAGACTAAGCCACTATATTAAAATAAAACTATCAGGCAATTTTAATACTAGGGTGGTTTGTGGCCTTTTATACTGGGGTTGTCGGCCAAGGTTGGATGAGGCATCGTCCGTGGTTTATTGTAGAGGGTGGGGTTGGCCTGTAAGGGTACTGCGCTGGTGACGCTGGTCTGGTGGCCGCTTGGGAAACCATATCGTATAGCGAGGCATGTTACAATCTTATAATTAAATTATTCTAACGTGCCTTATGTCCTAAACAAATTGCGAATTTTTACAGTGCCTTGATTGGGAAAGTATCGTGCAAGTAACAGTCCCATGTCAAAGGCTTATAAAAATCAGATTTAATTGCAGAAAAAAAAAGACTAAGCCACTATATTAAAATAAAACTATCAGGCAATTTTAATACCATGAAGATCTTAGATTAAAATTATTTTAAAGGGGAATTTATTAAACTAATCAAGCACTTATGTTAACTTATATCTAGGCATGTACGAGTATTTATCAATAAAAGTATCTTATAATTAATTGCAGAAAAAAAAAAGACTAAGCCACTATATTAAAATAAAACTATCAGACAATTTTAATACTATGAAGATCTTAGATTAAAATTATTTTAAAGGGGAATTTATTAAACTAATCAAGCACTTATGTTAACTTATATCTAGGCATGTACGAGTATTTATCAATAAAAGTATCTTATAATTAAATTATTCTAACGTGCCTTATGTCCTAAACAATTTGCGAATTTTTACAGTGCCTTGATTGGGAAAGTATCGTGCAAGTAACAGTCCCATGTCAAAGGCTTATAAAAATCAGATTTAATTGCAGAAAAAAAAAGACTAAGCCATTATATTAAAATAAAACTATCAGGCAATTTTAATACTAGGGTGGTTTGCGGCCTTTCATACTGGGGTTGTCGGCCGAGGTTGGATGAGGCGTCGTCCGTGGTTTATCGTAGAGGGTGGGGTTGGCCTGTAAGGGTACTGCGCTGGTGACGCTGGTCTGGTGGCCGCTTGGGAAACCATATCGTATAGCGAGGCATGTTACAATCTTATAATTAAATTATTCTAACGTGCCTTATGTCCTAAACAAATTGCGAATTTTTACAGTGCCTTGATTGGGAAAGTATCGTGCAAGTAACAGTCCCATGTCAAAGGCTTATAAAAATCAGATTTAATTGCAGAAAAAAAAAGACTAAGCCATTATATTAAAATAAAACTATCAGGCAATTTTAATACTAGGGTGGTTTGCGGCCTTTCATACTGGGGATTCGGCCGAGGTTGGATGAGGCGTCGTCCGTGGTTTATCGTAGAGGGTGGGGTTGGCCTGTAAGGGTACTGCGCTGGTGACGCTGGTCTGGTGGCCGCTTGGGAAACCATATCGTATAGCGAGGCATGTTACAATCTTATAAATAAATTATTCTAACGTGCCTTATATCCTAAACAAATTGCGAATTTTTACAGTGCCTTGATTGGGAAAGTATCGTGCAAGTAACAGTCCCATGTCAAAGGCTTATAAAAATCAGATTTAATTGCAGAAAAAAAAAGACTAAGCCACTATATTAAAATAAAACTATCAGGCAATTTTAATACTAGGGTGGTTTGCGGCCTTTTATACTGGGGTTATCGGCCGAGGTTGGATGAGGCGTCGTCCGTGGTTTATCGTAGAGGGTGGGGTTGGCCTGTAAGGGTACTGCGCTGGTGACGCTAGTCTGGTGGCCGCTTGGGAAACCATATCGTATAGCGAGGCATGTTACAATCTTATAATTAAATTATTCTAACGTGCCTTATGTCCTAAACAATTTGCGATTTTTTGCAGTGCCTTGATTGGGAAAGTATCGTGCAAGTAACAGTCCCATGTCAAAGGCTTATAAAAATCAGATTTAATTGCAGAAAAAAAAAGACTAAGCCACTATATTAAAATAAAACTATCAGGCAATTTTAATACCATGAAGATCTTAGATTAAAATTATTTTAAAGGGGAATTTATTAAACTAATCAAGCACTTATGTTAACTTATATCTAGGCATGTACGAGTATTTATCAATAAAAGTATCTTATAATTAAATTATTCTAACGTGCCTTATGTCCTAAACAATTTGCGAATTTTTACAGTGCCTTGATTGGGAAAGTATCGTGCAAGTAACAGTCCCATGTCAAAGGCTTATAAAAATCAGATTTAATTGCAGAAAAAAAAAAGACTAAGCCACTATATTAAAATAAAACTATCAGGCAATTTTAATACCATGAAGATCTTAGATTAAAATTATTTTAAAGGGGAATTTATTAAACTAATCAAGCACTTATGTTAACTTATATCTAGGCATGTACGAGTATTTATCAATAAAAGTATCTTATAATTAAATTATTCTAACGTGCCTTATGTCCTAAACAATTTGCGAATGTTTACAGTGCCTTGATTGGGAAAGTATCGTGCAAGTAACAGTCCCATGTCAAAGGCTTATAAAAATCAGATTTAATTGCAGAAAAAAAAAGACTAAACCACTATATTAAAATAAAACTATCAGGCAATTTTAATACTAGGGTGGTTTGTGGCCTTTTATACTGGGGTTGTCGGCCGAGGTTGGATGAGGCATCGTCCGTGGTTTATTGTAGAGGGTGGGGTTGGCCTGTAAGGGTACTGCGCTGGTGACGCTGGTCTGGTGGCCGCTTGGGAAACCATATCGTATAGCGAGGCATGTTACAATCTTATAATTAAATTATTCTAACGTGCCTTATGTCCTAAACAAATTGCGAATTTTTACAGTGCCTTGATTGGGAAAGTATCGTGCAAGTAACAGTCCCATGTCAAAGGCTTATAAAAATCAGATTTAATTGCAGAAAAAAAAAGACTAAGCCACTATATTAAAATAAAACTATCAGGCAATTTTAATACCATGAAGATCTTAGATTAAAATTTTTTTAAAGGGGAATTTATTAAACTAATCAAGCACTTATGTTAACTTATATCTAGGCATGTACGAGTATTTATCAATAAAAGTATCTTATAATTAAATTATTCTAACGTGCCTTATGTCCTAAACAATTTGCGAATGTTTACAGTGCCTTGATTGGGAAAGTATCGTGCAAGTAACAGTCCCATGTCAAAGGCTTATAAAAATCAGATTTAATTGCAGAAAAAAAAAGACTAAGCCACTATATTAAAATAAAACTATCAGACAATTTTAATACTATGAAGATCTTAGATTAAAATTATTTTAAAGGGGAATTTATTAAACTAATCAAGCACTTATATTAACTTATATCTAGGCATGTACGAGTATTTATCAATAAAAGTATCTTATAATTAATTGCAGAAAAAAAAAGACTAAGCCACTATATTAAAATAAAACTATCAGACAATTTTAATACTATGAAGATCTTAGATTAAAATTATTTTAAAGGGGAATTTATTAAACTAATCAAGCACTTATGTTAACTTATATCTAGGCATGTACGAGTATTTATCAATAAAAGTATCTTATAATTAATTGCAGAAAAAAAAAGACTAAGCCACTATATTAAAATAAAACTATCAGACAATTTTAATACTATGAAGATCTTAGATTAAAATTATTTTAAAGGGGAATTTATGAAACTAATCAAGCACTTATGTTAACTTATATCTAGGCATGTACGAGTATTTATCAATAAAAGTATCTTATAATTAATTGCAGAAAAAAAAAGACTAAGCCACTATATTAAAATAAAACTATCAGACAATTTTAATACTATGAAGATCTTAGATTAAAATTATTTTAAAGGGGAATTTATGAAACTAATCAAGCACATGTTAACTTATATCTAGGCATGTACGAGTATTTATCAATAAAAGTATCTTATAATTAATTGCAGAAAAAAAAAAGACTAAGCCACTATATTAAAATAAAACTATCAGACAATTTTAATACTATGAAGATCTTAGATTAAAATTATTTTAAAGGGGAATTTATTAAACTAATCAAGCACTTATGTTAACTTATATCTAGGCATGTACGAGTATTTATCAATAAAAGTATCTTATAATTAAATTATTCTAACGTGCCTTATGTCCTAAACAATTTGCGAATTTTTACAGTGCCTTGATTGGGAAAGTATCGTGCAAGTAACAGTCCCATGTCAAAGGCTTATAAAAATCAGATTTAATTGCAGAAAAAAAAAAGACTAAGCCACTATATCAAAATAAAACTATCAGACAATTTTAATACTATGAAGCTCTTAGATTAAAATTATTTTAAAGGGGAATTTATTAAACTAATCAAGCACTTATGTTAACTTATATCTAGGCATGTACGAGTATTTATCAATAAAAGTATCTTATAATTAATTGCAGAAAAAAAAAGACTAAGCCACTATATTAAAATAAAACTATCAGACAATTTTAATACTATGAAGATTTTAGATTAAAATTATTTTAAAGGGGAATTTATGAAACTAATCAAGCACTTATGTTAACTTATATCTAGGCATGTACGAGTATTTATCAATAAAAGTATCTTATAATTAATTGCAGAAAAAAAAAGACTAAGCCACTATATTAAAATAAAACTATCAGACAATTTTAATACTATGAAGATCTTAGATTAAAATTATTTTAAAGGGGAATTTATTAAACTAATCAAGCACTTATGTTAACTTATATCTAGGCATGTACGAGTATTTATCAATAAAATTATCTTATAATTAAATTATTCTAACGTGCCTTATGTCCTAAACAATTTGCGAATTTTTACAGTGCCTTGATTGGGAAAGTATCGTGCAAGTAACAGTCCCATGTCAAAGGCTTATAAAAATCAGATTTAATTGCAGAAAAAAAAAGACTAAGCCATTATATTAAAATAAAACTATCAGGCAATTTTAATACTAGGGTGGTTTGCGGCCTTTCATACTGGGGTTGTCGGCCGAGGTTGGATGAGGCGTCGTCCGTGGTTTATCGTAGAGGGTGGGGTTGGCCTGTAAGGGTACTGCGCTGGTGACGCTGGTCTGGTGGCCGCTTGGGAAACCATATCGTATAGCGAGGCATGTTACAATCTTATAATTAAATTATTCTAACGTGCCTTATGTCCTAAACAAATTGCGAATTTTTACAGTGCCTTGATTGGGAAAGTATCGTGCAAGTAACAGTCCCATGTCAAAGGCTTATAAAAATCAGATTTAATTGCAGAAAAAAAAAGACTAAGCCACTATATTAAAATAAAACTATCAGGCAATTTTAATACCATGAAGATCTTAGATTAAAATTATTTTAAAGGGGAATTTATTAAACTAATCAAGCACTTATGTTAACTTATATCTAGGCATGTACGAGTATTTATCAATAAAAGTATCTTATAATTAAATTATTCTAACGTGCCTTATGTCCTAAACAATTTGCGAATGTTTACAGTGCCTTGATTGGGAAAGTATCGTGCAAGTAACAGTCCCATGTCAAAGGCTTATAAAAATCAGATTTAATTGCAGAAAAAAAAAGACTAAGCCACTATATTAAAATAAAACTATCAGGCAATTTTAATACTAGGGTGGTTTGTGGCCTTTTATACTGGGGTTGTCGGCCAAGGTTGGATGAGGCATCGTCCGTGGTTTATTGTAGAGGGTGGGGTTGGCCTGTAAGGGTACTGCGCTGGTGACGCTGGTCTGGTGGCCGCTTGGGAAACCATATCGTATAGCGAGGCATGTTACAATCTTATAATTAAATTATTCTAACGTGCCTTATGTCCTAAACAAATTGCGAATTTTTACAGTGCCTTGATTGGGAAAGTATCGTGCAAGTAACAGTCCCATGTCAAAGGCTTATAAAAATCAGATTTAATTGCAGAAAAAAAAAGACTAAGCCACTATATTAAAATAAAACTATCAGGCAATTTTAATACCATGAAGATCTTAGATTAAAATTATTTTAAAGGGGAATTTATTAAACTAATCAAGCACTTATGTTAACTTATATCTAGGCATGTACGAGTATTTATCAATAAAAGTATCTTATAATTAATTGCAGAAAAAAAAAAGACTAAGCCACTATATTAAAATAAAACTATCAGACAATTTTAATACTATGAAGATCTTAGATTAAAATTATTTTAAAGGGGAATTTATTAAACTAATCAAGCACTTATGTTAACTTATATCTAGGCATGTACGAGTATTTATCAATAAAAGTATCTTATAATTAAATTATTCTAACGTGCCTTATGTCCTAAACAATTTGCGAATTTTTACAGTGCCTTGATTGGGAAAGTATCGTGCAAGTAACAGTCCCATGTCAAAGGCTTATAAAAATCAGATTTAATTGCAGAAAAAAAAAGACTAAGCCATTATATTAAAATAAAACTATCAGGCAATTTTAATACTAGGGTGGTTTGCGGCCTTTCATACTGGGGTTGTCGGCCGAGGTTGGATGAGGCGTCGTCCGTGGTTTATCGTAGAGGGTGGGGTTGGCCTGTAAGGGTACTGCGCTGGTGACGCTGGTCTGGTGGCCGCTTGGGAAACCATATCGTATAGCGAGGCATGTTACAATCTTATAATTAAATTATTCTAACGTGCCTTATGTCCTAAACAAATTGCGAATTTTTACAGTGCCTTGATTGGGAAAGTATCGTGCAAGTAACAGTCCCATGTCAAAGGCTTATAAAAATCAGATTTAATTGCAGAAAAAAAAAGACTAAGCCATTATATTAAAATAAAACTATCAGGCAATTTTAATACTAGGGTGGTTTGCGGCCTTTCATACTGGGGATTCGGCCGAGGTTGGATGAGGCGTCGTCCGTGGTTTATCGTAGAGGGTGGGGTTGGCCTGTAAGGGTACTGCGCTGGTGACGCTGGTCTGGTGGCCGCTTGGGAAACCATATCGTATAGCGAGGCATGTTACAATCTTATAAATAAATTATTCTAACGTGCCTTATGTCCTAAACAAATTGCGAATTTTTACAGTGCCTTGATTGGGAAAGTATCGTGCAAGTAACAGTCCCATGTCAAAGGCTTATAAAAATCAGATTTAATTGCAGAAAAAAAAAGACTAAGCCACTATATTAAAATAAAACTATCAGGCAATTTTAATACTAGGGTGGTTTGCGGCCTTTTATACTGGGGTTATCGGCCGAGGTTGGATGAGGCGTCGTCCGTGGTTTATCGTAGAGGGTGGGGTTGGCCTGTAAGGGTACTGCGCTGGTGACGCTAGTCTGGTGGCCGCTTGGGAAACCATATCGTATAGCGAGGCATGTTACAATCTTATAATTAAATTATTCTAACGTGCCTTATGTCCTAAACAATTTGCGATTTTTTGCAGTGCCTTGATTGGGAAAGTATCGTGCAAGTAACAGTCCCATGTCAAAGGCTTATAAAAATCAGATTTAATTGCAGAAAAAAAAAGACTAAGCCACTATATTAAAATAAAACTATCAGGCAATTTTAATACCATGAAGATCTTAGATTAAAATTATTTTAAAGGGGAATTTATTAAACTAATCAAGCACTTATGTTAACTTATATCTAGGCATGTACGAGTATTTATCAATAAAAGTATCTTATAATTAAATTATTCTAACGTGCCTTATGTCCTAAACAATTTGCGAATTTTTACAGTGCCTTGATTGGGAAAGTATCGTGCAAGTAACAGTCCCATGTCAAAGGCTTATAAAAATCAGATTTAATTGCAGAAAAAAAAAAGACTAAGCCACTATATTAAAATAAAACTATCAGGCAATTTTAATACCATGAAGATCTTAGATTAAAATTATTTTAAAGGGGAATTTATTAAACTAATCAAGCACTTATGTTAACTTATATCTAGGCATGTACGAGTATTTATCAATAAAAGTATCTTATAATTAAATTATTCTAACGTGCCTTATGTCCTAAACAATTTGCGAATGTTTACAGTGCCTTGATTGGGAAAGTATCGTGCAAGTAACAGTCCCATGTCAAAGGCTTATAAAAATCAGATTTAATTGCAGAAAAAAAAAGACTAAACCACTATATTAAAATAAAACTATCAGGCAATTTTAATACTAGGGTGGTTTGTGGCCTTTTATACTGGGGTTGTCGGCCGAGGTTGGATGAGGCATCGTCCGTGGTTTATTGTAGAGGGTGGGGTTGGCCTGTAAGGGTACTGCGCTGGTGACGCTGGTCTGGTGGCCGCTTGGGAAACCATATCGTATAGCGAGGCATGTTACAATCTTATAATTAAATTATTCTAACGTGCCTTATGTCCTAAACAAATTGCGAATTTTTACAGTGCCTTGATTGGGAAAGTATCGTGCAAGTAACAGTCCCATGTCAAAGGCTTATAAAAATCAGATTTAATTGCAGAAAAAAAAAGACTAAGCCACTATATTAAAATAAAACTATCAGGCAATTTTAATACCATGAAGATCTTAGATTAAAATTTTTTTAAAGGGGAATTTATTAAACTAATCAAGCACTTATGTTAACTTATATCTAGGCATGTACGAGTATTTATCAATAAAAGTATCTTATAATTAAATTATTCTAACGTGCCTTATGTCCTAAACAATTTGCGAATGTTTACAGTGCCTTGATTGGGAAAGTATCGTGCAAGTAACAGTCCCATGTCAAAGGCTTATAAAAATCAGATTTAATTGCAGAAAAAAAAAGACTAAGCCACTATATTAAAATAAAACTATCAGGCAATTTTAATACTAGGGTGGTTTGTGGCCTTTTATACTGGGGTTGTCGGCCGAGGTTGGATGAGGCATCGTCCGTGGTTTATTGTAGAGGGTGGGGTTGGCCTGTAAGGGTACTGCGCTGGTGACGCTGGTCTGGTGGCCGCTTGGGAAACCATATCGTATAGCGAGGCATGTTACAATCTTATAATTAAATTATTCTAACGTGCCTTATGTCCTAAACAAATTGCGAATTTTTACAGTGCCTTGATTGGGAAAGTATCGTGCAAGTAACAGTCCCATGTCAAAGGCTTATAAAAATCAGATTTAATTGCAGAAAAAAAAAGACTAAGCCACTATATTAAAATAAAACTATCAGACAATTTTAATACCATGAAGATCTTAGATTAAAATTATTTTAAAGGGGAATTTATTAAACTAATCAAGCACTTATGTTAACTTATATCTAGGCATGTACGAGTATTTATCAATAAAAGTATCTTATAATTAAATTATTCTAACGTGCCTTATGTCCTAAACAATTTGCGAATGTTTACAGTGCCTTGATTGGGAAAGTATTGTGCAAGTAACAGTCCCATGTCAAAGGCTTATAAAAATCAGATTTAATTGCAGAAAAAAAAAGACTAAGCCACTATATTAAAATAAAACTATCAGGCAATTTTAATACCATGAAGATCTTAGATTAAAATTATTTTAAAGGGGAATTTATTAAACTAATCAAGCACTTATGTTAACTTATATCTAGGCATGTGCGAGTATTTATCAATAAAAGTATCTTATAATTAAATTATTCTAACGTGCCTTATGTCCTAAACAATTTGCGAATGTTTACAGTGCCTTGATTGGGAAAGTATTGTGCAAGTAACAGTCCCATGTCAAAGGCTTATAAAAATCAGATTTAATTGCAGAAAAAAAAAGACTAAGCCACTATATTAAAATAAAACTATCAGGCAATTTTAATACCATGAAGATCTTAGATTAAAATTATTTTAAAGGGGAATTTATTAAACTAATCAAGCACTTATGTTAACTTATATCTAGGAATGTGCGAGTATTTATCAATAAAAGTATCTTATAATTAAATTATTCTAACGTGCCTTATGTCCTAAACAATTTGCGAATGTTTACAGTGCCTTGATTGGGAAAGTATTGTGCAAGTAACAGTCCCATGTCAAAGGCTTATAAAAATCAGATTTAATTGCAGAAAAAAAAAGACTAAGCCACTATATTAAAATAAAACTATCAGGCAATTTTAATACCATGAAGATCTTAGATTAAAATTATTTTAAAGGGGAATTTATTAAACTAATCAAGCACTTATGTTAACTTATATCTAGGCATGTACGAGTATTTATCAATAAAAGTATCTTATAATTAAATTATTCTAACGTGCCTTATGTCCTAAACAATTTGCGAATTTTTACAGTGCCTTGATTGGGAAAGTATCGTGCAAGTAACAGTCCCATGTCAAAGGCTTATAAAAATCAGATTTAATTGCAGAAAAAAAAAAAAAGACTAAGCCACTATATTAAAATAAAACTATCAGGCAATTTTAATACCATGAAGATCTTAGATTAAAATTATTTTAAAGGGGAATTTATTAAACTAATCAAGCACTTATGTTAACTTATATCTAGGCATGTACGAGTATTTATCAATAAAAGTATCTTATAATTAAATTATTCTAACGTGCCTTATGTCCTAAACAATTTGCGAATTTTTACAGTGCCTTGATTGGGAAAGTATCGTGCAAGTAACAGTCCCATGTCAAAGGCTTATAAAAATCAGATTTAATTGCAGAAAAAAAAGACTAAGCCACTATATTAAAATAAAACTATCAGGCAATTTTAATACTATGAAGATCTTAGATTAAAATTATTTTAAAGGGGAATTTATTAAACTAATCAAGCACTTATGTTAACTTATATCTAGGCATGTACGAGTATTTATCAATAAAAGTATCTTATAATTAAATTATTCTAACGTGCCTTATGTCCTAAACAATTTGCGAATTTTTACAGTGCCTTGATTGGGAAAGTATCGTGCAAGTAACAGTCCCATGTCAAAGGCTGATCGAAATCAGATTTAATTGCAGAAAAAAAACAACTAAGCCACTATATTAAAATAAAAATATCAGAAAATTTGAATACTATGAAGCTCTTAGATTAAAATTATTTAAAAGGGGAATTTATTAAGCTAACCATAATCAAGCACTACCACTAATGGCACAAGAAATAGTGTAAGGTGTCTATAAGAGATTATTGTTGCGCAATAATTTTAAAGTACATTTTTCTTGTGTGTATTGCGCTGTAAATACTAAGCAAGTTATGTTTGATTGTTACAGCAAATGAATATTACATATTATGCTCTAAAAAAGTATTATTACATGGTAAAAGTGTGTGAAAATGATAGTTTTCGAGCAAATTCTTAATATTAAACAGTGCCGGTTCTATTGGCGACTGTAAACAGTTTGTAGTTCTGAAACGCTAGTGGCATCAAGTGATTAGTCTTTTATAGACACCCTGTGTAAGCATTTATTGCAAATATCTAACTCAGTATAACTCTATCGACTTAAAAATCGTTTCTAAAATACCTACAGGCGTATGAGATGGACTTACATAGCTCTAGCAATACTGAAGAACCCTAACCGAGTTTTTTTATGTTAAAAGGCTAAGCTAAACTAAGGGTGGGATTTAGAAATCCATGTTTATGCGCGCAAGTAACCTTTCAAGGCGCATTGTAATCCGAAAATTTCTATACATGGCGCAATGAACGAGGGGAATGAACCGATTTAAAAATAAATCAGGTTCAAAAATCGCGTAGAAAGCGCACCTAACATTTTAAACGCACTAATTGTGTTATGGCCATCCCTAAACGCACGAGAAACAGCGCAGCTAACCTGCTTAATATAACTAGTATCAGAAAGCCTAACATTTTCAGCCTTAACCGGCTTAAGAGAGAGAGAGTTTTCCAATGATTTTATAGTTTTCAAGTTTATAGTTCTCAGAAACACAAGTCTCAAAAATTGTCACATAGGTATATAAAAATGCAAGTTATTGAATAGTCTCGAAACTAGACAGGCACGAGCGCATACCGAGTGTTATTTTCAACCGACCGCAAAAACGCTTAATCTTCGACGTATTCTCTGTCTAGTTCCGGTTCTGGTCAGCGAAAAAAGCATAAGCAAGCGTCATTTACATTCGACATTTCTACGTGTTAATATCAAGATCCAAACTGACATAAACTTTCTTAAGTGTATACAGGGTGTCCCAGCCAAGACGAATTATTCGATAGCTCTGTTATTAGTAATAATATTAAAAAAGTTAAATATAAAAGTTGTTCGTAATCATTTGCTACATAACCTAAAATTATTTTCAACTATACACAGTGTTTTGTTTTTGCGCTCTGATACCAAACAGTTTTTTTTTATAAGGAACAACCTGTATATTTTGTAATTTTTGGATGTAAAATTAAATTCTCTTTCAAAAATATTATGGGTTGTTTATGTATAAAATGAACCGTTTTTGAGTTATTAAAGTTTTTTTGAAAATTTTGACAGATGCAGACCTTCATAAAAATATTTATATTTATTAACATAACAACACCAGAGCAATTTACTCTCGTAATTTATTACACAATAGTGTCATAGTGATTGTTGATTGGTTAAACTTTTAAAATAATATACAGGGTGTTCGTTATACTAGGTCCATTTCGCTAAACTTTAAACGCATGTAAGTCATTTTTTTTTAAATGGAACACCCTATATATTTTTACATTTTCTTGTAGAAAATTTAATTATCTTATTAAGCATGTTTTATGTCTAAATATAATATTTTTGAAGTTATTTCGTTTCTTATGATTAATTGCGAGTATTTTACTTAAAATATCGGTAGTAGCCTTTGAAAATTCAAAAAAAATTGTATGAACTGTCAACCAAAACACTTAAATCGGCACAATTTTCACTATTATGCCACTAAAAATCCACATTTTTTAAGAGTTGTAGTTCTGGTGTTATTTGCTGCCATTTATGCAGTGTATTTACAACTCTTTAAAAATATGGATTTTTAGTGGCATAATAGTGAAAATTGTGCCGATTTAAGTGTTTTGGTTGACAGTTCATACAATTTTTTCTGAATTTTCAAAGGCTACTACCGATATTTTAAGTAAAATACTCGCAATTAATCATAAGAAACGAAATAACTTCAAAAATATTATATTTAGACATAAAACATGCTTAATAACTTTGGAAGATAATTAAATTTTCTACAAGAAAATGTAAAAATATATAGGGTGTTCCATTAAAAAAAAATGACTTACATGCGTTTAAAGTTTAGCGAAATGGACCTAGTAAAACGAACACCTGGAAGATCTCGTCAATTTTTGAAAATATATCCAAAATTTGGGAATATTACGCTGTTTATCGTTTTTACAAATGGCATTAGTATGGTTTAAAGTGAAAATCAGAAAAAAAACTAGTTTTTAGTTATGTTAACATGTTAATCCTTTTGGTGATTTTTTACAAGACATAAACACGTAATGTGCCTAACTGGGATCTTTTGGTACCTAACAATTATTTGGCTTTTATTGCTAAATTGCAGTAGTATTATGTCAGTTTAAATCGTGAATAGAATGCAAAAGCTGGAAGCAGTAAGCGAAAGCAATAACAAACCATAACTCTGTCCTGTGTATGGCCTCCTGTGAAGTTGTCACTGGACTTGTAGCCTGAAACATAAAGCAAATGTTTTAAAGTGGGTGTAAAGAAGAATTAGCAGTACCTGAAAGGAATGATGTTGGAAATTTTAATTATTTATCCCAGCAACTAAAATCACTTTAACTGTTTGTATAAATGAGGGGTGGGCAAATCTTTTGATTGTCGGGCAACATTGCGGATGAAAATTTGACCGCGGGCCAAACAATTTCTTTTTCTAATTTTAAGTATATTTTTTGCTAGGGAAGTTATTTAATAAATTTTAAAACCAATATTTTTGAATCAAAACATGTAGGGATTTATTAAACAATTTAAAGAAAATAAATTGAAAAGAAAATGTTTAAACATTAATATTAGATAATTATCAAAGTGTAAAATACTCATACAACATAAAACAACAAAAGGAATAAAAATTTTATAAAATAATTTTAACATTTTTTTTACAACGTAAAATTTAAAAAAAAAATGTACTAAATACAGATTAATCCTTTTATGAAAACATGCAATTTTAAATAAAACAAAAATGTAATTGAAAGAATGATATTTACACATATAAACGCATATAACATTGAATTAACAAAAGATAGAATTTTTCATTGAAGGATGAATAATTAAAACTAAACTTTTGGAGGTGAATTTAATGGCTAAAGTGAAATTTTTTAGCATCGCTTATAGTTTTTTGTATGTCTGGTGAAAATTTTGTTGTTGAAATTCTTAATACTGCCTTTAAATGTTTAAATGTAAATCACTAATACAGGATCTGAAGGGGTTTTTGTTAAAATTTAATATTAAAAATGTTTGTTCGCAAATGTACGTTGATCCAAAAATAACGAACATTTTTTAGGCTAATTTTTTTAAATTAGAAAACTTATCCGAGTCCAAAGATTTATAAAAGGAGCATATTTCTTCACTACAATATAAATCTTTTAAATTATTATTACACTGCAAGTCTATAATTTCAAGTTGAAATATTTTTGCTTTTAATAATGATTTATAAAATGCTTCGCGGGCCGAATTCGGCCCGCCATTTGCCCAGGCCTGGTATAGATGAAATATTTTTCTTAGTTATGTGTTAAGCCTTTGAAATGAAACTTTGGATGTCCTTTAACGTGTGTCTAAGCAACATTTTGAAAATGAATTTGCAAGTTGAACTTTGTACTTCAAGCAAAGTTTTGCTGACGTAGTTTAAAAAACCTGATGTGTGTGGGTGTGTGTAGTGGCCCAAAATTAAAATTGTTCATTAGTAATTAACAATTAATTGGTAGTTGCAACATCACTGACTTTATTCTGGGATAAATAAGGTATCATGTAAAAGTATTTTAAAAAAATGTCATAACTCTATACTTAACTGTGCACTGTACCTGAAATAAAAAAAACCTTTTTTTTAACTTAAAAAAATTAAAAACAACAATTTTAAATTTAGATAATTGAAAACAATGCCTGCAACATTAAAAGCACTAAATATGAAATTAACTGACTGGAATTTAAGAAAAACGTGATTTTATTAACAATTTAGGGCAGTGGTTTCCAACCTTTTCGTACCTACGGCCCCCTTTTTCATAAAAAAAATTTGTCGTTCCCCTCACTTTACGTGACAATCAATTTTCATAAATACTGTCTTGATTTAATAATTATTTAATGACCTACAAAACAATATACCATATTCTGTATCTGTATAAATAATTTTTTGTTTGTTTGTATTCAAAAATGATATTTTGGTAACAGCTGCGCCCCCCTTGCGATAGTCTCGCGCCCCCCTAGGGGGAGCGCGCTCCACATGTTGGAAACCACTAGCTTAGGGATTCGTGCAGTTTTAAAAGTTTATGTCAAATTATTTTAGTAACAATAGTACTTAATTTTGAATTAATTAAGTATTTTTAACAGGCTTGAAAATACTTAGTTCACAAAAAAAAAATCGCTTTGACCAACTTACAAAAAAAGCACTTTTAATTTAATGCAATTATTTCAAGAATTATTATCGTTGCAGTAATGAAGACGCAAAAAAAATAAAAAAGGACAAAAAAAATAACTAACGCATTTATTTAAGTTATTTTTATTGCTGCTGTAAGGGAAAAAAATGCAAAGAAAACTTGGAGCGAGTCAGAAAATAATCACTAAATTAAACAGTTATTTAAATTATTTTTACCGCTCTGTAAAATATATAAGAAGAAATTAATTAAAATTTACAAGTCAACATCGAAAGCTCTGAAAACGTGACTTGCATTTTGGCAAAACGCGATTTTAATAAAAACTTTTGAGATTCAATTTTTTTTAATAAAAAAATTTAAAAGTTATGAAGACTTTAAACGATTTACGAGCCAAAATCATTAAAAAAATTGACCAAGGTACAAAAAAAAATAATTAAATGCAATTATTTAAATTATTTTTACCGTTGCTGTTAAAAAAAAACACAAAAAAATGCAAAGGCAAATAAGCAAAAGCACTAAAAAGCAGTTGTCGAATCAAAATCATTAATATCAAAATCGAAACGTTTGATTTGATCGTCCTTTAAAAGTTTAAATTATTCATTGTAATAAATCAGAAGTAAAATCTTTTTTTTTTTTTTATCAAACGAATTTCGATTTGAGATCATGAATTGTTGTGCAAATCTACTTTGTGCAAAGTTTGCACAAGCTAGCAAATGCCATAACTTAACACTTAATCCGATGTCAAATGTGGTGGAGGCCTAGGTGGTGGGGATCGTCCAAGTAGGAGGTCCTAGCAGGAACTCCAGCAGGTTACCTACAGGAAAAAACATTGGAAAATTAAAGCACTGTTGCATTTGTGATAAATAGTTTTGCTGTAATAAACATGAATTAAAAAAAAACGCAGCATTGCGAAATTGGCAACAACCGGCACCTCCACCAAATTCACCTTAAATGTAATAACTTGTATGTACAGGGTGTCTCACAAAAAACGCCGCAAGCGGTAACTCCGTTGTTTTTGGTCCGATTTTGGTGAACAAAAAATTAAATCAAATGGCTCCTCAAATACTATAAACTGAATTGGATTTAAATTTTTTTCAAGGTCAACTTAAATGTCAAACGATGGTCAATTTTTGTTTTCCAAATGGCACCATC
Organism: Elmis aenea; assembly: GCA_947652605.1. Taxonomy (NCBI): domain Eukaryota; kingdom Metazoa; phylum Arthropoda; class Insecta; order Coleoptera; family Elmidae; genus Elmis; species Elmis aenea. Next base: position 2,507,904 of record OX393576.1, on the reverse strand, counting down.
TACTTTTTTTTACTAAATCTGGTAGACATTATTTTTCTGAATTCAATGACGTAATCATAAGTTAATTTTACTGCTAAACTAATAAGAAATAAAAAATTAAAGTTTAACTAAAATAGGTTGGGTTTCACAAAATTTTCAAGCGTGCCGTTGAAAACAAAAAAATCTTAATCAACAAATATCATTTAAATACCACACTGACGTTTAAATGACATTTGTTGATAAAGATTTTTTTTGTTTTCCACGGCACGCTTGAAATTTTTTTAAAACCTAACTCATTTCTGTTAAACTTTTATTTTTTATTTCTTATTAGTTTTGCACTAAAATCAACTTATTATTACATCATTGAATTCAGAAAAATAATGTCTACGAGATTTAGTAAAAAAAAATAGATGGTGCCATTTGGAAAAAAAAATTGACTATCGTTTGACATTTAAGTTGACCTTGAAAAAAATTGAAATCCAATTTAGTTTATAGTATTTGAGGAGCCATTTGATTTAGTTTTTTGTTCACCAAATTCGGACCACAAACAACGGAGTTACAGCTTACGGCGTTTTTTGTGTGAAACCCTGTATATATAAATATATTTTTGCTATCAAATTTTTATTTCAATGTGCACCAGTTCGAGGTTAATTCGAGGTTTTTAAAACGTAGTAAAACCAATGATGAATATCTTAATTTTTTTTTAATTTCAAAAAAATTTCGCCATTTTTAAAATTCGTAATATGAAACGGTGCATCCAGTATATGGAGTCCTTGATAAAATTCAAAATCATTTACAATTTTGAATTATTATCGTTTTTGGTAGGTAACCCCAATTTTTTTGGTGGACAAGTACAACCCTGTCGTTATAAGGGAGAAGCTTTCTTGCATTAGAAAACTTTGAAATTTCAAACAAGCCAACGTAAAAAAGAACCAGCCACATACATTTTATTTTATTAATTCATATTTAATTTAATCATCTTTTAATTTAATTATATTTAAGTTTTAGTTAATGATTATTGCATCAGTATCATTCCGCAGAACAAAGTAAAATTTTTATTTGGCTGCATGCTATAAAATAGCAATAGCCTCTATACATACATTCATACACCTGTGTAATATGGTTTCTATTAAGAAACCTAGACCTTACTAGTCCCTATCTCCAGCCCTCTAACCTAAAAGTCAACGGCGTTTAATGTTTTATTAATTTTACCAAACTAATGATACTTGACATTCAATAATATTGATCAAATCTAACTAATGTACCATTCATGCTATGAGATTGGTCGTTTTAATTTGAATTAGATGCGATGCGAAACAAAGGCTAGTTGCTTAAACAGCCATTATGCTAAAACAGTTGAATTCAACTTACTTTTAAATATTCAATCATCTCGCGAAATCTCGATAACAGTTGCACAAAATTAGTTATAATCGGTAATATACACATTTATTTTAAAGGATTAACATATAACACTGCACAATTTCTTTAATTACTTATCACAAAAGCTCAGCATGATCCCCTGTAGTAACATTATAACCCCATAGCAACATTTCGTGGAAATTGAAGTTAACGTTTATTTTTGACGCATGCGCAGAAAAATGGCGGTTATAAACTGTTATTAACAATTTTTGACAGAATTTTGCAAGAATTAAATTTTTATGTCTTAATGTACTTTCATGGGACTTCTTAAGGATCATCGGTGTATATTTAGAATTTTTTCGCAATTACGTTTGATGAACTAATTATTAATTGACAGTTGTAATTTACACAAAATAATTGTTACTGCTCATGCTACATTCAAGCATGTTTTTTTTCAAAAAATTCTTAATTTTTGCTAATAGTTGTCATATAACGAATGGGCAGTAATAAGTGTCCAGAATTACTTAAGTTAAACAAAAGATGATCGATAGCCATATTAAAAAACAAGTGAACGGCTTACCCTCAATAAGCCACCAATGAAAATTAAGAAATCACCATCAAGTCGCCTTTGACATGCATTACTACTACTCAAATTTGATTACAGAACATCTAATCTAACTTTGTACTTACATTAGAAGATTTATTTCAACTGTTTTCACTATTTAAATGAGGTGTTATTTAGCGAACACTTGTTGCAGCCTAAGAACCCGCCATTTCCAGGTGAAAGAGGAGGGCATACAGTGTTGCCAGATTTTATTTTTTCATGTCGCCAATTCGATCACTAGATGTCACCAAAATAAATTAAAAATTGCCCAAATTGTAAATGCAGCGCTGTCGCTATACCGTGAGCAAAAAACCACGTTAATGATCGAAAAAGCACGTTCTACTACTGCATTTGAACCAGGGCATGAAACCGGTTTAAAAAACCGGTTAACCGTTATTTTTTGTCAGAAAAAGTGATTTTTAACCGAAACCGAAACCGTTATTTTTAAAGGTTAAAAAAACGGTAACCTTTAACCAAAATAATAAAAAACCGTTTTTTTAACATCTTTTTTTAATGAAAATTACGATGAAAAATACAAAATCTGTAGTAAATGCGATTAGTTTACCAAAAGTCAATACTGAACTCTTGATTGTACATTTATTATAAAATTATAAATAAATAATATCGTTTCATACTTTGCATTCCTGATCTAAATAATTTTAAAAACCGGTTAATTTAACCGGTTTTTTAAACCGGTTTATAATTTAAATCGGTTTTTTACACTAAACCAGTTTTTTACGAATAAAACCGGTTTTTCAACAAAAACCGTTATAAAAATAAAGTTCTCGATTTCGGTTAACCGTTAACCAAATTTTTTTTCGGTTTCGAGCCCTGATTTGAATTAGGTAAACTAAATAAGGTAACAGCTAACAGGCATAACTTATCAAACAACATATCAGCAGGTGCATTTTTTTATTCGCTAAATTTTTTCCAAAATGATATTGGATCGTCGGGAACATTATCCTCAAAAACTTCAGCCCAATTTACAGAGGGCAGATTTCGATATTGAATTGCATTATCTGAAATGTCGCTGGGGTTTGCAAATTGCAAAGGTAAATCTGCAAAATTTGGTCTTTTAGGATTCAATATTACGTCAGGACTAAAAAATGTCAGTTTTTCAAATACATGTAGGATGTGTAGGCATACGTTTCATTATTAGCTCCTGAAGTAAATTTTTTATAAAATTCAAACATTTTGATTTTAGTTCTCTGATCTGTTCTGCAGTTAATTGGGCTTCCTCGATTTGTATACCAAAAGAGTAGCCAGTCACAGTCATCTTATGTTTAAGTATTTGGATTCGTAATTCAATGAATTGCGTAACATTTCCACATTATTTTCGAGATGTCTTATAATAGCCGGTTACAAAATTTGTCTACTTAATGACCATACCTCTATGCTCTATGGCCTTTATAAGTTATAACTATCAAATTTTTTTTGGTAAAACAAATTCATGTTACTTATATATTTGTTTTAAATTGGTTCCAAAATTGTAAAACAAGTTTATTTTCTTTATTTTTAAAAGCTTCGTAGATTAATTTTGCTGTATGACATCTTTCTTTTGAATAATGCATAGAGAAAAAGGTCACTAGCTCCAAATGAAATTTAAAAAAACCGAATGGATTTTTATTTCTAGTTTTTTTTTCATTCCAATTCGAAAAATCGCCCAAATTGCGATTTGCGATTTTCTAGAAAAACTTGTCGCATTGATGTATTAAAACTCGCCCAATTTGTGATAAGTAGCCCAATCTGGCAGCACTGGGCACAACATGCGCAAAAGATACCATGCACTTATGTTCGTTTTTCGCTTAATTTGCGCAATTTTTGAAAATCGCTATCTTTATACTTTAATGTAATAAATAAAAGTTTTCCATCATCCCTGTTTACTTTCATTTGAACCAACAATCTTGGGTGTAAATTATATATCTTTTATTAATCATGTATTTGTTATGTACAATCTAATAAGAAATGCATTTTAATATAATTATTTTTTAATTGTGGCGCCAACAGGTATGATTCCAGAAAAGTGCTAACCTGCTAACTACTAAATTCCCCAATAAAAATGAAACTAAGTTTATGTATGTGTTTATATTAAGGATGCAGTTTTTTTATCTTATTATTTTTAAGTTTATGAATTAAAGCGAGAAGAGCAGTACATCAACAATTTTTGATCCACTCGTATAAAAAGGTATACAGAAATAATTATTTTTCAAAAACTTATGTTTTTGACTTGGAAGGAATCTTCCAGCAGCAATAGGTTTAAAGTGGAAAATATTTGTTTGTACATTAATATCCTTTTAAAATTGGTTGGTTTGTCTTGATAGGGCACATTCTTATATCTAACACTGTCCATATTGCAGGAGTGCCCGATAAAGGTGCCTATTTTTAGATCTTTTTTTTTTTAGATTTTAAATCTGCTCAGATTATATCATCTTCCCATTTTGGGCAGTCTGAAATCCAAAGGACAACAGGCATTTAAGGAACTGCAGCAAAAGAAGTTTTGCTTCAAGCTAGATATACATAGTTAAGGCAAAATCAACTGGCAACTTTGGACAGCCTTTTTTTATTTGAGACTAATAATGTTTGATGCATGTTCTGTGATAACCCATATTATTTAATTTTATATTGGCTCTCAAATTTGGCGAATTGTCCCAGAACTCAGTTTTTATTTGTACTGTGGATAGCTTTAACATTTTTGCATTTGATTTCAAATTGTTAAGAAGACTGTAACAAAAACCAAATCAATATCATTAATGTAAGTTTCTAATATCGTTAATTAACAATCTCTCTTAAATAAACCAAATAACTTACTGCCAATTAAATAAAGAGTTTTTCAAACATCATGTATCCTCAAACTGTAAAAGTTAGCTTTCAAAAAAAAAAAAATTGCTTGCAAAATAAACTTCAGATGTATTTTTGCTTCTGATTCCATACAAAAGCCAGTTGTGCTTAATTTGGAAAATTATATTTTGTTTAGTTGGAAATGTTAAAACTTAATCCCAGTAATATGTAAAAATATGAGAAGGGATGTTTATTTATTTTATTATTTAGTCATGAGTCCTTCTACTGTTAGATGTAAGACTGTTGAGTTGTGTTGTGCTGACTTTTCTCCATGTTTTTCTTGTCTTGTGCAAGCTTTTTTATGTCTTTCCATTTAATGTTTTTATGCGTTGTTGCTTTCTTAACTTCGTCTTGCCAGGTTTTTCTCGGTCTACCTATTTTGTGTTTTCCCTGTGATCTTGCTTCATAGGCTTTTCTGGTTAATCTTTCTTCTTTCATCCTATAAATGTGACCCAACCATCCCAGCTGTCTCTCTTGTATTTTTGTTTCAACTGATTTTATCTGTAATTGGTCTCTTTAAGTTTATGAAAATGTTAATACCTATTGTTTATCAAAGTAGTTTTAAATTTGTTGAGATATAACTCTTATAGTCATTTCGTCAACTGTTAAATTAAGTGGCATTTAATAAACTGTTTACTGGTTTAGATTTTTTCAATAACCTCTTACAAGTCTTTATTCAGTTTTATGGGTTTATATGATATTTTTGTGGTATCTAAATGTTTTGTCAGTATTGTTTTGTGAAATAATTGTAGAGTCTATGTTGCTTATAATTTCAAAATTTTTTGGAAACTTCCATTACTGTTTTTTTACAAATTTATTTTGTGCCCTCAAGAACTGGGCAAAATCGCAGCATAGTTGGCCCTGATATTGCCTCGTTTTAGTAATTAACTTATATTTTAACACCAGTGTTACTTAGTGCAATCGGGTTTTATTGATGTTCTTGTTAAACATCTGCACAAATATTTCCTTATTTTTGTATAATAAGCTGTCAAAGTTATATCAGTTCTTAAAATATCCTTTTTTAAATGGCAAAAAAATGAGCTTTACATGCTTATTGTTACACTATTGTGCTGATTTGGTTGCATAGTAGACTCAGATAAGCTGTTCATATTTTTACGAGGGACTGAGAACGGAACGAAAACGATAAACGAAAGTACCTAACCGAAATTCAAAACGGAAACGAAATGTTTGTTTTTCGTTTAAGATTGAACACGAAATGAATAATGTTTATTACCAGTAGTAACCGGTTTTATAAACATTTAAATTTTTTCCATTAAACGCAAATTGTGATTTAACCTCTGTGCGTTGGGGAATCCCCCGAGGCAGAAAAATATCTCGCTTGAAACGAGTAAGATTCACTTTTCCCAAAGCGTATTATTGGCAAGGCCGTCGAATATCGCCCCTCAGTGGCGTGGGCAGGGGGATTAGGGGGATCAGAAATCCCCATGGGTCTGGTAAAGAGCCGGAGAGCTGTAAATTTTGTGCTCAAAAATAAAAAATAAATACTCCGGCTCTTTTTACATTTATTAACTCCCCCCATGAAGGCATCCTGTCTACGCCACTGTCGCCTCTGATTTATTAGTAGATATATTGGAAGACAAAAATATTAGAATGTTTCTAATAACTATTTGGCTTTAATTGCAAGAGATACTTTAAACAGCTAAAAAAATATTCTTAATCGGTTTCTAAACAAAATATATGTGAGAACTAGGGTTTCTCATATTTGACCATTTTGCTTGTCCCGTGATTCCGGGAATAAATCGGCCTATGTCCCGGAATTTCCGGGATCCCAGAATGGAATAATTTATGTCAATATTTTTAAATAAATAACCCAAAAGAGGAAGGGAGCGCTTTATTACTTAAAAACAACTCCAAGTCGTATATTTAATACATTTTGCTCCATGATTATTATAAATAATTAAATAATATTGGTGAGAGAAACATACATTTGGGAAATATAACCTTTCTATGGCAATTTCATATTTATGAACATGAACACAATAATATAATTTTTACAATGAATTTTTGCTTCGGACAATAAGTCTTTTTCTTAATTTATTAACAAATAGTCCTGCTGCATAAAATGCTCTCTCAATCTCTATTAATGTTTTTCGTGAGGTGAGAATTGTTCACGAGCCGCAAAGCGGTACTTAAACAAATGCCAAGACTATAACCATTGCTCTTGTCCAATTTGTTTATGAAAATTTCAAAATCTTATTTAGTTCATTAAATTTGAGGACCAGTAATCATTATTTAGACCAGGGGCCTAACATTTTGGTGCGGAAAAAATTGTTACCGGCCCAGCCCATAAATAAAAAAATGTCCTGTTTTTTCTGATAATTAAATATATTCAAAATACGATAATGACAAAAAATCACAATAAACACAAGACTACAACATTAATTTTTCATTTAGAAGTTTGCTCTCTTGAGCAACAATATTAATGACATCATCAGAATCTATTTCATTTAAAATATCCCTCTCCGCTGACATTAACATGAAGGCTTCTAGATTTTCTTGCTTTCTGCTTTTAATAAATTTTAACGTTGAAAAACTGCGTTCACAGGACACTTGTGTTACAGACATAGATAGTAAATATTTGTATGCTTGACCAAGTATAATGTGGAATAAACGCCACAACATGTTATATGGGAATAATATATTATAACAACAAATAGGCCAATAATTTTTGCAAGCTTTGCAGTAAGATGATGAAATCGCATTTTTATAATTTCCTACTTCATCAGTAGAATTTTCATTTTCGTTTAGTTTTTTGAAAGTTTCACTGACATTTTCGTTTAAAATATTCCATGAAGATTAAAAATGTTGTAATTCTGAAATAATATTGTGCCTCTAGATTAAACTGTATTAGAATACTTCTTAATTTTTAAAATGCGTTTTCAGGAATATTTTCAGAAAGATTTTTTAGATCCAAACATGAGAAGTCATAATAAAGTCATTGGTTTAAAAAAAAAAACGATTTTCCATGCTTTGAATTGCAGTATATACTATGTAATTGTAAATATTTATTTCATACCTCTTAAATAAATCTCGTACCGGTTGGTCCATAGTTTCTTCACCGTCCATTTACTTTCTTTAGCGTATTCTTATATTCGGTAACGTATGTTCAACTGCGACATCACATTATATTTCATCCAGTTTATTATTTATTTTGTAATGAGTCCTTCTAGGGTTAGGTGTAGGACTGTTGAG